>VYXC01005878.1:232981-402157 GCA_013397175.1 Platysteira castanea
TCGCCACCGGCCGGGCAGTGTCTTCCTCCTCCCCGGCCGCGCTTCCCGAAGGCGAAGGGGAGAGAGGTGCAGTCCTTTTGGCTTTCTCCCCCACCCCCCCCGCGCTCTCCATTGCCCTGGGCGATCATGTTAAAACTCACATGGCTGGTGCTTATTCAGATAACCCGAACAATGCTCCCCACCGGTTACCATGTGAATCTTCACAAACCCCGCAAGAATGCGGTGGTTCAAATCCCCCTGACCCCCCTCCAAAGCCAAATTTATTCAAGACAGCAAACTGCTCAGAAGCTTTATGAAAGCAAGTGGTGCTAGAGGGAATTCAGCCTTGTATTTACAAATTAAAAATTAGATGCATCATCATGCAATAAAGGTTGGAAGAGCGGCAGAAAGGCAGGAATGTGTAACCGCTTTTATCGCGCCCTCCTCGCCGTCTGCCTGGGCACACGGGCCCACGAGCGAGCCCCAGGAAAGGCAGCACGCAGGAAAACCCACGGCGACACGTGTGTGCAGGCACTGCGGGCAGCCAGCACGCACGGCCGCGTCCTGCAGGCAGCGGGGGAGCGCTGCGGTGGCACCAGAGCCCTTCCCGGAGCAGCGGCCTGGCCGGGCACTGCCGAAACTTCCCGGGAGTTTTTGTTTTTCTCATTTTTCTCCTTCTTTTCCTGGTTTTCCTTCTTTTCCTTCCTCATTTTCTTTTATTTTCTTCTCTTTCTTTCTTTTATTTTTTTTTAATGTGTCCTTTCCCTTCCACCGTTGCTAAGGAAATAATTTTCCAGGTGTACACAGGTTAGAAGTGGAGTTAGCAGCCAAAATTACTGGTAATCCAAGCCATTTTTTCCTGCCACAAAGCCGCTTTAATTTGGGTAGCAGCCTTTTAGGTGCTACTTCTTGGAGTAGTGTCTCGATTTTCACTGCTGCTTCCCCTTCTGCTCCTTTTGGGTAAAGCTCCTGCAGTTCAACCCACTTGAAACACACTGTTCTGCCACTCTGCGAGTCAGAGCTTCCCCAAAACTCAGCGTTTTGCCCCACAAATAAAGCCCCTCACATGCAATGAGATCCCAGCATGACAACACCGCCCTGAAAAGGGCCACGGCAGCACGCCAGACAGAAGAGGAGAGACATGGCACAGGATTTCAGGGCTGTTTGCTTCCCCACAGATGTGGTCCCCAACTTTCAGGTTAACTTTCCCCCAGCTTCAGCTGGGAACTTTGCTGAGACTCAGGCTCCCTGGCACATCTGGGCACATGAAGTTCTGGATGAAAAGGGACTTGAAATCCATCATCTCTACCTGGACTTTATTTAATTTTTTGGAATTTTGATGGTTTTCACCTCATATTTTAAAAGATTTTTTCTTTTTTTTTTTTTTTTTTCCATCCCCTGTTCTTCAGTTGCAGCAGCAACTTTAGTTTTTGAAAGAGCAAACAAGTCAGAAAATTTCAGTATGTTTTGCTCAGTCCCTCACTCTTTTTCTCTGTTAAATCCCTTCCTAAGTGCTACAGGTTTTGTTGCTTCACCTTACAGCCCTGTGAAGTAAATCATGTCCTATTAGAATTTCATGGAACAAAACTGTGTATTTGCTTTGGGTTTTGTTTGTTTGTTTTTTCTGCATTTGCTTATTATTAATGTTTGAAATATGCCACGGGAAAACCTGCTGGCAGAAATATTCTCTTGCAATTTTACTACCATTTCTAGAAAAGTAGTCTGCCTTTCCTCCCCCCAAAATAAATAAAGATTTAAGCAGCAATTGCTTAAAAGGGGAACTGACTCTAAGTATTTAAATAACATTTTATAGGTGACTACCTTCCAATTTTGTTTTATCCAACAAAATACTGCTGGGCAACAGTTTTGGGAAGCATCCCTATGTTAAAAAAAGCAACTGTGTTCAAGTTTGATTCCTACCTGTTGTGCCTTTTAAGCCAGGATTACCTATAACACCTGTCACATATAGTTACCCAGGCTGACTGCAGCTCTGGGAAGCTACAATATGGGCTGTGATTAATTTGAAGATTTCAGAATAATACTGTTATAAAAGCTACACTCTGGACAAAAATAGGATTAAGCTCTGAGGCTGTATATGAGCTAAAAGTGTTGAAAGCTAAAGCCCCCGTGCCACCACTCGCGACGGGCAGTTTAAAATGACAAGAGTTTGCTAAATTCACATTGAAGTAGAAATGTTTTCAATTATTCATCTTCATTGACTTCATATTGTCTTTTTCCCTCCCCCCGCCATTGCTTAAACTGATAATTACTTTGAGCAAAAAGACGTCCAGTTCCCATAGAAATGCTTTAACAGAAATGGTTGAAAGTTCTCATAGTAAAACCTTCAACCTTGCCACTATAATAAATAAGCCCGGCACTTTGATGAAAATTAACACTAGTTTTGTAAAGAGCACATTGGGGGATTGCAGTCAGGTCTTATCTTTAGTTCCAGTCAACTAGCAATCCTGAAAGAGTTTGCATCATCATCAGAGCAGGCCATTTGATAGGATTCTGCTGCTGAACCTAATCAATCTATGGAATACTGTGGCTGCGCGGTGTAACAAAGCTAAAATAGATTTACAAATGGGGTTTTAGAGGATAAGCTCCTCCACAGGATTACATATTGATTTTAAATATAAAAAGCTTATCATATAAACCATAACTACAAAAATAGTGAACCTATGCATAAATCCTTTTAGAAGAGCACCCACTTCAAACTATAAGCCAAGAATAAATCAAGATGTACAAAATCCGAAAGAAGATCCATTTCTTGGGCAGAAAATGAACACACCACCCCAAGGTGTGCAAAAATGAACTTATCTTTTCTAAGGAGGCATTAAAACTCCACTGAAAAAAAAAATAAAGAAAGGAGTGAGAGGAAAGGTAGCTGAAAGTGAGGTATCCCGGCACTCAGCTGCAGCCGCAGTAAAAACCAGGCTCTGAAACGCAGCACCTTGTGCACAGGAGCAGCTGGCTCCAAACAGCCGGGCAGGACGCCTGGGGAGGTGCAGAGGTGAAAACGGACCCCGTTTACCTGCATTTTCTTTGGCCTGTTAGTGAGGGGTTTCCGGCCTTTCTCGGTCGGAACAGTCCAAGAGGAACACTTTCTAGCGGCAAGCAGGCAGTGCGTTAACTCCCTCTTTCTTATCTCTACGGCTCCGTGGGGGAGGGGGCGAGTATGCCTTTTTTTTTACCACCCTGGGTCACTCATGTGCTCCTCGTGAAGTGCCGTAACCCTCCAAAAGGCCATTCAGCTCCCGGCGCCTCCATAGGAGCGGCCGGGAAGGAGCCACTGTCTCCACATCACTGAGCATCCTAGCGGGCAGCACCTCCGGCCGCCAGCGCTGCCCGCACGCTGCCCAAGCAGGCACGGCAGAACCGCCTTTATCTGCCATCAGCAGGCTCCCACCTTCTGCAAAGCTCTTTTCTCTCCTTTTTTGCCCCTGTCATCAGCCAGCTAAGTAAATTGGTTGACAGATTTTTAAACAGCCATAGTCACGCGTGGAAGAGTTAGAGCAATTTACCAAAACAGTAATTACCACCTTTCAAAGACTTTTCTTTTTAAAGTTCCAGTTTGGGTTGGTGTGTTCTGCCTTTCTTTTAGACAAACAAACCGCTCCCATCCTGTTACACATATATACATATGTGTGTATGTGTGTGTATATATATATATATATATATATTTATGTATTTTTTTTTTCTGCCCTTATACTTCAGTTCTGGAACTGGTGCTGGTAAAACTGAGATCTGCCTTTTCAACTCTTTCAGGGAGCCCAAGCACTCATTAGCAATCGGCTAAATACCCTCGGAGCCGACAGTGCTGGGCTGTCCGGGCAGCCCCCGCTTCTTCAGAGAAATCACACTGGAAATGGTGTGGTTTTAGCAGTGATTCCCAGAGAGTGCATCTTTGCATCTTCTGAACACAGAAAACACTGATGCACCTATCGAGAAGTGAGATGTCACAAATGCGTATTTTGAGTTTTCACAGGCATTTTCCTGGAAGAGTTTCTCCTTTAATATATTTTTTGGGTAAAAGCAGATAACTATTAAAAGTTCTAGAAGACCGATAATTTTATTGAGAGCTAAAATGCTAAATGAGGACTTTGTTACATAAATAAAACAATCCCCCAAAAAACCCAAAATTCTCCAGCACTTAGGTTTGCTTCCTAAACCTCTGTTTACCATATCACCAGTAGCAACTAAAAAAGGAAAGTAAAAAACAAGAGAGAGGAAAAAAAAGATGATTTTCTGGAGTCTGGGCATCCCTCTTTGAACTTAGAAAAAGAAATTAAAAAACCATTTTTGTTCCAGACAATGTGTAAATGGCACAAGGTGCTAGACATTCAAAGGCTGCTGCTAGGACATTCCAAGGCAGTATATATATATGAGGCAATTAAACATTGAAAGCTTAGACTTAAATCCAGTATCTCTTAGCTCCTCTCTAGTTTTAGATTGTTTTACGTTTTAAGTAGTTCATCAGTATGATTCCAAATTAATCTGGCTTGTTTCTGCAGACAGCAATGTATATATTTATGACTCAGGATTATCCAAGAGTATAGTAAAGATAGTCTTATTCAAAAAATATAACCACAGATGGAGAGATAAGAAAAAGCTACCTGAAACCTGCTGCTTTTTTCCAACAAACTTATGCTCCCACTGAAGTCTCCAAACTAATTAGAATTGATTTATTATGGATCAGGTACCTTATCAGGTGAAGAAAGAAATTACCATGGACAGTCAAAGGGTTGAGAGGTCAATACAGAATAGCAAAATCAATTTGCATTGATTAGACAAAAGGTCCATTTTACAGAGCCCAAAGGATTAACTTTAAAGCAAACATCTTTGAACTATAAGGCAGCATTTGTGACTGAGAGGTATAAGCGGTGCAGCATTAGAAAACACTTAAGATATTTAAATAAGAAAATAATTCAAGCAATGGTTTAAGCTATCTGGATGTTTATTTTTTATTATGAATCATCCCAAGGATTACTGTACAATTCACTGGAAAGCCCTATGGAAAGGATGCAATTGTTTCATTTATCCCGTGTCAATCTTCCCCTGAGTGCTACCTCCATTCAGGTAAGGTGACTAAACCGGGGAGAGTCACAGAGACGGGAGGAACTGTGCAAAGGCTCGCACTAATCCTGCTGGTGCTTGTGAGGAAATATTTACTTGACAAACGTACTGTTTTACCACCAAAACCAAGGAGACTTTTTTTCCCCAGTGAGATATTGTTGTAGAACAGGTCTGAAATATTAAAAGGAAGAGGCCCTCTTCTGTGGGTCACCCCTTCCTTTTTCTGCGGCACCAAAAGAAGCACGATGCCGCAGGAAAACCAAGAGAGCACTACTGCAACAAAAAATTGAAAACCCTAGACACATGCTCTACCTCCTCATCACTTTGTTTTCAAAGTTTATTGCAACAAGACCACACTCCTTTGTTGGGCATCTTGGATATTTTTAAAAATTTTTTTAATCCTGAAGAAAACTTAAGAACGGGATTGCAGCCTCAGCACATTTGCCGTGGGCTGTCACTTGAAGTGATGTAAATATCAGCATTGCTAAGGGGCTTCAGAGAAGCCTCCACGTTCGGTACCTCCAGGTCCCAGACCCACCCGGCAGTGAGGACTCTTCCCCCTCAGTCCCCAGCACTGCTCTTACCTTCAATAGCCAGCATTGCTCTCAGCTCCCGGTTCAGCAGCTCGTAGCGCCTTTCTAGGTCATGTTCTTTTTCCCTAGGCAAGTTGCAAATGTTCATCAATATGTTAATTACTAAATCATTAAATACTTAAAAGCACCTTTAACTTACATTGATTTTAGGACTCGCAACTGACTTTTCTCTTTAACTTTAAGCTACTCCAAACAAATGATACACAAACTTAAAACCTGGCTCAGGTGGCCTATTCAGTAACAGGGCCTTTTCATTTCACGTAAGGTCGGCTTTAATTCTGTCAGTTTAACTCCATTGTGCTGCAGGACGCAATTATTTCATATTCATCTCTGGAGCGGCTGTTGTGGAATGTCCGAAGTATAAGATACTCCTCTAGATCTAATGAGCAAATTCCAGCATCAACCAAGTCACCAAGATAATGTGACACTGGAAGTATTATTCTATATACATTCTGCCCTAATCAACAATAAAAATTACATGAGGGATTAGAAAGATTAATATTTTGCAGGTAAAATCCTCGGTCAAGTTCAGACCCAGCAGGAGATAGGTGAGCAGAGGCTCTTCCCAGGGAAGTATGCAGGCATCTACACTAGGTGGCATTATGGAAAGAAATATCAAACTGAAAGAAGCTGGAAGAGAAGCACTCAGGGCAGAATGCCTCTAAAAATGAGCAGCATCTTCTCCCTTCCTCAAAACTGCCAGTGAGAAAAGGTTCATTTGTCCTTACTTTGCAGTATCAGTGGTATCACTGCACTGTGACTGATTTACTGACATCCCTTCAGCAGCCTGGTGCTGCTGAACTAGAGATGGGACTGAGGATTTTCTACAAAGCAGGAAGTGACTCAAATTTGGCTCTGTCTGAATAGACTTCACCCGTTTCATCTGAGGAACAATCCAAATCTATCTGTGCATTTCTAAAATGTAATTTTATTTTACTGTTGGGCCTTTGAAAATGTAACAGTGCTTAATATTTCTTTAATTTCTTTTTTCACAGCTCTGGCTAATCTTATGTCACTGCACGCTTCTCATTTTCAAGTCTGAAATATGAGAAAAACAAGTTACTCGATGTGTGACACATCCACACTACTCACTTTTGAGGGGTTATTTTTGAAGCCTGACGGGAAGAGAGTAAAAAAGTTTTGCATCTATCTGAAGGGTAAATCATCCTTTTGTAAATACATATGTTTATCTGTACTTACAGAAGAGAAAGCTGGTTCATTCGTCTTATTAAGGCATTCTTCTTATTAACCAGCATGAACCACTCCTGCATCATAGCTTCTTCTTCTTCTGTATTTCTTCCTGCAATCAAAAGAACTTCATTACTTATGTGGTATTTCACAAACTGAGGTACATATTTTCGCTTCAGGTTTTGGAGTATCAGAGTTGCCAGTATCACCAAGCATGATAAGGCATATTCTCAAATGGTAAAAAAATCACATGACTGCAAGTCCTACCTGCTTTATAAATAAATCTTCGAAAGCAGCCATTGTCCAGGATAGATTTTAGAGTTCTTTATCATGCTGATACCCTGACCTAAATAAATACCTTTTAAAAGGACCGTGTATTTTGAATTCTCCCGAATGAACTACGTAATTGCAACGCTTCCAGTGAAAAAACCCTTACTGCTAAAAGATCATCACCAACACAAAAACAATCCCTGTGGGCAGGATCCACTTCACCCATGCAAACCCAGCACAGTCAGGATGATGTGGCAGGGATCAAAGTAGCTGCAGAGGAGATGCTAATCCTGAACTCTTGGCCAAGGTGTGGGCACCTGCTCAGCTTCTGTGTTCATGGCCGCTCTTCCAGATGAGCTGGAAAGAGCTGCTCCTCTCCTCAACCTGCAGCCTAAGGGAGCATCTGCACAAATACAAATTATCTTGGGATCCAGGAACCCAAGGGTCCCCACGTGTGTATGCATGGACTTCCCCTAGCCCACATCCATCCCAGGCAGGATCAGGATCAGGACTCTCCATAGCCTACCTGCAGGCAGTGCTAAGCTCTACCAGACTCTGTCTCACCACCCCTGCACCATGAGTGAAAGGCACATGAGTATCCAGAAGGCTCCTGACCATGCTTTCCAAGTAGCAGGGCTGCTGAGCCAAATTCCACTCTCTCTGAGCTCAGAGATCAGGAGAAAGTCCTTTGTGGAGGCTGCGCTTTTGTGGAAACCTGCCATTCTCATCCCTCAAGCTGAGCTGAAGAGCAAAAGCTATATGGCCTTTACTGAATTATGAAACTCACGCATTTCACAGGGTTAAAACTAATCTAGGAATAAACTCAGAATAGAGGCAAAGGAGCATGAGCTGGGTCTTCTGAGTTTGTTTCCCAGCTTTGGTAGCGCTTCACTGGGAGAGTGTGGGTAGATGTCTGAGCTTAAGCACCTTGTGTGCAATATGGGAATAATCACCTGTACTGATCCTGCAAGGGTGCTAAAAGTTAATTCTTTGATGTTTGTGAAGGGGATTGAAACCTCTGGTACAAAGTGCTGCACACTTGGGGATGCTACCTTATTATCTTAAACCAGAGGATCCCTAGTGGCAGAGAAGCCATTTCTAGCACCTGGAGCTGGAAAGACACCAGAAAAATATTGTTTTGCCCTAAACCAAAGCATTCAGTTTCTGGATGGGAGTGTTTCAGATGCTTGCAACCTATGAGCTCCCTGCGTGTTCACAGTGCCGCAGTAGTGTGCAAGCCCAGACCTACGTGGAGAATCACAGCCTCACCAGGCTATGAACCTCCTGCCTGCAAGGGAAGGTTTCCAGCCTTCTCCAAACTCTTAATTCCCTCTGACGTGGCCTTTGGGCTTGAGGCATCCACACAAGGGCAGGAAAAGAGGATGAACAGGGAAGTGGGTCAGCTTGGGGTGGAACTGGTGGACCCACACAGCAAGAAAAAGTTACATTTGTCACGTTCTTTCTGATAGGAGACATCCACCCATATCCACTTATCCCCCTGGGAAGTGCCTGGTTGATGAAATTTCCTGGAAGGGTGCTTTTAGGGTCACAATTTGCTAGCAGTGAGACAGGAAGGGCAGAGCATCCGAAAGCATGGATGGACCTGCAGTGCTTTTCCAAGCAAAAGCAGCAGGGTCCAGCGCTTGGGGCAACGGAGCAATGAAAGAAAAAATCTGAAATGTAGAAATGCTCTCCCCCAAGACCTCCACTTCAGGTTTAGTGCATAAAATATCACACCATGGCATTTACAACAATATTCAGCAGTTCAGTACACTTTGCTGGTAAGTTACAGATCAAAGGCCTTGCTGCTGTACTGGCATATCTAACAGGCTCTGCTTTTAGAAGTAGATGATAACCAGTATTACCAACCTTTTGTTGAAATGCACCAAGTAGTTGAAACTTATTTAGGGGAGAAGTCAAGAAGAAAGGGATAGATCGCTTTTTTTTTAATCCTTGCAAAATGGCCAGTCTATTCTGTAATTCATGAGATTTTTTATTAGCAATGTGGCAAAGTTTTCACAACCAGACATCCATGGCTACAGTAACATTTCAATTAACTCGTTAGTTTTGGGGTGGACTGGGATGTCTGGCTGAAAGATTATAAATACAAGCCCTTGCTGCGTTTAGTTTTGCAAGCCTGGAAAAAGAAATGGGAGAGAGAAATGTCTCCAAAGTGTTTGGCTCAGTGGTGGATCTGACTTCGTTGACTTTCGCACCATGCAATTTCAGGTTAAGAACATAAACTTAAGATATAATCTTCTTTCTATTAATGCATTCCTCCTAAACAGAGTTAGTTGCAACATATAATGAGAAAATATCTGGGTAAAACTTGGAGCTGTCGTGTCAGATCTGCACAGGTGCCTATTCTAATATATCCATGCTGACACCAAAGCACATGCAATATCCATAGAATAGGCTGGTTTAAAAGTGAATTAACAAAGTCTTGATTGTTTTTACAGAATTTTAAATCTGTTTTTGTATTCGCTTTGGACCCATGTGATGCCCTGACACCAGTCATGTGATATCGGCTGCGATAGGCACAAATCCCCGGGCAGCAACAAAAGAAGAAAGAGCAAAAAAGAAAAAGCTGAGAAAAAGCTTGCAATTTGGAAAAAGGCCAATTTTACCCTGGCGAAGGCCTTTTTGATCAGTGAAATGACACATGTGTGCAATATTAATAGTAGTCGATCCTGATATTTTATTTGTCGACCGTCAGCTTTTAAATTCTTGTGCACAGAGCTGAAACAAATTCTTCCCAGGCAAGCAAAATAAAGATGAACTTCCATATATAAGAAATTTAAATAACTCTTCAGCAAATACACTAGCATTAGAGCATTACTTCATTTTTTTTACTTGGTGAAAGGATGCACATGAAACACTTTCAACAAAGAAAAACTGAGTGCTCTTACTGCAGCAATACTGCAAGCTAAACTCACATTTACAATTTCTAAATAAAAAATTTAGAAAAAGCCTTTCTTCAACACGGTTTCACTCTGTAAAACCCAAGCTGCTGCTGGGGTGGTTGCTG
The DNA here is from genome assembly GCA_013397175.1 of Platysteira castanea. NCBI lineage: Eukaryota > Metazoa > Chordata > Aves > Passeriformes > Platysteira > Platysteira castanea. Next base: position 243,116 of record VYXC01005878.1, read on the forward strand.
TTTCCACTTTCCAAGTGTAAAACAAGTATTTAATTGACTTGCTACAAATGCTTGAAAATTTAAATTGGGAAAATATCTGTGTTGTTCTTGGGGAAAAAAACCCCAACAAACTGTACAGATTATTTAAATGAAGCAAAAACCCCATGCTTGAGAACAAATCGATCCCACACACGCAAACCCCTTATCTAAGCCAGTACAAGATGCTGAAAATCTATAAATACCCCACAGATCTTAAACTTAAATTTTTTCCATAATACATGCATTACACTATTGTTTTTGATAAACAACAACAACAAAACCCTTTTAAAGCTAGTAAGTTGGACCATTACAAATTAATCCTGACTTTAATAACTGGTTAAAGACCCCTTCAGCTTTATAAGTAACAAAAAATATTAAAGCCTGTGATCACAGCGAGCTTTTCTCATTTCTCCTCTAACCATTTGTTATTTAATCCAATACTAGTAATCCAATTTGTCCATCAGACTTTTAAAGGGCAGAATGCAACTTCTCCAGCTTAGACACTTTTCAAAGTACAATATATTTTTCAAATGAATGCTGGATGTTTCATTTTTTCCCCAACTGTTCCTAGCTCTAATGTATGAGGAAAAAAAGAACAAGATGAACATTGTTCGTACTGATTAAGTAAGAGCTCATTAAAGAGCTGTCAGTGCTGTACTTTGAATATGCATGAAGCATATAATCAGATCTAGTACCGTCACTAGAGGAGAATACGGTAAGTACAAAGGATTGATTTAATTACTTAGAGTGGGCTGTGGTGGTAAAGCAGTCTTGTTAGCGCAGAAAGAAAAGGAGGTTGTATTCTGGCACGGTTAGGGGAAAAAGGCAGTTTTAGCTTCTGCCACAATACCTAATCTCAGGATAAAGCACTTTACATTGTAGCTTAAAATGAAGACTGCCAGTTCTCTAAAAAGACCAGAATTCATCTTATCTTGTTTAACCTCATCTGGTTAACTATCTAGCAGAACATATTTATTCTCTTTAACACGTAATTATGCTTATACCTTTTTATCCTATAGTTCAATAATGACTTCTGAAAACAGTCTTCAAATAAGAGCGGGTAGGGCTGCAAACATCATATGCATGCAAACTGCTCGGTAAGAGATTTGAAAAATGCAGCACCAGAAACTCAGATGAAACAGTGAGTACACGCGCCTTTATGTGAAAAGTCAATACAGTTTTTAATATCGGACTTTAACCTGAGGAGGCTTCTGGCAGGGTTTCTCTCATTTATTTTCTTTTTCCCCTCTTCCTTTCTGCCTCCCCCCCACCCCGCAACTCCTTTCTCTTCCCTTTTTTTTTTTTTTTTTTAATTAATTCATTCTTGTTTTATTCTTCCTCTAGGAATCCAAGGGAATTCTCTCACATCAACTCCCAGTGCCATTTTCTAATTTCATTGTCTGGCTTGAGTGGTGAAGGATGCGTGCTCTATTCTTCTCTTCACTTGACATCTACCAGAACCCTCCTCAATGATTAGGAATGAGCCCAACACCAAGCCTCAAATAGCACAAGACATTAAATTCTGCCCTCAGATACGAAAAACTCCTACTGGCTTCTGTGCCGCGATTCCAAGCTGTAATAGCTCCTGCTCAGGATTCAACAGAGGCTGCAGCATAAAGTTTGGTAATTTTGTCCCTTACTGGAACAAATTTTAGTGATAGCCAAAGTACTGGTAGTAAGAATTTTAATGATAGCCAAGAAAAAGAAAAAAACAAACCACAACCCCAAATCCCTTTCCTTCCTCCTGTGGCTCATCACACATATTCCTGATTGTTATTTGAAATTAACTTGAGTCAATTTTCTTCTACAATACTCAAGAAGCACGGTAACAAACACATTACCATTTTCTGAGAACAATATAAGCAACTAGCTTATTTTAATGTTGACCAGCTTCCTGGCAGTCTTTTACAAACACATCTTCCTTCATATTCTTCTGGATTTACAAATGGATTTTTGTTTACACTGTAAGCTAATTATTTCTTAAATTATTTAAATAAGAAGCATCTTGACAAATGTCTCTTCTGAATCAATTTGAAAGAGCTTTTTTTTTTTCCTTTCCTGTTGAAAGTACTTTCAAAGTCAGCCAGCTACCAGTGTATGTATGTACCATTAGACCCATTATTTTTAAGCCGTTTGGGCAGCTAGGCATTAGATAAACCCAATATGGATTAACATAGTAAACCTGTACATCGCTAAGAAAACAGAGAAGAAAGTGCTACAAAACACTGAGAATACCACTTAAAAGGAAGAAAAAGCAACAACATGCAGAGACAAGATTAGTTTACAGTGCAAATGGACCAATACAGTAACTCCTCTACACTTCATACCATCATAAATCTGTCAAGATAATACAATAGATTAATATTTTTTTAAAAATCCTTAAAAGTAAATGTATTTAGCTGTTGTGCAAAAATGAATTACAACCTGTGGAAGATAAATAATAAAGGGTTTACATCAGCATCCCAAACCAGCCTATTCAGTCTGGCAAGAAATAACAGGTTTACAGAAATCACTCTGTATGCTGTCTTAAGCAGTAATTGTTTTTAAATTTTATTTGCACTGTGTGTAGTGTGTGTGCCATGGTGTTATGGTTAAACACAGAAACCTTCCAATGTCTCCCCATTTACCTCAACAGAACTACACGAAAAACAACCTGCTTAAGGCAGAGCCCATTCTCCATCCATTTGCTGATGTTTACACACAGTTTTAAAATAGAATAGAAGAAGCTTTCTTCACTCAACACACTTGGGTGAAGAGGCCAGCAGGAGAATGCCAGTGCATGGGAACTGGAGCGGGGCAAATAACAACAAAAACTGGCTGACTTCGCTCTGCTCCTCTTTCTGGGCTATTTTGTAGTTGACAGAAGCTTGGTGACTACTGAGAGCTGTTCAAATGCGAGTGAATTCCACAAATTTAACAGGAAGGTCATTTGAAAACATACCCCACTGTGTTTATTTGTCTGCTTAAAAAAAAAAGTTGCATTTACCCAATCATAGGAACGAGTTTTTACAAGTTTCTGTATTAGGAGCAAGTGGACAGATTGGCTTGTTTACCTGAAGGAGAACATGAATGGCAAATAAAGAATACTTCTAGGATGTGTCTCATCTTGTCTTGTAAGAACCTGGGGAAATTCACTGAAATTGAAGGTGGTGTGTTTAAAACCGATAAAAAGAATGATCTTTCCTCAAAGCCTCATCATTTACTGGTAGAACTCGTCGCCACAAGGCAATGTTGAAACTAAGAGCTAAGCAAGAATTAAAACCAGGTTGAACGTTGAATATGGAAAGGCAAAGCTGTAGCAATAAATATTCAAATAAACAAACAAAAAACCACGGGAGGTAGGAACTGGATCCTCCTGCTTTAGGACACAAGCTAACCTTTAATTTTTAGAGGTTAAATTAAATGTCCCCTGGGGCCAGGTTAGCCTGTAACTGGCCCCTGCACAGATTCTTGCCCCTGCCTGGGTTCAACCCATACCTGTCCCACTACAGTAGAGTGTTCTGGACCAGACTGTGGGGCTGACTGGCTGTGGCCATTCCAGTGTTACTGAAAGGAAACACGGGAAGGGACGAGAAACAACGCCGGGTGTTTTAGCTGACCAACCTCACATTGCTAACAAAGGCTGGTGGAAGGTCTCAAACGCTTCCAAGTCAGCAGCAGACTTCCCACTGATTTTAATAGTCTTCTCATCTTGCTCACTGTGAACAGCTTATACACAGATGAGCTCTTGTTTTTAATGTGAGCTACTGAATTTAACAAATACTTAAGTATAAAAGCCTATATTCACAACAGATATTTTTTGTAAAGGAGAGTTACACGAGACCTACTGCAAAATGCCTCTGACGCAACTGAAAGCTACAGTGAAAATTTTTAAATGACCAGCGGTCCACAATTTTTCACTGAGTGAAACTCAGCCATCCCAAAAGAGATGTATTTTTCTGAAAAATCACCCTCCTCTGCTTTCAGAGGGCTACCTTTGGTGGAAAAACTCAGAATTTTGGATAAAATATTTTTTCCAAGTAATCAGTGTCAAAATAGAACCCACAACAGACACCTCACAGCATGAATGGATGGGCTGCTCCACTTTGAGCTTCAATCTGAGATTACCACAAATACTTCCTCCTTTCAGAGCAGGAGGACCTCCTCAGTTATTAAAAACCACTGAAAATGAACAAGAAGAGCCAGCAACAGATAAGCAGATGGAACTGTTGTTTAGATGATACTTCAGAAGTGGTAGCTAGCAGATGAAACTCTAGCAGAAATTTTTGAGTCCAAGCTGGATGGGAAAACGCCTAAGAACATTAGAAAGGCAAATTCATGGCCACTAACTTGCTGTCTGAGAGCAGCTGAGAAGGAGACATTGATGTCCACACAATGGAGTCTCATAAAGGTAGCAACCGACTGCCAAGAATCTGCCAGGCAGAGTTACATTGCAGTGCATTGTCTGACTCTACTTCAGCCCCCAAAAGTACTGTAACCCTAATGAAATGGAGCTGCCACCAAGGAAATGCCTTTAGCACAAGCACACATCAAATTAGTTTTAATATCAAGCAGGAAACTTATAATTTCTTTGGTTTCTGAAACATTAAAAAATCAGAGAGGTTATTTAAAATTTTGAGAGCTGTCAAACAGCTCTCAAAACAGAACGTACACATAGCAACCACATCTTGGCGCGTGCAGGGATTTATTTACCTGCAGTGGGACTGGCTCACAGGAGCACAAACATCTGCGGCCTCCAATCTGGGCAGCCTAAAATTATCACAGGATTGAAACTTCCACAAAAGACAAATCATGGAAGACAAAATCTGAAAGACCACTGATTTTCTCTACATGACGAATCACCACAGCACCCAGTAGAAAATAACAGAAAATCAACCAAAACAGAATGCCTGGGCTGGATCAAGATTATGAATATATTTTAAATATGGGACCATCAATCCAGACCAAGAAATTTTGTTCCCCAAAATTCAGGCAACAAGAGGTGAGATTCAACTGAAACATCTGGAGATTCCTGTAAGCAAGTGATGCCTCGAGGACAAGCGCCTGCAGCGGATCCTAGCACTGAGTAAAACCAATGCTTGTGCTTGCTCTATCACTCTGGTACTCTTAGTACCCAAATTTTAACACATAGCACAATTTCAGAAAGTAATTCAACACAAGAAAACATGCACTATTAACTGATACACTCAAACTTCTGAAATGATGGAAAAAATAGTAGATCATGCTTAGAAATTCACCAAGAAAGAGATGATCCTCTGGCAGATGGATTATTTCACTTGCACATTTACGAGTAGAGTTGGATGCTTTGTTATGAGTGATACTAATTTCTCTATAGCTCGTAACTACTCCTTAGAACAGTCAACTACCTGTTTATGTAGCAAGTGATGGCTGGGTGAGATACTGAAGTGAGAGGCTATTTACCTAAAAGTCACTGGAGTGTGCTCTACTAGTGGCATATTATTCCATTTTTACCAAACATTGCCTTACTTCCTTCAGAACTTATTCTCCTGGAGCTGGAAAAGGGTGGTGGATATTATAAAGTTACTTCTTTGATGGACAGGGCTGAATTTAACCCAAGCAACTGCCTGAAGTGAGATGATGGCTGGCAATGAATGTGACCTTGTATCCGTGTTAATGAGAATGTTACTCTTACTGGGACTTGGCAGGTTTGTATTTCTGGGATCCAAAGCTTCCCAGGGCTAACTGGGTGAGTTCAGCTGGGCTGAGGTGTCCCAACGCCCCAAAACTTCCAGTTTTGACAGAAAAGGTGCTTTTGGTGGTAAATGGGAGAAAACCAAGAAAAAATCACAGTGGTCTCTGCAGACTGCAGCGGCACTCTGGGCCAGGAGCCTCGGGGTGACCAAAGGGCCTTTCTCCTCGCCTTCCCTTTGCAGCAGACACTGATTGTAGAGAAGGCTAACTCCAGGCAGAAAGCCAAACACTATGCCTACCACATGAAAGAGCATTTATACTGCAACACCACAAAGAAAGATGGAAATCAGTTAAAAGAAGCAAGTGTCTGTTGGGTCTTGTAAGACTCTTGGAAGGCTTGCAAGTCTATTCATAGTGCCTAGGGCTCTCCCAGAGTAGCCTCCTGCTATGCGGGCAGTGCTCTACTTGGACTCTCTTCTTCAAGCTGGCTTCAACCTGTTGACAGGTTCTTTGAAGGCAATGATGAGGCTACAAAAGCCAGGGAAGTGCATGGAGAGGAGGTTGACTTGTCGCTCAGTCCCTCCAGCCAATGGCATTCTGTGCTACTTTGAGAAAAAAATAAATATGGTCACTGCTGCTGCTGAGCCACTCTAACGATTTAATGAATTTGGCCTGGGAAGGCTGAATATGCTGCCCATGTTTGGTCTTGGAAAGGTCACCTCCTGTGAACTTTTGCCTACCAACGCACAGACTTAAGACGGAAGAGACGTGGTGAATTAGAGACAAACTCTGAGGTTTGTTCTGTGGAAGCTTCTCAGCTGTAGAAACACTGGGTAATTGGAAAAGTATGGGCAGACGGTCTTTCTTTATAAAGCAGGTCTGCTTTGCAGGAACTGTTAATAGCAAGAGATGGATGGATATTGGAAACAGTTTGCCAGTAAGAGACTGTGGAGGCAACACAACAGAAGGGAAACTGGAGGGAGGTTGACAAGCCTCAAGAACCCAAGATGTTCTCAATTGCTCATAAAATGCATGATTCTGGCAACTACAAAATGAATACTTGGGCAAAAATTTGTGTATGTGTTTGTGATCTGGGCCCTGAAGACTTCTGTCCAAAAATCAGCTCACTGGTGTGCCAGTTTATTTGCATTAGCAAACCCTCATGAATGACTTTGCACTGCATGTCTTAGCAGGCATCTCTACAGAGCTCTGTGGGCCCCAGGTCACCCAAGTGACACTTGGATGCAACAGAGAAGCACAATTACCATATTGTGAACGAGACCTCGATCATAGTGTCATTGCACTTCTTTCACCCAGGGTTTTGGTAGTTGTCAAAACTCCCATTACCACAACCCTGGCAGCAAGTTAACGTTTCTACACAATGGAGAGAGACACATCTCAACAAATGCTTTAGGATATTGCTTTGCTTTCAAAACAAGCAGCAACTACCAAGGCATAGTTTTGTGAACTGTTATCATGCTAGAGTAAAAATCTTTTGCTCACGTCAAAAATCTTTCCTTCCACCCAACACAAACTGCTATCACTAATGTTCTTCCAGCCTCCTAATTGTTAGGTATTTCCAATAGAGAAAGCTCACAAAACCCAAACCAGTATCACATATGTATCATTTATGTATCTAGAATTTCTTTGAAATGCTTTCACTCACTTCTTATGCTAAACGTAAAAAGATAAGCATCAAAAATGTTGTTTTCAGTGGTACTTTTAAATTTTCTATCTTGCCAGGAAGGCTGTTGTTATACTGTCCTTCCTCTTGCTCTGCTTTGAGATGTGCATCTTGGTCATTTCACAACGTGGTTGGTCAACTCATTACCATCTTGTGGCCTGGCAAGTTCTCAGTTCACCTGAGATCAATCAGGCAGGAAACAACAGTGCAGGAGAGCAAGGCTGAGAAACCGCTATAAAACTTACGGTGTTACTGATTCATTCTTCCTCACTTAGGCAAGATACGAAATATATGAAAAGACCATGATTATCTTTTTTCTCCTTATGTACATGCACAGATATTTTTCATACTGTCTGCCTGCAAGCTTGAAGAGGTAACGAAACCAATTTTTAAATTCATCTCTCAGGCAAACTGAACATTCATCATTTTCCACCCCAAGCCCTGCCACTGGTGAATACAAATCTGCATTTACTTTTGGGAATTCCAAAGAGAATTGTGAATTCAATTGTTTTTGAAAGATGAAATTTGGCTTAGGGAATAGGATGCCTCCTCCTAGCTCACCCCTCCCTACTCTAGCGTGGATTTCTCTTGCAGACGGGGTGACTCCAGTAAGGAGCATTCAATATGGTATAATACAGGCTGGTAAATACAGCTCGATAATCAGGGTTGTGAAGGTGCAGAGTATATAAGGGATTTATTTTTGATAGTGAATCTATACACATATACATCATCAAGCCCCCATTGAGAAGCAGACCACTCCAAGTGATTAATACAGCTAAAGGGGGCAAATAAGAGAACAGTGACAAAAATCATCTGGTAAAAAAAAAAGTAAAAGGTGTTGCATTAAAAGGGCTTTTACTTTGCATGTGAAACAATACTGAGAAACCTGTATTTTAGCACTTGTGCTCAACAAGCACTCTAAAGTATGTCGGGATGAGAACAGAAACCCATCCTTTCTAATAATCTTGTGACAAAAGCTAAAAGACATCATCCTATTAACTAGTGATCTCAACTGCTAATGCGGAGTACTTCCTGGTGTCTTTTATGTAGAATGCCGCTATTAAAAAACCACTAAACATTCACTGTGAACAACACAGAATCATTCATCTTTTATCAGCATCTCTTGTTAGAGGAGTATGAGAGGGGCTGAAGGTGTCATTGATATTATAGAGCGGAAATTAATCAGAAATTTTTCTCATATTTTCCTCATCACACTCATTTACTTTTGTACAAATTTCCCCCTGCTAAAAAGTTCATACCCAGCCCCCTGTTGTACGCTTTTAAGTTGAGAATATTCAACGAGTGCGTCAACTGAAAGGCACCAGGTCCCAACACAAAAAGCATTCGAAATTCTCATTTAGTTGTCTTTATTTTGCTAGCGCCATGTGGTCCTTGAAGATGTAGAAAACACGGGAAGCCGAGTAAAGATCAGAGCAAGCTCATTAGCATTCTGACAAAATTGGAGTGGTGGAGATGTATAGTTTGCCTAGTTTGTCGTTTTGAAAGCTACCGGTGGTAAGCTTTCTATTTCATTGTGCTTTTGTCTTTTTTTGGGGTTTTCAACGCAGCGGGGTGGTTGTTAGACTAGGTTTTCACAGTGCATTGTGGGAACCTTGCCTCACATTCAGCCTATATAGTATCATTTGAGTTCAAGTTAAAAAAAAAAAAAAGTAATTTTTTTTCCTATTTATTTCATAATCACCTATGCTAATGCATAATTGTCATCTGGCTGTCAAAGCCCATCCTGCCCGACACCCGGTGTATAAAGTTAAAAAATCCCCAAAGCCCCCCAAAAATCACTGAATAAAATAAAGTCTGAGACGTATTTAAAAATAAAACCTTTTAAACATGTTTCTAGTTTTCTTCAAAAGACAAGATAAGAAGAAATTAATTTAAATTCCACTGTTTACAATAAACTAGAAATGAATTTGAGACAGATCCAGTTGATTAGAATTCAAAAGAGACTCTGTATAAGAGCCTCAATTCTATTTCAGAGCCTCTTGAAGGAAAAATGGGTTTATGCTCCAGAATTATGTAAATAATGAATTACCTCTTAGAAGACCTACAGAAGTTATTACTCTGGTCATTTTTTATTTTCTTTTTTTTTTTTTTAAACATAAGGCTCACTTTGAAGGGCTAAAAGGGCTACATTAATGCTGCTATTCGACATGAACGTTTCCAAGTTGCAATGAAATGGATAAAGGTCTTTTTGGATGAACTTATCTGCTAAATCCTTGTGGTTGCCCTCCTATCTTGGATGATGACCCAAAAGAATGTCAACAGCTCATTTCCCAGAGAGCTAGGAAGAGTCACTACACAAGCCATAATCTGCACGTTCTCAAAGAACCGTTTCAAACATTACATTTCACAAGCTGTTTAAAGAGATTTTTTTTTTCCTCTCATCTCCACTATCCTACCAATACTTTGGACATCACTGCCTCGGAAATGAGTGCTTTAACAAAGTTGAAGCGTGACTTTTTACGTATTGTGTTGGTGGGTCGGGCACATACGCACGCTCGTACATGCACCATGCAACATGTGAGTGCCCATGGGTTCCCACATGCTTCCCATCCACATCACCAAATTCCAGCCATGCTATGGCAGGGACAAGAATATATTATGACTAAAAATATATCAATTCACCCCTAATCCACCCACTGGATTTTTTTCTTTTAATATAAGGAGTGCCAGGCTGCCAAATCACAGATATGCTTTTAGCAGGAAAGAATAAAACCCAGCTTGGAAGGAGATACAATGGATCCAGGTTTGGAATACAGTAAATTTCACAATGGAATGTGGACTCAAGTTTTCTTTACTTAGCAAGGGGGAAAGGATAAATATTAAGGCAAAGAGCTGCTTTATAGAAAAGTTTCAAAATTCTTTCTTTTTGTTATGCTTTTGGACAGCATCATTATCTCTGCCGTCAAAACAGCCTGAGAGCTGCAGGCAGCCTCTGCTGAGAAAGAAAAGCAAATGGCCAGGCCAAAGAAAACAAAAAAAAACAAACAAAAAAAGTACAAGAAGGTAATCGCCTGAAAACAGAAAGCTCTGAGATTCCCATGTGGACTGACAGATCTAAATTTTTCCATCATATTTATAATCTAATTTCACTCTATGCGTCTCATTTCACTCATGTGAAATACAAGACATTTCATCACAGGAGACGTTGCTACATTTGAGCTACATGAGGAACTATAATCCCTCCCCAAATAAAAACAACACCCTAACCCTGAGAATTAAATAGCAGTTTTACTCTTAACCTAACAAAAGACAGAATTTTGTCAGCTCCAAGATGCTACCTTAATTTCAAATCTCCATTTAAACACTTAGTTCCTTTTCACTTGGGTTCCAACTCCCAGCAGAGGCAAATAACCTGGAGACTGTTATCTGCATGACAGTAAGGGTGACTGAATTATTTTCTATACTTTGCCATGTGCTTATAGCTGCAAAATTATTTATCTCCTTCACTGCATTCTACTACGAAAGTTTCCTCCAGAAGAATCGCCGGGACCAGCCATATCAAATTAGAGGGCAGTCAGGAGTGTCTAAGTCCAGCTTTAAAACAAATATCATAACAATTACTTAGCCATATGGAAAATAGGGTATGTCTTTCCTGAAAGCTTTTATATATTTTCTATCTCAAATTTCAACTTCATTAGAAACTATTTCTGACTAGCAAGCTGCAAGATTGCTAAATATCTAACTGTTAACCCACCATGAAGAAAGAGACTCTTTTGAATGGCAGAACTTTTCCAAGATGCAAATGAACAATAATCTAATTTTGAGAGTAAATTAACTGAAGGATTCATTTTAATATGTTTCAAAGTCTCCAAAATGAAGTGGCAGTTGCAGGCTCTGCAATACACACACATATGTGCACTCATGCTCACGTACATAAACTGACACAGCATCCCCACTACACCCAGCTTCCATCCTCAGGAGAACTCACATTGTATTTATGTTTAGGTTCTTATGACTTAAAGGCCAGATGTTTCACAAATGACCAACAATTGGAGGTTAGAATAAATTAATGACTGATTTCTGAGCTTTGATGGAATTAAGCATACTCCTTTTCTCAATGTGCCATGTGAATGTTTGCCCGTTAAACTTTTTTTTTTTTTTTTTTTTTTTTCAAATGGNTTTTTTTTGACAAGTGAGGCCACCCGGCAGAAAACAACTGATGCAAAACCCAGGAGTAATCCCTCTGTTTAGTTCAACACTGTGGTTAGCCTTAACACTGCCTCTATTATCCAATGGATTTAGAGAAACTTTCATTTATTTGTTGGCCTCAGTCTTCCAACTTTGTTGCCTTCTTTAAAGGACCCAAGACCCATTCCTATGTAAATACATTTGCATAGGGCCACAATGAAACTTTCTGGGGCTGGGATTAAACTTGCAGAACTAGATAGCTGTGCTACGCATATTTGTGATCTTCATGTAAGTACTTTCCCAAATACATATGAGTGAATGAAGCCGATGTCCACTCTGGCTACAGGAATGCCTGGAGTTTAAAAGAAATGCCCCATCGAAAACTACGGACGCAAGCCCCCGAAGGCTGAAACAGGCGGCAGAAACGGCACCCAAATGGGAAAGCACAATATATGGAACATGAACAAAAAGTCCTTTTCAATTAGGAGCTGCTAAAATCAGCACATTACTTGCTGCAAAACGTCCTCTTCTCTCCCAGCTTGTTCTGGTAGGACAACAGGATCCCTGGTGTAAAAGTGATGATTCATAGCCACTTGCATTTCCCATTTTTTTCTTGCTGCCTCTGTTTATACAAAGTACCTAGGGTATAGTGCATTATTATAAACTGTACTCAATACAGCCTTCTTCCAGCCAAGGCAAATATAAAGCTTTGCATCCAGCAAGTCTCTTAGGAAACAGCACCCGGATTAATCCCTGCAATTACCGCCCTCAAAAAATGCTAGTGGACACTCCATGCAATTTCGCCATTCCCACACACAAAATGCCAATACCTTAAAGGTTTACGTTCTGTAAGGAAGGCTCGATGGACCTAAAGCACTGCTAAGGAGTGGTTTTGTAATTTCACTGGCTCTGATGACTGTGGGCCAAGCATTGCAACTGAATATATTCATTTGGTATGCATTTAAGGAGATAACACCTTCTTCCAGGGCTCACACAGATATGTCATTCCTTGTTTTGCTGTGCATTTTGTTCTAACCTAGCCTAAAAAAGCTTTGTACACCTAACTTTAAAAAAAATAATTATTATGGCATCATTCAAGTGCGCAACTACAGTGATTAAAAAAAAATGAAACTAAACATATCCAACTTAATCACATGTAAAAAACCCCTAGCCACTAGAAAATGACTGCCATAAGCAGCAGGATGTTAATGAAGACACTGTCACAAATCATAACCCAGTTCTGATTTCCACTGTATTTTCCTCATTCCCGACTGTACGGTGAACCTCTGCTGCCCCATGTAAATACCATATACAAACCCAATTTCTCTCGTTGGACTAAGCACATCAATACAAAAGCAAATGAACTACCAAAGTGCCCTAATTAACAATTTTGCAAGTGAATGCAGACATCAGTGCCACACTGCAGCCATTAAAGTCTATCCCTTGCCATATCTGTTTCTGTTAACATTTCAATAGACCAATTAAATGACCTTTCCCCCTTCAAACTCAATTAAGCTATTTGAACATCAATTGATAACTTACCATGTATTTATGCAAAATGTGCAAGCAAGAGATTCATTTTTTCAATCCTAATGATGTTTTGAAGAAGAGAAAACTATCTTAACTATCCTGTCCTGGTATTCCATGGAGAGGGGGCCAGGGATGGGATTGCCTCCCAGGGGAGCCTGGTGGGCACGGTGGCATTGTGGCAGGCAGTTTGGAGAAAGCAGGTGTGAGGCAGATATTCTACTTCCCTTCCATTTGGTCCCTACCAGGCAGCTGTCTTGGGAGGCCAAAAGAAAGCAGAGACAGCCATCTCTTTCAGCTTGTTGGAGTATCACGTCCTGGGTCACGGCCAACACACTGGTAGGTGGCACAGGGTCACATCAGCCAACTTGTGGATATCCAGAACTGTTTCTTTTTTCCTCTATTTTCCCCTCTTTTTGTTTTTGTCTCGAGTTCTTACCTCTCGTGCAGCGGCAACGGGTGCCCAACACACTCACACACCTTTCCAGCATCCCGGGGTAGGGGTGACATTGGACTGGAGCCTGCCCGCCCCATGTTAAAAGAGGTGATTTGCTGACATTTGCATTTTCCCAAGGGGCTCCAGACACCGTGGATCTGTTTGTCACAAATTCAGGGGACTGGAGCGGAAGGAGGTCAGTGTCTCCTGTTTAAGAGGCCTTTGCTTCTCTGCACAGGTAAACAGTTCCCCCCAAGGCTGGTAGATAGGGACTGAAAGCCAGTGGATTTATTTAAAAAAAAAGCCACCTCAGTCTAGGAAAGAAGTGTTTTGATGCTGCTGGTGTGCTGCAACTAATTTTAGGTGAGAAACATAAATTTTTTGGCTTCAAGAATTATAAGGACAATGACAGGTCTTCCAGGATAAATAAGAAATTAGAATTTGTGTAGCACATTCAGAAAAATGTTTATAAGTACCTATTTCCTCTCAGTAGACTTCTTTTAGATTAAAAAAAAAAATCCTCTAATTTTAAACTAAGAAGTAATCAAGCAGAAAACACAGAAGTAGAGGGGAGGAAGGTATAAATTGTTTAGCCTGCTTCACGTCTGGGAAAAAAAGAAGTTGTACCTGAGCAAATTAAAAAAACCCAAAACACTAAGCCCCAAAAGTAATCTTTCTTAAATTAAAACAAAACAAAAAAAAGTAAAAAGAAACCACTTTGAAGATGGGTAGGAGAGAAATTGAAGATCCAACTCTAACAATTCTATTTGAAGTTTTAGTTGAATCCCTTAAAAAAAAATTCTAGTGGCACCCTGGGATAGTTCAACAAAGGCCTGGTTTCTGAGAAAAAAAGCATTGTCCCTTTCAGAATGTTAATCTGGTATATCACTTGCTACTACACCCCAGCATGTACTTTTGCTCATATCAACAATTAAAAGAATACATTTATTAAATAGTCTTATCACTGGATGTTATAACTTGTAATTCATGCTAACTAGATAACCAAAGTAAATTTTATTTAAATTCTCATTTCTTTGTGAAACTTTGTAGATGGTGCATATCTCATGATTAACGGACAACGTCTAAAGCATCCCGTCCTCTAATCTTCCTAAAATCCCTTTTCATCCGATTGTTTAAGACTGCTTGAAAGGCTAACACCAAGTCTAAGACTACTGCACATTTGGGGGAGGGGAGCCTCTGTAGGTTAGCTAATTAAACTGTTTGTCTTCTGAAACATTTAACTGGCTTTAGAGATTATTCTAATTAAGAATGATGTTAGATGTATTTTTTAATGTAGCTATTAAAATTAATCATAATCCAGCAATCTCATGTGCTGAACTATGTAAATAGAGATGTGCTTGAAATCCTGCTGCAGTTTCTTTATTTGGGAGTTGATCATTATGGATTCTACAAAGCACACATCAGCATCAACCTAGTTTTTAATTAAGAATGCCTTGTGAAACTCTAACTTTTACTCTGTATTTATGAAAGGTAAACAACTGACCTCAGCAGAGGCAGACTCCAGTGTTTCCCAAGCAGTACAACTACGAGAGGGGATATGAGCTCTCATTCATACTGTACATCTTTTTCTTTCTACTTCGCAGACCGTGTATTCAATTGAAGTGAAGGAAACCCATTAATTTTGGAAGGTCTGCAACTTGGCAATTGCAACTTCTCGCGCTTTTCTTTACTAGACATACAGCAGAGCTCTCACAAATATTGCTGGCAAGAAATTTTAAAAAACAGACCACATAAAAAAGTTGGCATTCAAACAGAAAGAACGGCTGGGGCTAGAAGCCAATATGTAAATTGGTTAGTTTAAAAAAAAAATCTAGTATGATTTTCTCCTTAAATAATTAAGAAAACAAAACCAAAACAACAGAGAGAAACAAATGAATTATGACTGCAGTACACACAACAGGCAGCCTCTATCAGAACTCAGAAGGGTATTATACTCTAAACACTTTTTCTTCCCTTACTGCTGAAAGATTAATACTGGTTATCCCATTAAAGTTGGTAAAATGCCATTCTTGTGTCTTAAAGCTCTAGCATTGGAGGTCAAGAAGTGTATGCTGCTTCTTACAAGGCTAGTGTGGATGTAATCTTCCCAAAGTTACAATAATTAATGTTAAGCTTCTTTAGCAATACGTTTCTGAAAGAACTTGCCTGATAATATACTTAGAGCCTGGCTAGCTGTTTGTGTTTCTGAGCAAGAAATGTATTCTATGCTGCTCACGTACTTCAGCTTAAATCTTTAGTCAAACTAGGGTGATGATGAGCAGTTTGACTCCTAAGTAGAAATAATATTTAAATTCTCAAAGGTGAAACATTTTGGGTGCAGGGAAATCAGGGAGCATAGATCCTACTTCCGAATCTACTTTTCACCACTAACCCGATGGAGATGTGTTCCGAACAGCCAGAGAGGTCTATTTTAGGATACCCACCCCCTAAGAAAGCTGCCTGTAGAGGTGCAATATATTTATTAGTAGGCAATCTACAGCAATTGCAAAAGAGCTGACATTGGAGGTCTGCTCTAAGCCCATACTTTACTATTGAATACAAAAATCCTCTGCATGAAAGTGTCTCCAAACGCTCCAGCTCGGAAGCTGTGGTTATGAATGAAAACAGGGAGTGTAAGATTAGATCTCCTTCTGCTCTAAAACAGAGATAATTTCATTTATTTCAAGTGAGCTACCTCTGCTTCTCCCATCCCAGGATTTGGCCCTGTCTATATACTTTAATAGCCTGGCTTAGAGCAGTCTTTCTGAGTCATCCCACAAATAAAGAAAAATGTATTCTTCTGAATGCATGCACTTTGCTGCAGCATTTTTGAGTATCACCTTGATGTTTTGCACCTCTGCTTGCTGGAAAACTCAATGGAAAAACACATCTCCCAGCTTAAAAATCTAAAAGCCATTTCTGTGAGTACAGTTGGGAATGAGTGGCCCAGGGAAGCCAGAGCAGCAACGCAGTCACCGAATGGAACAGAGAATCTCATCTGCATCTTTGTTTTCGTCTAGTGCAGGAAAGAACCTTGATGATACATACATGTTTATCTGTTTGCTTCCATTTTCAGCCCTGTGAATGCATGCTTTATCTCTGGGCATAACAGCTTGTTCTGGTAGAAGTTCTTTTTGTCTTTCTATGCAGATTTTAATGCAACAGCATAGGTAGAAAATTCACTCTTGAATGAGTTCACAAGGGAAAATTATGCAAAGAGGTTACTAATCAGACGATGACCTACCCTTTGAGGCAATACAGTAGACACAGGAGTATCCAAAACAAGTCACCCTTACGCATTATAATCACAAGCAATAGGCACAGAGACTGATTCTGTTAACCTGACAGAGAGTTCATTCTTCATCATTCAAATAGGTGAGAGAAGGCAAAAAAAAAAAAAAAAAGCATCCTGAAGCTCAAAGCAACTTAGACAGTTTACTGGCAACTTGACCCTGAGACGGTTCCAAAAACCAGTTTCACAGACATGAGCGTGCTTAACAATGGTGTCAGTCAGCCAGCCCTGAAGCTGTCCAAAGAACCAGCCAGATACTGCTGCTGCCCAAGAAAAAATATATTCTGGACCTGGCTTCCAGATAATATAGCTGTAAGGGACAGGCTCACCGCAGCTGCTGACTACGATGAAGATGAGGGAGATAGAGGGAAGCTCTGGTCCTGACACAACAGCCCAGGCTCTCAGCTACCTGATGGTCAGCCAGCACCTTTTGTCTCCCTTTCTTTTCTATATGTACTCTGATAGAAAGAAACTGTGCATTTTATGCCTCAAAAGCTACATAGCCAGACAAGCAAAAAGCTGTGTTATTTCTTATTATCAGATGCTAGTCAGCTTGTATGGTTTAATTAAATATGTACTTGGAGACTGTAACATACCATTATATATGTGCCCTGGACTGCTATTAAAACAAAACACAGCATGTATGTCCATACATGGCTGTGTGTAATACATAAATGCTACCACTTAAAAACCTTTTGCATATGTCCATTTTATCTTATGCATTTAAAAGGAAGAACATTTCTCCTGGGACCCAAGTTTTAGTGCCCTGGCACTGGCAAAAGCCAAAGAATATTAAGAAATATTACAACAAAAAGACTGAATACAAATTCATCCCAGGATGAGATTTAATATGAGAAGTGAAAATTTCATTTTGTTACAAGAGACTAAATCAACTATTTTAACTCTCTTTTTGTGCCTGTACTTTTTCAGCTCAACCTTTTTCCTTTTCTATGAAATTCAAATGTTTCCCTCTTACAAACCTCAGTCCTTTATATCTTCAAAGCTGTGTAAAACGCTAACTAATTAATACATGTGACTTTCCTTTCACATGTGACAACAAAGCGTATGCTGCTTTTTTGATTGGTAAGAGTTAATTTGCAGTGACACAACATATGTGTTTACAGGTTTTCTAATGTTTGCTGCTTGGTTCACTGTGTAATTAGTCCTACTGACAAGGAAGCTTATGCACTGAAAAAGGAGGGGTGAAATAGTGGCTGGGAGATGGTAATCCTGCCCCATTTTGAGTACGTGCAGTGTTGAAATTGGGTACAAATTGAAAAAAAACAAACAACACCCCAAACTCAGAAGATAAGCAACGGTAGGAGACTCTCAAGCCCCAGTAATTGCCATGAAAAAGGCAGAACTTGTCAAGATGCACCCCACACGACCAGCTACACTAAGAGGAGCGACCCAGGTGTATTATACCACAGCAGTGGTGAGTCTCAGCAGATGTTAACTCTCATTTTTCAGATCTCATTTAGAAGACCATATGCTCCTGGGCAGGGCGAAGCACAGATAGGCTACAAGATCCCAGTGGCTGGATTGTCATCGTAGAGCAGTAGCACAGACCCAAAATAACTTCCGTGCTGTCATTAGAGATGTACTAGGTACAGCAGCAGCATGGAAATAGCAATCAAGGTGAATGATGGGCCAGTGGAGAATGGAAATGATTAAGAAAAAACCCCTTTACTGTTTAAGATTCACCCTGAAAGCAGTAACTATGAGATAGCTGTCAATATATGGAGCTTATCTGTCTGTGCGAGATTTCACGATACCGCGTTTAGCTAACGTGGCTAATGAACGAAAACAAACTTGACAAAAATAAACCCAGGAGGACAGTTTAAAACAATAGATTAAACCACCTGCATTATTTCCTGTGCAATTAAACTCCAGAATTAGCATACAGTAGGAAAAATACCAAAACGGTGATAGTATCGCTTATCTGGTTCTCTAGTGAATCACGTTCGCAGCCACCCCCACCGCATGCTGCGCGTTAACTCTTCGCACCGTGGGTATGTACAACTCTGAAATATAAAATTAGTTGCTTTTGAAGGACACTGAGCTCCCTCTGGTGAAGGCATAACAAGTTTATTAAGTAAGCACCACCTCTGGAAGTATAATCCCCTCTGGCTTCTTCCATGGAGTTTATTGGTTCAGTTTTCCTAACCATGAGCATCATTAGGGCAATGCAGTAATTAAGAGTTGTTAGAAAGTGAATTCTCAAACTGCAGATTAGAAAATTAAACTATTTCCTGATTACATATTAATGGAGCACAACAATAGCAGTTGCCATAAGCTTGGAAGGCAACCAAGGGATAAATCTGTGTACTTAATTACCATAAACAATGGCTGCATAGAAATGAAGTTTTATGCACATTCCCTTCTGTAATATGTCTGATATCAGTACACACTTGACAATTCTTGTTCAATTATCTCTATTATTTAATGCGCTGTGAACGGCTCTGTGTAAATAAAATTAACCACCCCAATTACTTTGAATTCATCTAGGGACAACGTAATAAAAAATGTGAAGAATTCTGTATGCCTATTAATCTAAAACATTACAGAAGCTTTCACCAGATTTTCTTGTCTATATTTATTTTGTCTACATTTATTTTAGTGCACTGCTAATTCAATTACATTTACCATCAGTGGTCAATCAGCAGCAGCAGAGGTTTTTTTTTTTATTTCATTAATCCTTGTACAGTACCACAAACATACTCATCCATTAGTAAGGTACAGGATCTCACATGGAAAACACAAATATGCTTCTACTTGAATTTGGGAGCCTGAAGTTAATCAGAAAAACAATTAAAAACACTTCATACCCTGTGGTCAGATAACAAAATATCTGATAGCTACAATTTTTTTCCAAATACTTGTTTTTGAAATTAGTGAAGAAACAGTGACTGAAAAAGAGATAAATTTAGATTAGAGATTTGTAAACCAGTATTCTTTGACTTTTATTTTAATTGTGCTGTGTGATAATTCTGCATTTTAATTGGCACTTGGATATCAAGATGATGGACACCTTAAAATACAATGACAGAAGAATTTGCAATGGAGAAAGACACTGTCTTTCTCCATTGAGAAGCAGAAACAATAGATGTTTACCCATAACAGGTTAGGCACAACATGGGAAAGTACAATCCCAAGGAAAGCGAGATAATCCTACCTCTGTCATCATTTAGTTTTGAGCCATTATAACAGAGGAAGAAGAAATATCCATGATATTAGATCATGACTTTTATACTCAATCATCCAACTCATTCCTCTTACTTGAACCTCTGGGCTGCTTTTTCTCTAAAAACTTGCACCCACCAAGTTTTTTGTGATGTTGTGCTTCATATGGTGGATGTCACAAAATCCCTCCCATAAACTCTCACCTATATCCCAACAGAAAATGTGCCATGAGGTTATTCCAGGGAGCTCAGGGCACTGAAGCACTGACTCCCTCCACAGCTTTGCAGTGGAGCAGTAAGCACACTGCGCTGGAACAAGGTGAGGTTATATTTTCACTACAAGTGCAAAGACCAAGGACTGAGGTTACGCCAGCACTGACATAAATTACTAGGTATTAATAAAAGTGTGACTATTCAGATTCAAATGGAAATCAGCAGCCCAGGAATTTTAATAACTTATTTTTTCACACATCTTAGGAAAGTGTTTCTAGTCAAATCATGAGCAGCTGGCACCGGAAATGCTAAGCTTCAGCCAGTTCCAAACTCCGTGCCTAGCTGACGAACTTTGAAAGTATCAGCTCCCTTCTGGCCACGAGCCAGAAACTTGTCTTCCCCAGCCAAAAAAGCTCCCTAGCAGAGCAGGAAAATGGCAATGCATGTGCAGACAAGGACCTAGGCTGTCTTCCTACAGCCCCAATTCCATTAGATGCCCTTCCCTTATGGAGGGCAGCAGCTCCTAGGGCAGTGGTGGAATGGATACTCTGCAACCCAGGCTGCATCCCAGGGAACGGACTAGAGAGCAGCTGGGTCAAGGACTCCTCTCCTCCTTGTTCATGCCAGAAAGGGAGTGGGGCATTGAGAACCTTCAGGATCCACTTCTCCCAGCCACCCACAGCCACTGTGTCCCTAGTAAAGCCAGGGTGGCATTTTCAAACTTTTATTTGCAGTATTAAATGCCAGAAACTTTCTCTAAAATGAAAGTGAAATATCTAACAAAGTCGAACAGTTGGGATCTAACCAAGAACATGTATTATTTATACTTACAGTTGCTTCTCTTTTGGTGAAACCATATGATTTCTCCCACAATGATCAAAGCCTGCAGTGTCCAAGGGTTAGTCACAATATCTTTCTGGTCTTATCACTAGGCCATAGTAAGGAAATTCCCACCAAGACAGGTGGAACATTTAAAAAAATGTTTTGATACATGGGAAAAGGAGACAAAAGTCTTTTCCTAGGAAATGAATGTATGATGATACAGAATAGATGTTCAAGCTGCAGCCTGAAAAAATCCCGCCCCGCGAGGCTACAAAAAGGACTCTCAAACTCACATGGATGAAGAGGTGCCAGGTGGCAAAGAGTCTCCCCATTGGAAAAAAACACCCCCAGTTCTGTGCTGGAGAAGGATGAGAAGGAAGAGAGAGTGCTTTCTTCCTAGTAAGTCCTAATAAAGAACCAGGCCAAGCAGAGTGGAGAAGGAAAAGATGGTCTAGTCCCCAGAAGACACAACAGGGTTGAGCAGATCATGCTCCACCTTCTTCTTGAATTTAATTTCAAGGCAAATGACTGAGTCATGATGGAAGTCTCTCAGTTGTTTAATTTATCTTGCATGGTTTTGGCACACACAGAAACCACGCTGAAAATCCCAATACCAAATGTGCTCCCACACTGATGGGGACTATCACCCTGCAAACAGTTGTTGGGATCAATCGGTGTAAGCCCTTCCTGACACAAATGTATAAATATGGTACCCTGCTACAGCTGCTGAGAAATAAGGTCAGCAAAGACCTTTACTTGCCTGAGCTTCTCCAGCATTACAACCCCAAGCACTACAAAATTAAGAAAGAGATGTGATTAAAGAACAGTGTTAATTATTAAACCAATTCATTTGTGGTTCTTGTCCTTCATGCTGAGTTTTCAGGATCTTTTGGCTACACATGCCCAAGTGGCTTCCTTGTTCCTAAAGCCTACATTTTCAGAAAAATCAAATATCAAAAGACTTTTCAGAACAACTCTGAGAGCTGGCAGCATTTCACATTTCTCATCTTTCTGGTATGTACCAACACCTAAGGGAGTATTTGCAAAACCCCGAGATCATCATCAACAGGCCTTCAGGGCTTTTCTAGCTACCATGCTGTGGTTACTTTCTTCCTTCAGACTTGGCTTTACAGACCACTTGGTGGTCCGTGGCAAGCTGGCAGGTCATATGGTGCTGACTCATCAGTTTCGTTTCCAGATCCCTCTCTCAGTCAGACACTGAGGCGAAGCTGCCCAGACTCCGGCAGAAGAAGCTGAGTCTCAGACTTGGGCACAAGCTCCTGATTTGTCTGCTTGAGGAATTATTTCCTGAAGAGAGGTATGGAAGAAAACCAAGTGCCATCCTGACAAAAAGAGCCACTAGTGAGATGAGATACAGCAGATCCTCCGAAGGCTCTCTGGTAAGATGTGAACCACTGTTAGAGAAGTTTGAGAATCCTCGCTTTCAAGGCTATAAAGTTAACTATAGGTTAAAAACTCTGGTTTTCACATGTTTTCTGCTAAATTGCATTTTTTAGCTGAGAACACAGGATGTTTATAAACGACTTGTCAAATCAATTGCTTTAAGTTAAATCTTGATTGCTCAGGAAATATTAAAACTAAAGGTAATTTTTTTATTATAGCTGCACCACTTGTCCCCTTCTCCCCAGTACAAGAAGTAATGGATATTTATCAGTACTCCAGTTACAAACCTCTAAGCTACACTCTTACTCTCCAGCTGTGTGTAGACTCCCTATTTTATGCAGGATACTTAAGAAAAAAATAACCTCATCATGGATCTGATAGAAAGAATGCAACAACTTCTGACATATTTCAAAATGCAAGAAATTAAAATCAATAGGAAATCTCTTTTAAAATGGACTAAATGACATTAATAAAATAATAACATGGTTATTAGAGTTTTAAAAATCCCCAAATGTTATGCTGATGACTCCGTATGTGTCTATAGGTGGTAACTGGAGTATATATAAGACTTGTGAAATATTGTACTGGCTCTTTTGTGCAGAGCACACATTTCACAAATTTAAAAAAGCACACAAGAAAGTGCAGGATAATACACACAGATTTTTTTCTAGCTAAATAACTAAAGATCAAGATGTAATGCATTTGAAAAAGTACTTCAAAAGACCTTAATAGGTAAAAGTCCTACTAAATAAGCATCCATTCAGCATGGAAATAGTTTCTGAATTACATGGTTTTGTAAAATCAGTTTAAAAAGCCAAACAACCTCAGCACATGAGAAAGTAAATACATTGAAAAAAACACCCTAATATTTGGAAACAAGTGGCAGGCTCATTTCAAAGCACCGAACTTTAACTTAAGCACTGACTTTAAATTAAGTCAATTCATCTGTATTTCAAAACATAAGACTGGATTCAAATTTGCTTTAAAACCTAATATTTCATTTAAAGACAGAAAACAAGTTTATAACACCAGATATCCATATAACTTACAAAGACAATCTACCCGCAAAGTAACCTGGACCAACCCACTTTTTCCCCCCTGGACAGGGAGAACACTTTTTGGACCTACAACACTATTTATTTCTGAAATATCAAAGCACCTTTTGTTTCCAGCTGATGTGGTTTAACGCCTCCATCTCTGATGACCACCAGCACTTAATACCCATCTAAAGTTCATCACTGAAGCCACAACCATTATGCTTTTAACAAAAAATTGCCCATAAATTTTAATCCTTTCAATGGCAACTACAACACCAAGTATTACAGACTTCTAAAACTCATCCTCCCAAAAATAAACAAAAAAAATAATTGTGGAGCATCAGTAACCAGATAGTATTCTTAAATTTCAGTGATCTAGTCAATGGAGCCTTCCTCCATGTACTATGCTGTTTCATGCAGTACATGGCTTTAGCTGGCCAATTTTTTTTTCCCACTGAATCAGTAGAACAGTGAAGATCTTACTTTTTTTCTTTTTTTTTTTTCTTTTTTTGGTTTGATTTTTTNCATATCAATGAGGCACAGATGTGTATTCCAACTCTGCATGGATGAGCACACTGTTCAATAGTGCTGGCTCACACGGTATCAGGGCAAGTTATCACTTCCCATGAAGGCACTCTTATCACCAGGGCCCAGAGAGGTGGCTGCAAATCGCAGCCTTTTTATTTTCAAGGCAGTTTTGCTGAACATTCAGGCTTCAAAGATTCACACTTCCAAAACTCTATAAGAGTTTGTGAACGCTCAATTTGCCAAAACTGTTTACAGTGTAATTGGGCACCGTACCTGTGTCCATGAGATAGCGAAGGCGCTTCTCCACCAGCGCGGCACGGGTGTCAATTTGCTTTTGCTCATTCTCTAGTGCTGCCAATTCTCCTACAACATACTGACTGGTGTCTTTGAACCCTTTCTGTTAAAGAGAACAAACAAGAAGAAAAAACATCACTTGTAAGTTGCATTTTTCCTTTCCACAAACACTTAGTAAGGCACTTACCTAAACAACCAAATATCATGCTCACTACCAAAAAGCTAACACATTTCATAAACTTTACAATTTTGCCAAATGTCCTTATTTGTTTATTAAAATACCCTGGCTTTTTTCTTTAGGGAACATTGGATTTTGCAGTTTTTTACTAGCTGGCAGTTATTTTGAAATTCCTTTAATTTATTTCTAAGTACATAAAAGCTGCTGTAACAAAGTGCCATGAAAAGAAAGGTAATCCAAATAAAGCACTATTTAATGTGCCATTTCTACTCCATTCAGGTCTGATTCAGCTTTAAAACATTAACTTTAGGGGCTAGGAGAACTAGTACAAGAGTCTCTAATGACAATTAAAAAGTGGGCTTTTAAGATTAAAAAAACCCGAAACAAGATCCCTGGCTTGTTTAGCTCCTCTGAGGCAACTGTAGCACTGAGGCCCTCCAGCCTGGGCCATCCTGCCCCTCTGGGTTTTTCTGACTGAATGAACTGGCCTGCTACAGGGTGATCTGTAAAAACACCACTAATTGACTGCAACTCTTACCCTGGAAAGTGGTGAGAAGGCCCTGGGCAGGCGCTCAGGTGCACAGGAACTAACCTGAGCTGTCCTGCCTCTGTGCCAAGCACACCTGGCCGGGAGGCAGCCCACGGGTGTCAAGCTGATAAATCCTACTGAACCTTACCAAGAAAACTGTGGGAACACTAACAAGCCAAGTACCCTGTAAGTCCTCAGCACTGCCCTGCAGATGACCACACAGATCTCCAAGTGTTTCCAAAGCCGTTTGGCCGTCCTGGAGGAGCCCAGGCAAAGGCATTCAGTACCTCCAAGTTACTCTCATGCAGCTCAACAACTTCCACGCAGTGTTGTGGCTGTACAAAGTGCTGAAATGTCATTCCTGAAGCATGTTTTTGCATAAGTCAGGAAAAACATGTTACTCCTTCCAAGTAACCTTCCATGCACTTTTTTCTTCCTACGCCTGACCCAGAGCCTTGGTGAATGTTTTAAATAGGGAAAAAAAAAACCTCAACAGAATTATTTCATGTTTCATCTACACCCTGTAAAGAATGAAAGAAAAATCAATGTCCTTTGGGAACAGAAAAATACACAGACTTTTTTTTTTGAGACTTATTTCCCTACTAGAGGCTAACTTGTTGCTGCATAAGGGTCTCGGATACTTTCACTTAATGTTTTCAATTGTTTTTCTGTAAATGTGCCTGAACTAATCAATTCAGCTACATATTCAGGCAACAGGCATAATAAGCACAACAGCATATTATTTCAAATAAAGACATGTTCAAAGTGAAAGTTAACAGCATGGCTGAGCTCCCAGGACCAGTAATGAGCTAAGAACGTTGAAATTTGGGATATCCAAATTTAAGGACGTTATTCCCCCATTAATTTGGTCCCTCTCTTCCTACACAATAGCCAACAGTATCATCCCTAATGGAAAATCCTTTTCTACCTGTTGTATAGCCAGAAAAACAGCAACAACAAAAACAAAACTCCCTGAGAGCAGACCCTGAAGAAAGAAAAAAAATCAGTCTGTGGAGTTGAAGCGATGTGCAATATATTGCCTTTCATCAACTATAATTAATTGAAAATAGTATGAAAACTTCCCTAATGTCAGGGAAACTGCATGCATAATTGTTAATTTTTGCTATTAGAAGATGAAAAGAAATGCTGTGTCAGGCTGTAATATCCCAAGAGTTCATGTGTATCATCTGCATATATAATGTGAACTCACTGTGCCAGATCTTTTCAGCTCTGCAAAAGTACAACTGGGCTAAAAATAACTCTGGCTCGTAAAAAGTTCGATGTTTTGGTGTAGATATGACAGCAGTACAAAATTGCTACTCAGCTCCAGATTGCCTCAGCAAAATCGACAAATGTGTTCAGATAAACTGTGGAGAGCAACAAACAACCACCCTCAAAGGCTGTGTTGCGCTTTCAGACAAAAAAAAAATTCAGGTTAAAACTTGGTTCTTCCTGCTTCTGTCCCGCAGCTGTCCATCAAAACCAGCTTTCTCCCTGCGGTCTATCAAATATTTCCCTCACAAATCAATTTTACACATGATCAGCCCATACCCCTACTGAGCTGAACCTCCCCGTTAATTAAGTGAAGAAATTACCATATATATTATATTAATGCAAACATCATTCAGCTAGTAATTCACGGCTGATCTGGATAATGGAAAGGTTGAACACCCATTAACCCAAGCCAACAAAATGGGTTGGCTGAGAAATTCTAGCAGGTCTCATGTGACTCTTCCCTCTAACTGCAGCTCTGCGGTATCTGCTATTGTAATAATTAAAATCCTCCCGGTAGATCAATACTGGAATCTCTTTATGGGAAGTGCCCTGATGGAAATGTCTCAAGGAAGCTGGGGCTGTGGAACTCTGAAAAATTCATTTTTTTTATCTGACAATTATCACCACACTGCAGACTAATTCAACAGTGCACCCCTCTCACTCTGCTTTGAATGCACTGGAGATTGACATCTAAAAAACCCTAACATCTCATTTTAACAAATAAAGGCACTATTTCCACATACAGTTTGGAATTATCAGCAATCATGAAACCAGACAAAAAATTAATATACATTAAGCACTTCATCTTCTGATGGCTTCCTCTGAGTCTCAGCTATCGCAGCCTTCTCCTCATTTCCTCTCTTTGTATCTTCCTGTATTGATCTCTGCCTTTTCATCTCTTGAAAAAAGGGAAAAGACATGTAAAATTATTATAAAGCTTGATATTTATGTATTGAAATGTGGACTTACATTATCGGGTTTTCATATATTTATTGTTAAATATTATTAAATCATAAGATGGGAAAACAGGTTTTATATTTTCTCCTACCTGGTCTGCTCTCCACGTATTGACTGAAAGACTGGAGCTGAGTTTTCCTGACAGTCGAGTCCTTGCTGAACACAACGGGATTTCTAAACCGTTCTGCTGCTTTTTGTGATCGCTCAGCACGATGTTCCTCTGTTCCATTCTGCTGGGAAAAAACCAGACACACAACACTTTCTTTTGTTTACAAGCGGAAAGACATTAATTTGAAAGGTACGTTTTTGTGAGGGGACAGGACACAGCTTTTACAAAGTGGATTTCACAACTCGGGCTGTGGTTTATATCGGATGGAAGCATCAGCTGCGGGGAAAAAAGTAGAAGAGTGATTAACTTTTTTTTTTTTTTTTTTTTTTTGTTTAATACGTGGTGGCAACGACTGGCTTTTTGCTCTGTGGGCACCCTCCTGCAGAACTCTCTACCTCGTTACCAACCAGACCTCTTCATTGTGACCGGCATTTGCCAGCAATGCCGATTTTTAACAAAAACTCGCTCCTTTGCACGTTTGCTGTGCCAAGCCCCGTGTGTGCTGCTGCCAAGTCAGCGTCTCTGCCCCTGAACACGATCTATATCATTTTAAAGTGTGTTGCCTTTAGCCTCTCTCCCTGCCCGGTACAGAAATCTGTCGTTTTCTGTAGTCCCATAGACTTGTATGACAAGAAGAACTAGTTTCTAATTTTATGCCCATTGAGATAAACCACTAATGCTGGATGAAGTCTAAAAGGTAGGATTATAATGCTACCCCACTGAACTGCATTTCATCAGCTATAACTTTCCAAAGCCAGATTTGTAAGTAAGCCCTTTACAGCTAAGGAAACTACAATTATCTTTTCCAGGGCTTCCTATGTTAATACTGGTAACAAATTCAAATGATTCTATCAACACGAAATATCCCAGAAGACTGAACCACTGTGGTGTGTGGAAGCTGCAGATACCGAGGTGCTGTGTACCAAACAAATATTTCATTTTATACCTAATCTTTTATTATTTTTATTAAGTGTTTTGAAAGTAAATAGGGAAAGGCTAAGATGCATGACTAATAGCTAAGCCTGCTGAATGCTGAAACTGGTTATCAAAAGCTACCAAGACTTTGCCCTTCCTCTGCATTGAGACAATCGGTAATGAGGGAGTTCTCCAACGGCCTATTCTCTCGCCTCAAGGAGGCCGGGGATACACAATCCCCAAGGGAAGGTAACAGTTTATCCTTTTCCACAAACACAGAATGCCTCATTTAGAAACCTGTAAACTGCATTTTATTAAAAAACAAAACCACCTCAATGCCAAGAGCTCCATGAGAACAGATGGACACCATATATTCCTTATAACGCCGCCTTTCAACTCTTCCTTAGAAAAGACGCACGCAGAGATAAACTGTTAAGTTGCACCTTTTTGTGGGAGTACCTTAAAAAGAATCAACTCCTTCACAAATGCTTTTTATAAAGAGAAATACCATTTTTGTCAAGGTTAGGTGATACTAAATTACCCTAAGAGGCAGCCTGTGTGTCATTTCACAGAATTAAGGTTAAACAAGTATTGCTTATACCTCTGGATGACTTTTCAGCTGCAGTAATCAGGTGGTTATAATAAAAGGTGGTTTCCTGTTATTAGTTTAATAACCATCTGACAGCCTAAACCAGAGTCTTTACCAGAATAAACAAACATGGCTAATTTTTTAGGCCTGGCAACATGCTAAAATATCAGTGTGATTAGCTAGTAAATCCCATTTTAAGAAACCTTTTTATGACTGGGGACTTCTGCCACTTTACAAATGTATTCCTCTAAGCCCACTAATTCAGTTAGCCTTTTCAATCCATTGTATTATTCTTGGGCCAGCTTCATTTTGCATTAAATCCACTGCAGAAAGCTAAATTGAACGCAAAAATCAGACTTGATCCAGGCTTCCTTTTGTTCAAAGATAGAGACCGAAAGTCCTCTGCTGCTGCCACACACTTTCATCACCAATTTATAGGAACCGACAGTGTAAGGGAAAAGCAATGAAAGTCATTGTTTTGGGACTTCAAAGCATCTCTGTATCTGGGGAAGGAAATCCTTTCAGTCAGCAGTGCTCTCCCCACAGACTGCAGGTGGGTGAAAAGTTATACCCAACTGGAAGTGCCCCAGAGCCATAGGGATATTAATGACATACAGGGACTATTTTTAAAAAATAGAATAGCAAGAACACAAGGGGTCTAATTAAGAAAATGAAATAGAAAATTGATTGGTGGGCACTTTATGCTGAAGTGGTGAACATTAAGAATAGGCAAAGTGCCCATATACACCACATACTCATGTCTGGTTTTTTCAGAAGCACTCATCGAGCACCCAAAGTATGTAAGCCTTTAAAGTGTACCATAACTTAATTTTGATGTAGGAAAAATAGAGGACCAGGACTGGGAGGGAAGCGAATCTCTGAGAGCCCAACCCCACACCCATTCAAGTCAGGTAGTCTGGCTGCTGATTGCACCAGCAGCAGGATGGAGCCCGTGCTGCATTTCTGATATCAGTAACAACCTGTGCAGGCAGAATTGAGAGAGCTTCTTATATTTGTTAGCGTTCTGCCAATGACAAGTATCAAGATTAAAAAAAAAAAAAAAAAAGGGAAAATGTGCTGATCAATCAGCAGGAAAAAACCCAGTGCATTGCAAACTATGTAACTGCACTGCCACAAAGATTTTCTGGTTTTGACTCTGAAGGATTTGGTAAGAAATTGTTTTCCTTCTCCCAAAATATGAAGCCTCGATCATAACACACCGGTACCAAAACAAAAGCATTAAGCAAAACTTACCTTAATGTCTTGCTCTGAGCTATCTGTTACAGTTTTCTGAGCAGCACTGGAGAGTGAATTTGCCACCTGTGGCTGAGCTTCTAGGAGCTTCTTCAGCTTCAAATCCACCAACTTACTGTTTTGTTCTGCTAAATATGCAAATACCACATACAACAGAGTGAGATGCATTTCAATGCAGACTTGCTACAACAATGTAGCAACTTAAAAGGTAGATTTAATTCACTTTGCTATTGTTTTGAACTTAAAAAAAAATAGAAGGAATTGTTTTTGTGATTGGGATTGGTGCAGGTTTGTGCAACATACATAGATTTTTTTTCTTGGAAAACATACATGACACTCAGTGGAACAAATAAACATGCTTGCAGACAGCAGATGAAAAACACAGAAAGTAGATAACGTTTAAAGTTACTTCCTATGGGTATATACCTATACTTTAGTATTAAAACACACTTAAAAAGCCATTTATTTAAAGACGACAATTTATCATATAATTTACATACTGATAATCCCTCAAGTTTATGAACTACTAATTCATCCTAAGGCTTCTTGGCACAGCTTCTCATAAAATTTCAGTATCAAAAAAGACTACTTTCTAGTAATAATTTACTATGATTTATAGAATATGTTGAAACAGGGAGTCATAAAATGCTTCAGAACTGCATCAAAGGGACAGACTCGAAGTCTGCTGAAGTCCCCAAATTTTAAAAATCAACTTTAGCAACTTGGATCAGAGCCCAAAGACAGAGCAGTTGAGAACTTTACCTCCCACTAATGCTCATTCTGTATGTGAACGTTGACTGTATGAATTTGTAACACACCTACACACAGAGTTACCTACACACACACACACATAAGAAGGAGGAAGGTGTTAATAACAAGCTGCAGCACAGGACTGTGGAGCTGCCCCTGGGCTGGGAAGCAGAGGAACACTGGCACAGAAGCCCCCAGACACACACTCTACATGCAGCCCCATGTGAGGAATCGCCCCTGCACCGGAGCCAGTGGAGCATCACCTGCACATGGGATGCACTTACACCTGGGCCTTGGGTCACAGGCAGAGGAAAGAGCAGTTCCTGTGTCTTCCCACGTGCACAACCTGAGTTTTTCACTGCAGGCTGGTGACTTCTAGCTGGTGTGGAAAGTGGAGTCATGACTGTTTAGCCACACAGCTCCTTCCAAGGTTTGGAGTGCTCCAATGCATATTAGCCAAAACACTTTTGGCATGCGGGCAGTCAAATGCTGCCTGTCTCCAGCAGCAATGGGCTGGGTTGGATTATGAAGAAGGATAGTTTCCCTTTCCTCTGGCACACCCAGTCAGGGTGTCCTTAATTGAGGCTCACATGTAAGTACATGCACGTTCTCGTGGGCTTATACATAAACACCATGTAGTAACTATGATATAAGAGGTTCACAACATGTACAAGTACTGAAAAATACAGACAGAAGCGATACTTAAAACCAAGAAACAGTAAAAATCAAGTCTTCTCTTCTTGAGAGAGATGGGAGGGACTAAGATTCAGCAGGGGACTAATTAAGGAAGTCCATAATGATCCCAAATGTGAAATGTCCCTTAGAGTTGTACTTTTAGATGTTCCCAGGAGATTCAGCCTTCATTAGAACTTGGTATGAATTGGCAAACACCAAAATCCATGTACTCCGATTTCTACCACAGCACTAGACTGCTTTCTGTACTACTGCCCATCTTCTTTCATACTTGTCTGTACCTTTGGCTACTACTGAACTGCAAAATGATGTCCCAGGTTTTTTTCAGAATGTCTCCCCATGGTAGACAGGAGCACTGGGCAGTGGGTTTGTATCCCTGAAAATGTACCTCTCTCAAAAAAAAGGCCAACAGTCACTGGGACAATGTGACAGGAATATTCACATATTGATTTTCTATTCCTTGTAAAATTAACCAGTTTTTATTGGAAAATTATTTGACAGGATTCTGCTTTAAGTAAGCTAAATTCAAGTGCCGGAAACACTAAACATATTTTCTTATGTGTCTGGAAATCCTCAAATAGAAAAAAATAAAGGACATGACTCAAATCTTTTGCATGCAGGCAAGACTAGAAAGTGCTATATGCACATCATTGGTGGTTTAATTTACAAAGAAAAACCACTAAATTAAGTTCTGATTTAACATATTATGGACTACACATTTGGGTCCATCTGGCATGGGTAGAATCAAGCCAGAGGATGCTGAAGATGTTCTCTCTTGTACTGCCTGTTTCAAGACACAGTCCTGTGCTGGCCAAGCTACTCCAGGCCCGAGCTAACTTGCAGTGAGCAGAAGGGCCCTGGCAGAGAAGCCCACCACAGAGACACCAGGCACTCCTGGGGGCTGACTGAACAGGCAGACTTGTACAGAGAACAAACTCCTTCAGCAGCCCTGTGCAAGCAGAGGAGCCTCTTATGGATAGGCAGTTCCTTTTGCGTAGCTTTGAAGATCCAGCTCCTTTTAAAATAAGCATCTCCCTTATAGGATTCCAATAAATTTAGTACCACGTTTATCACTGAAACTCCAGTTTGGCTTCAACGTATTTGAAAGGGGGGAATATCACTCCTGTGACTTCTTGTGTTTATAAAACCCCTGTTATTTAAACACTGTTAAGTAAATAGGATGACTTCTGCTCATATTTATACCTCCATGCCCCCACTGGGGCAACAAGGTGTAAACACAAGAACCAGTCCTCGGGAAGGAACCAGAGAGACACCAAATCTATGTGAACATTTCCTCCTCTCCCCTGAGCAGATGGGCCAGGATGGCAGTGCAGAGCGGCAGCTGTACTCACCCACGCCACTGCTCATCCCTCTGCCCACCCAGCACAATCCAGGCAGGGTGCTTTCAGGTGGCTCTGCTTTACCAATGTGGCCTGGGGTCCCCTTCCCCATCAAACGAGCAAGAGACATTTAAATCTGACAGTGTTGGAAATAATGATTTAGCTGATTTTAAATTTCACCTAAACATGAATGCAGGGCATTAAACATTAGGGTTTAAAAGACCTGAAAAGGCACACGGGAATAAAGCTGACAGAGAGACAAGCAGCACACCAGTATTTATATGATGATGGAGTGTTAGTCATGCAAAATACACAAAATAGCCATTATTTAAATTACCCGTTGAATCAAGGTCATTTTCTAGGTTAGTAAGTTCATCTCCACCTCCAGTAACAGAGCATTCAGGAGCCTCCTCATTAGTATCTATCTCAATATTATCATCATCCTCATCCTCATCCTCATCTGTAGGAACACACAGCATTAAGGTTAGTATTTTCATATGTACATGCAACACATCACTCAAAAAAAATGAATGCTTTAGAGAGCAAGCTGAGTTATGATAAAAATGCAAATAATTAAATAAGTTGGGAAGGAGACTCCACTTTGTCCACTTATGGATTTATCTTTAAACTGAGGCAATTCATTAAACACGTGGAGGTTTCTGCTGGAACTCCTGCTCCAATAAAGGCAGTCTGGCCTCGGCAGTGGCTGTTCTCAGCGCTGAACCTCTGGGTAACTCAAGTCAAAATGGTTTCCCCTGGGCTCCCAGTTCTCCATATTGCAGAATGGGTGTCAAAGCTGCCATGTGGCAGGTTCAGATGGGTCTGGGCAGCAGAAGGACCTTGAGCTGCTGTCTCCTGAGAAAAGCTCCAGGTACTGGGTTCCCAGCCTGGTGAGACTTGCTACTCCTCACCTTGTACAGTACATCCCAGAGCATGGATCACTGTACCTTACCTAGGTGTTAAAGTCTCCTTCTGGTACAAGGAGGAAAACTACCACCTGGAACATCACGCTCAGTAAGCACCTATGTCAGGCACAGGGAGAGCACCCTCATGAATTGCAGCTTTCCCAAAACCACAGGATGGGTCAGGTTGGAAGAGACCACATTGGGTCATCTGGTCCAACTTCCCTGCTCAGGCAGGGTCACCCCAGGATGGTGTCCAGATGGTTCTTGAATATCTCCAGTGAGGGATGCTCCACAGCCTCTCTGCACAATCCCAGTGCTCGGGCACTGTCCCAATAAGGAATCTCTTCCCTGTGTTCAGGCGGAACTTCCTGTGCCTCAGTTCCTGCCCGTTGCCTCTTGTCCCATTGCCCGGCACTGCCGAGCAGAGCCTGGCCCAGCCTCTGACCCCTCCCTGCAGACACCGACAGACATCGATGAGGTTCCCTCTCCGTGTCTCTTCTCCAGGCTGAACAGGCCCAGCTCCCTCAGCCTTTCCTCAGAAGGGAGGGGCTCCAGGCCCTCCATCATTTGTCACCCTCTGCTGGGCCCTCTCCAGGAGCTCCATGTCTCTCTTGCCCTGAGGAGCCCAGAATTGGACACAGCACTCCAGATGTGCCTCACCAGGGCTGGGTAGAGGGGCAGGATCACCTCCCTGACCAGCTGGCAGTGCTCTTCCTAATGCACCCCAGGATCCCATTTGCATTCTTTTCCCCCAGGGCACTGCTGGCCCATGGACAGCTTGTTGTCCACCAGCACCCCAGGTCCTTCTCCGCAGTGCTGCTTCCCAGCAGGTCACCCCAGGCTGTGCTGGTGCCTGGGGCTGTTCCTCCCCAGGTGCAGGACCCTGCACTTGCCCTTGCTGAACTTCAGGAGGTTCTTCCCTGCCCATCTCTCCAGCCTGTCGAGGCCCCTCTGAGGGGCTCACAGCACTCTGGGGTATTGAGCACTGCTTTTGTGTCAGCAGTGAACTTTCTGAGGAGGCATCTGCCCCTTCATCCAAGTCACTGGTGAATTGGTTAAAAGTGCCTTAGTGCACTCCTCTTCATCAGCATTGTTTGTAAGCTACATACATTTTAAATAAAATAATAATTGCAATCATATTTTTTATGGGATCTTTCTACCAAGTTTCTCAGAGCAGCTTATGAATATCACTCATAAATGAGCCCCATAATGTTTTATGAAGTAGGTGATTATTATAATTACAATTATGATGATGTAGGTAAATTATGGCACAGAAAGAGTAAATTACCAGAGGAAGATCAAATAGCAAGTTCTGAATTGTGAACCAGATCCCAGAAAATATGCTGACTCACATTTTCAATACAAATATATAATGAAATTAAAGTCCATAAAAGCTAGATTAGTACTTTCAAAGTAAGTAGATGCACCGTATTTACTCACTTTTAAATCTCATATCAAATGCTATCTACACTTGTTCAGACTTACACTAGCATTTTTTTCCTATGTATGCATCATGTGTGTAAAAATGATAAAACTGAGTAGGCTAAAGTGTGTCTGAAGAAACAAGACACAGAGTAACTAAAGGAACTCTAAAACATCTAAGATAGGAAAAAATTACAAATTATAAATACAGGACATTGGTACATTCAAACATCATATAAACAAAAAGGATCCTAGATGTAGTACCAAGATGCCATAATTCTGAATACCAGAAGTTTGGACCAGGATTGGTGCTGATCACCCATAATCTGCCTTGGAAACGCACTCAACCTCATTCTCAGACCTGAAGCTTGCGCTTTAGGCCCACACTGCTGTCATGAAGGTCATATAACTTTACCCCTGTATCTCCACAGCATCTATAATTCCCATTTTTGGAGCCTGTTAATATTTTAATGTCTACTACTTTTTCCTAACCAGCTGCTCCTCAATTCCCCTGTAACTAATCAACATCTGCTGATACAGGGTAAGGCTTTTGCTGCAACAGACAGGAGCAGAGAAGTTCCCACTTCAGTGTCTTATCCAGCACTGGTTGCATGTGTGATGGAGCAGCAGCCTGTGAAGTAGGACCCCTGTGCTTCAGCTGAGCACCATGACTTCCCTGGGCTCCCCTCCATGAGTTCTCCGTAGCCTCTGAAAGACTCAGCTTTCTTCCAAGCTGTCCCAGATTGAGCCAGAGTGATGGAGAAGAACATCTCTTTCCAGCCAAGCCAAGATCTGTGATCAGACCTGGGACCTGACAGATTGTGCTTCAGGTGTGGAAGTGGGTGGGCAGAAACACTCCCAACTCTCTGAGATGCCCTTTCTGTTCCCACTTAAACTCACACAGGTGATCCTAGGATCTGGACTCCTGTTGTTTCAGGAAGTGCACACGTAAGTGAACAAAGTAGAAGGGCACAGCATGATCTTCATGAAGTGGAAAAAAGGATAAAAAGTAAAGGGGTAAGCAGCAGACTGAAGAGAAAACAGAATGGTAAACCAGCAACAGCAGCAATTCTCATGGTTTTGAATTTCCTTCAAAGCTGCTCTGCTGTTTCTGACGAGGAGCTGGACTTTGCAGACCATTATTTATAATTTGTATATTCCCTCATGATGATGTTGGAGAAATCCAGTGGCACTCAGGCCACGGTACTCTCAAATCCATCCTGGAGTTCACAGGGGCACACTGAAAGCATGACTGGGCTACTGTGGACGTTTGGAAGAGGTAGAAGGGAAGAAAGAGGGAAACTGTCATGGCAGAGGGGAACCAAATCCACCTGGAGCCTAGAAGCAGGCAATGACTTTTGGAATCACCCAAAGGAGTCAGCTCACAAGGTCGGCTCACAGCTACTAGTCACCCCACTGGATCACAGGATGCTGGATGTGTCAAAACAATCTAAACAAGATGATAGGGTTCAAGACTCCTGCATACTAAGGGAATGCTTAGATTAGATTATTTGATTTTCTTTAATTTAATATAGCAAGATGAGATCAGAGGCACTGCCTTTGACACCACCATTTTAGGAAGCAAAAGAGATGGGAATGTGGAAGACACTAGTTTCTACTATCAGATAATGACTTGACCTAGTATTTAATTTAAAGTTGGCAGACTTTGACTGAATATGATTATCAGGACATTTTTTAAAAAATCAATTAAAAGAAGTAATTTGAAGTCATTTCAGAATTTTTCGAGTACCTTTAAAAATCTAGATTCCTTGATTTAAATTACTCTAGGGTTTTTTCCAGTTCAATGTTCTTCCACTGTATTAAAAGGGAAATGTGTTTAGGGAGCATGTTACAACAAGATTTTGCAATTATAAATGATAAAAGGAACAACATGACGAAGAGATAACAGATATCTTTTATGAAAAGAACAAATTACTAGTGTGAAAAACTTATAGCACTTGGTCTAGAACCAGGGCAGACATTTAGAAAAGGACTGAAGAACTGCCTCCTTGAAAAGTATGTAAATTTGAATCCTAGAAAGACAGCAAAGCTTTACTATGTCATGAAGGAATGAACAAAATAAAAGATAAAGATTGAGTCAACAACTAAACAGCACTGACCATCACCTACACAGCACGGACTGCAGTCTGGACTGGAGAGAGAGAAGTAAGTATCCTTTGGAACCACGTGGAAATGCCGGAATGCTGGTGAAAAAGGACCCAGAGGCATTTTATAGCTTTTATGTCTTACTATTCAGATTAAGGTCAGGCCTAATTTGTGGTTAAACTGATATTCTCTTGACTTGGTTTAAGCTTGTCCACATGTGAAGGAGTTGCAGCTGACTGCATCAATTTCTAGATTAAACGAAAAAGGAGTAATTTTCATAGTGAAGCAAAAGCGTTGGTGGGGGCTGGATCACGTTACTGGGAGAAGCTGCACAAACAGTACTCGCTCTTCAGGGAAGATGTCTCCAGCCTCCAGCATTGTCTCTGGGAAGTCCTTCAGGCTTGGGGATGGTGAGATGTTTAGTTTATTTACTTTCAGGTACAGAGTTCGCTTTAAGGCTACAGGATGTGACAGGAGCCTCTGCACAGCAATAAAGGCAGCAAAGGCGGGGAATGGAAGAAATGCAGAGCTGAAATACCGGTTCTGGGTACAAGAATCTGATGTCAGGACAAGAAATTACAGCAGTAACTGCTGATAGATAGAAATACTGCCTGCTAAAAATATTGAGGACCTAACACTTGTTTCATGAGTTGGAGACCAAGCATGATGAGTAAGGCTGTGCCACCACGTACATTCCCTAAAAGTCATTGCTTCAGAAGTGAAATCTTGAACATACCCTGTCCTCACCACCCCCGGGTCCGAGCCACTTCCTCACACCGACGCCAGCTCAAATAAAGGATGGAGATGTGCCAGAGAGTAAAGAAAACACACCACCCAAATCCCAGAAGAGTAGATGGGTGTTCCACTGCACAGGGACAATTCCTAGATAATATGTCAATTCCTTTGTCCTGCTGCTGCTAGGAAAAGGGGGGATATTTGGATCTCTATCTTGATACTGTCCCCGGATCCATCTCAAGGCATCCGCTTATCGGCCTGAAGCTAGTAGGACATCTAATAAATTCGAAGCTGCCATCCCAAACCCTCTGGCAGTTGGCAGGAAAAAGTATTTTCTGTCTCACATGCCAAATAACTTATGAAAAAGACTGAATTTCATAGCTAGGGATGCTGCTTATCCAGGAAAGTTTCAACTTGCCATAGGCATTTGAGTTTTTCAGACCTTGATTAAATAAAGCCTTTTAACAGAGAATATTGCACCACTGCCAAAGCATGAAATTCTTAATGAGCGTATAGAAACAATGAAAGAGATCATGTTTTTACCTACAGTTGTAAGGAAGAAGATAGCCTTTAAAAACTCCAAAATCCCAGAGCTGAAAAGTTACTTTTTTCTGAAATAATTGAATTGAGAGTAAAATTATTTGGTACATTCCCTTTCTGTAAATCAAAAAGTAATTGCAATCAATGCAGAAGAAGAGATTAATGGTGTATAATGGGCAAGAGAGCTTGGAAGACATAAGATAATAAGCTTGTCTTCGGTATTGTGTAGGGAATACAGGACTCTACACAATAAAAATGTGAATGCAGTTAGGGGAAACATTCAGAGTCCAGTCATAATAAGGAGACTGTCTATTAAATCCTAACTTTTGGTGGAAATTGAAAAATGAAAAAGACTAAACCCAGAAGTAATTCCAATTCATTTGGTTTCTTAAGTGTTGGTGCCATTTCACAGAACTACTACATTCTGGAAGAATGAATTTCTTGAGTGGGGATTTGGTGTGGCACCTGAAAATACCAGTAATGTGGTAGAATAATGTGGAAGATGTATCATAAAGAAAGCTTTCTGAGAAGGAGGAAGCAGGAGAAAACACTATAAAATGCACATTGACATGAAAAGAGCAAAGAGGAATAAAATAAGACAGGGAATGAAAACTTTAAGTCCAAGAGAAGTTCATATAGATTGGCCAAACTACTGTATGAATGAAGAGAAATCAAAGTAGAAAGTATAAATCAATGCAAAAGTAGAAAGCTGTGAAATTGTTACACTGGATAAAACCAAACAGGTAGAGTGGTGATAACTTTATAAATGAGTTGTCATCAGTTCTGATACTGTCTCCTCTTCTAATAACACTAAACTCTCTGGGTGTATACGCAATCCCCCTCTAATAAATACAGATTTCTTTTAATATATACGCACAGCTACCTCTGAGACTGTTTACAAATTGAACAAAGGGCAGGACGACCAACGGCAAAGTACAGAGACAAATATGAACAGGAAGACCACATCCCAGAAAGCAGCACACTGGGATATTTAGCAACTCTACAAGTGAGTCACTGCAACAAAACAGGGTCACTGCTCTCCAGCTGAGCACCCAGGATATAACCAAAGACCTTACTTTGAGGGAAGGTATGGCAGGAACCACTATGTACAGGCACAATGAAACAGTGAGGAGGAAGTAATGAAATAATGCAGGATGAGGAGTCATAAACTGTGAAGAGGGATGAGGAACACCATAGCCTATGTAATGTGTCATTTGGCTCAGCCTTACTGCCATGCCATCAAGGATGTAATTTCTCTATTTATCACAAAAGAGAGTTATGTTGACAAGCTTGGTTTACTGGGCAAAGAGAGTAAAACTGAAGACCAGACCCAAAGGGAGAAGTACAACTCACTGCTTTCTCTTTGGTGTTAAATGGAGCAGAAGTGTAGGGCTTAGGGTGCAGTAAAACTATATTTAAATATTTATGCATATAAAATATATGTAGCAGAGAAGAAATAAATATTTTTGTTGAATCTACATGCATTGTGAATATCAAGCTGCATTTTCCTTACATTTTCACTTATGATTAAGAGTTAGTTTGAGAAACACAATTTCCCTTAGAATATGTAGAAGACATTAAAATAGCAAGAAGTCTGCACTGGAACGTGTGAAACAGCGCCCATTTGAGTTTGAGTGACACTACATTACTCCAGCTCATAGCACTGGCAGGTATATGAATTTTAATGGTATTTCAAAGTCAGTTTAATAACATTATAGCAATATTACAACTCAAAACCTGTAAAAGCAAGTGGTCTGTCAAAGACTGCCATTTAGAATCAAAAGGTTGTTGCCCCCACCTCTCACAGGCCACCTTTAAAATTCTCTTCTTTTGAACACATTTAATACAAAATAACATTTCTTAAGTATTTCAAATGTTGTTTTCCCCCCAAAAATTATGTCCATGTTCCTATATAAAAATATATACTGAAGAGAACCAACAATGATGAAATTGTAAAAAACGGTAGGTAATGAGAAATCTGTAAATAATGGGCCAGCATGAGCTACTTGTTCACAGAACATATTTTTCTTTCAAGGAAATTAAGTGACACAACGCTGATTTAGGAAACACATCTACAGCCAGGTCTTTTGATACGTTCACCTGATGAACAACAACGTTTTGAAGTGTGAATAAAAGTGACACCCAAAAAGGTCTCTGGTTTCTAGGTTGCCATAGGAATAAGATACAAGGTTCCTCAGCTCACCTCCAGATGCCTTTGACCTTTCTTTCAACTTTTCTGCAGCCATTTCAGTGTAGCTGGGAAGTTCTGACATCTTCACTCCAGATCGAGCTTCTGCTATTAGCTGACGAGCTCTCTCTCTCAGCTGCCGACGCCGCTCTTCATCTTGCTGCTAAGATATATTGAACAGTTGCCAACTCAGTAATTGACAGAAATGCAATTTCATTCTCAATCTGATCATCATGATAGCAACTGGTTTACAGCATGGTGCTTGGCCCACATTATAAATAGGACGCTCGATATCAGTTGGGTGTCACACCACAATTTTTAAAGACATCCATGCGTCAGATTATTTTTTTTAAGCATTCCCCAAATTATTGCTGCATTAGAAACCTGATGATTTGCAATGTAAAGCTTTTATAAATTATGTTCTATAAAAACACCTTGATGAAAATTTTCAGACACTTCAGTCTCAAAGTAATCACATCCAATGAGTGATTCGAGCGAAGTATTACCGTGGCTATAAAATGGTTTTACTAGATTGAATTACTCATTTGAATAGTATTCTGTCACAGAACTGAACTGAGAAGCCAGATGTTGCTCTTGGTTACTCCAAGCACCAAGCTGACATCAAAGTGTAAAGTGGCATCAAATCTGAGGCATGTTCTTTGACTTCAATGGATATTTTTCTTTAGGAAAAAAAAAAAAAACTAATGAAAATTACTGAAAGAACAATAGATGCTCTCACAGCAGAAAAGACTTTGCATCCCTTAAAACATCCTATGAGTGGGGCTTTGGTCAATAATTAAAGGAATCATACTGGAACCATGCCAGATAGTGCTGTCCCATTAAAGCTTATAACTTAGAAGCATGATAATATTTCAGTTACATAAATAAAGTTCTGCAGCATGAAATTTTGTAAAAGACTAACCCACCATGATAAAAAAAAAAACTTCATAAAAATATGTGTTTAAGCATATTTATAAGACTCCGCAGTTTCCATAAGGGAAACCGTTTCAGTTTTCACCTTAAATATGGGATTTTTGCAACGTTAGGACTGTTTTTTCCCTCCCCTCTGTATCAGAAATGCTCAAAAGCGCAACAAAGTCAGTGCTTGGCTTAAATCTAACCTGCCAATAAGTTTGTATTATTGACATAATGACCTGGATAAATCCCAGGTACAGGCTGCTGACCTGAACTAAGTGGAATATAACAAACTGCCTAATTTTGGAGAGCCATTCTGGCAGCCTTCCTACCAACCCAGAAACTTGAGCATCCCACACCTGCAGAGGCTGGTGAGAGCTGTTGCTAAGTGCTATTTAGTTTAAGCAATCATTAATAAAACAAGTGCAAAATACTAATTAGGTACATTTTATCCATTTCCATGTAAATTGTTTGTTTGTAGCTATTTACTCAGCATTGTTCTCGGCACAATAGAAAAAATGCAAATGACTGAATCAGAATGCAGCCCTAATGGGACTTTCTGTTTATAACCATTAGCCCAGAGGTGTGCTGTAATTCAATCCTCAAGCAGAAAGATTTAGCCTCATTAACAGCTTGCATGGGCAGGTTACAACTCATAAAACCCTACAGTAAACAAAGTATATGGACACAGCACAATATCTCGCCTCTGAGTGACAGAGTCCCGATTCCCTATCAGATTGCCTTGATTTACTTTTCTCCTAATGTCCTCCCCTGGAAAGACAATTCTGCCTGGGCCCTGCGAGGCAGCGGGATGGCACATGGGCTTTGTTTGCTTTCTCACCCTTTAAGTTCCCAGAAGGCACAGAGCAACAGTTCTATCAAAAATTTATTTGGTAAAGTACACATTAGAAAGACAACTGGAA
This sequence comes from Platysteira castanea, assembly GCA_013397175.1. NCBI lineage: Eukaryota > Metazoa > Chordata > Aves > Passeriformes > Platysteira > Platysteira castanea. Next base: position 285,677 of record VYXC01005878.1, read on the forward strand.
AGCTTCCCCCCCCTCTCCTATGCACTATAATAGATCAATTTAATTTAATTTCTAGCCAGCCAACTGACACAGCAAACGGTTTTATTTTGACCCATAGTATATGGTGACATTAATTACATTGAATTTTACTTGAAATAAAACTGCTCAAATCTCTAATATTCCTAATTCCTCGGATATAGGAACTTGTGGGCTTAACTTAAATGACTTTTAAGAACGAATATACAAAATTAAGATTCTCATGTGGTTTAACGTCAAACAATTTAATCTACTTCAGCACATGTAATTTAAAATAGGGTCAGTTATGTGTTTGTGACAAAAATGCCCTAAACTGAGCTGGCTGATTTCTGTCTTCTCCTTTCCTCCCCTCCTCCTGAAAGAGAACTTGTCTCCTGAATTATTAGCATAGTCATTAACATCCCGGGGATCTCCAAGCAAACACAGATTATGGTGGCTTGTGTTTGTGCTGATTAAGCCAATCATCACCAGCGGATAAGGGAAAAACCAGCCTAGTTCTTGCTTAAATTCAATTCAGGTATTTGAACCCTCGGTTACTGAGCTTGGCAGAAGAAACACTAGTGGAAGGAGCAATGAAACTGAGAGCAGAAAAAGTAGAGAGATTAAGTTTTGAAGTACAGAAAAATTGTTAAACATCATATCAAGCTAGAATTTGGAAAGGAAAGCACTTGGGAGAGGTACAGAGGCATGAACAAAAATATTAAAAAAAAACAAACCAGGAGACACTAAAAGAAGCACTGCTTCTTTTCTTGAAGAAAGGACCAAGCAAACACACATACAGTGATTTTTTTTTTTCCTGTACAGTGGAAAAGAAAACTCAGTAAAATCTTTCACCCTCTGACATGAATCTGACATGCCAAAGAGACACTACAGTTTTCTTTGTTATTTTCCCCCAACTATTTTGTAATGGTTTAAAGATCTGCCATGCAGATGCACAGTGAGGAAAACTTCACTATTTAAGGACAAACTCTTCAAGAATAAGTAATGTAATTCCTTGTTTCCCTCCTATAAAAATGTATTGGTATGCAATTTTTATATTTCACAGTTCACTGACATCTCGGCAAGCTTTCTTCCACTGCTTGAATGGTGCTACTTTTAATTTTATCCTCCTTAGTCCTAGTAATTAAAGTGATCAGCAGTGGCATCCCAACGGCTTTGACACAGCTACAACCCCCTAGCTGACTCCGGCTTTTAAGGGAAAGGGGAAGAAAAAAAAGGACGGGAGTTTCATTTCACTGGAACAAGAAAATCAAGCTTCTCCAATCCTCAACTTTATCCAATTGTTCTTTCAGCAGCCTTTGGATCTTAAGAAACAAATAAAAATGGCTGCCATTAGGGGGTCCTGTTTGTACTCGCCGCAGACGGCAATGACTGACATTACTTTGGCCAAAAATTATGCCGTGGATTTGGGAAGGTGAATTCGAATGTGAAACACTGGCAGGGCAGTTTCCGAGACCATTACCCAGCCAGCTGAGAGCTGCACAACTCAGGAAAATATTGAGTGGTGGAGTCTTTCAGGGGAAAAAAAAAAAAACACCCCCTTAAAAGCCATCTTCTTTAATGACTAAAAATTTTGCAATCTTCTCACATTAAAAAGAAAAAGAAAATAAACCACAAAACCTTTGCCAGGGATTTTCAGTCCTCCTTTGGCAGAATTTTGGGAAGATCCAAACTGAGTTTACACCAGAATTCTGATAATGTATCATCCTCTCACTACAAAAAAAAATATAATCTGGTGAACTGCATTTATTTGACATTTAAAAAGTAAATTCTTTACCGTGTCCATAGAGTGGGGGACAAAAGTAAAATTTAAAAACTGTGGGAAATTACTTATAATTCACAGCGACAAAATCAAACCAGAATTGTACCTATGAGAGGGAGCGATTCCTGAAGCTGTAGGTTTCAAAATGGTTCGTGGTCAGCTGTGAGTGCACAGTACATCTAAGAGAAAGAACTTGACTGCCACCTCTTTCATCATTAGACAGGAAGAACGGCTCTGTTATTAGCCATTCAGAAAGAAAAAGATTTCTGTGCTTGTCCAGAGGCAAGGATTACCAAAATGTACCTATTCAGGATTACCAAAATGTACCTATTCAGTTAGGAGAGAAGACAGAATAAAAAAAAATAAGAAAAAAAAAAATAAAATTACACGAGCTTTAAAGGTTTGAGTAGGCTGGGTTGTAATGTGACCTTGATCGGCTCTTGTTTGAGTAAATAGGATTTGGGATGAAACATTAAAACTGTTTAGCAGATCTTTTCAAACCATTTCAAACTTTTCTTATGTTGGTATATAATATAACCAGACATGCTTGTAAATGGCCACACCTGCTCATTCCTCTGGGGATGGCCTGATCTCTGCCTTTGCTAACAAAGAAAGGACCGGGAGAAAAAAAAAATCAGCCTTTCTTGTTGCAAAACAGAGTGGAAAGTCAAAATCTTTCTCAAGTTTGTCCCATCTGGTCAGATTAAATCTTTGATCACCCTGGGGACCACATTTATGTTTGGTCTCTACCACTGTTTCAGAACAGCTCAAAATACACAGGTAGTGAGCAAAATATGGATTGCTAAGCAAGAAACACTCAGCATAAACAAATGTGGCTTTGCATTTCTGTGGCTATTCAGATCCTAGGAGGTAGTAAGCAAAAGCAGACATAAACATCTTGGGTATTTTCTGCCTTCTGCCTGGTGTCTACATCAGCTACCTCACTGTCCATATACTGCATGTAGCTTGAAAATATTTTTTCATGAATGCATTATCACAAAAAGTATCAAATTGCTTGTCTTAAGTAGCTATTGGCTTAGGAGCTATGGCACTGATACACTGATGAGACAAGACAGAATGAACACAGAAGTAGCTCAAAGTCTAAAATTGGAAGAATCACAAACAATATCTTTACAAAGCTGTTCCCCTTAAGAAAAAAAAGCTCCCAAAATTCACAATAAAATGCAGTTGAGTGGCTGTAAAATGGAAAACATCTCCTTAAACCAAGGAGGCATTTTTAAAGAAGCAGCTAGTAATTTCTTTTCTTTTTATTTTTAGATTTTTAAAATAATTTTATGTTGTTCTGGAAAACGCACAACTCACTCGGTACAGTATTTCTGTGTCAAGAACGGTGGCTGTAGTAAAACAATCCACTGATAATTTAATTCCTTGTGTCATTGTGAAACTGAAAAACTCTTAGTTTACCGAATGGAAAAAAAAATATTTGAAAAAAAGAATGGCTGACTAAGTAAGTATCACCTTGTGCTACATCCAAGGCCTCTTGCTGGTTGTCTGGCTGCTCTTTTGTAGGCAAAAAGGAGCTGAACGCTCTCTGGCTCCTTAGATCTGGTCCAACAAATGCACTGCCAGTCATGCACACGGATCCAGCTTAAAACCCAGTGTGAGCCTAAAAGAAGCTAGTCAAACTGGCACCTACTCATGCAGAAGTAGATAGATTTGTCATGACAGGCTGATTATTCAATGTAAAGAAACAGTTTAGCTTTTCTAATCTGGTACAAATACATCTTTCTCAGAGAAAAAAGTAAAAGGTCTAACAGTTCAAGTATTTATAAGTAAAGAAACCAACAAAAAAATTGTAACGTCAAAGTGAACCACAGGTATTTGTGCTGGAGCATTCTGCTAAACAGCCCCCAAGTTCTATTCAGATAAATAAGATTTAACCCATTTAACCATTTGGGAGCTGCACATCTCTGTGACAGAGGTGATCTCATCTGTTTCCCACTGCACTTGGCTCTACAGCAAGTTTTAGGGACAGGCTGAAATATCCAATTCCAAAAACACGTTGTGTTTTCCTTCTGTCCTCGCTCGCTTGCGCTGACGCAGAGAGCGAGGTGCTCTCCCAGAGAACCCTGCGAGGGCAGCCCTGCCAACCCACAGGGCTCCCAGGAAACACCACCGAGAAAGTTGACCTAAACCAAAAGCACAGACAAAGGCCTCCACTAACTTCTTCCCTGGAATTTTCCCTGCTTAGGCAAGTTTGTGCTCTCCCCCATCCAGGAAGTATAATTAAGGTCAACAATCACCTAAGGTGCTGGGATCCATGAGCTTGTTCTGCTTGTCATCGTGACTGTTAATGCTATTGGTATGACCCACAAACAGTGGCTCAAGTGTGCAGGCTCAGAAATATCCTAAAATAGTGCCATCATCCCGACAGGGCAGAACGTCCGCTCTGATATGAGCAGGCTAAAGATGGTGTTTTCTGTGCCTTTCCACAGCTGAGTTACAGACAGAAGTTAAGAAAGCTGCTTACTCATTGTAGGAGTCAACATTCGTCGAGCTCCACTTAAGGGATTTTCTCTTGTGTAAACTTGACTTTATAATTTAAAAAGAAAAAAAAAAAGAAAAAAAAAAGGGTGTTATGAAACAAAGGCTTTTGGCAAGTGTACGGGATGCGTAAGCTGGAGAGCAGCATCTCTCAGACTGCCATCCTGGGAAGCTTCCTCCTCAGGCGGGCAGCCCCGCGCCAAGGGAGGGGACGTGCCCTCCTGAGGAATGCTCCCGGGTCACTCCCAGCCGAACAAAGCCAGCGGGCTGCAGGGGGCCTCCGAAAGTTGGTTTTCCTCCCCCCCTTGCCTCAATTTTTGGGGGAGGGTAACAAGATCCCTGTCTGCTTCTATGTGATGAGAATGAAAAGAACAAGTGCAAACCCTACATCTCCCTGGACCCTATTTTGCTGGTTTTCTTTTTTTTTTGAAAAAGTCCTGCAAACTGCTGGCAGGTTTTTTTAATGGAAAATACCAATCGCCTAAGATCTATACCTAGCCTTTTGCCAATAATGAGAAAACTTCACCTTCTGTCCCCAGCAATTCTTAGGAAATCTTTTGCTGTTATTCCTACAAATCCAATTACAGATTGTTGAGTAGCTAGTGGAGTAAGCTTATTGAGGAGTGTCACATCACTAAGTCGTGCGTATGTGTTTCAGTTTGTAATGTGGTCTGAGCCGCTGTAGAGGTGTCAACTTAAAATGCAAGTAAGTAGCAGAACAGGGCTAATCCCAGCCACTACTCCCCTGCAGCCAAATTGTAGCGCAATGAATGACAGTGGAAATGCAAAGATGCCACTGTGCTTATCACACACAGCCAGATGGTGGACCTGGATCAATGCACACATGCCACGATCAATGCATTTGATAAAGAATTAAGAAGAAAACTGTACATGTTATCAAAGAACTTGTACATGGCATAATTATGATTCTGCATGTGCTTACTGATGATATTGGAGACTCAGAGGCAGGTGATAATGAAACTGATAGGAAGAAATAGCTTAAAGGCTACAGCATATGGCCTCAGCACTAAGAAATCTTGTCAAATAGTTCAGAAAGCTTTTTTAACTGTTATTACAGGCTGCTCATAGTGCAAGCTGGTGGCAACGTTTTAATTTTTTTTAAACCTGAAATGTCAAAAAGTTACAAAAGCTGTACTTTTCAGAATGGTTCAGAAAATAATTAAGACGCTACTGTGTTTTAAACGTGGCAAAAAACCTACAGGTAGAGAGTGCATTCACAATTTGGGGGTGGGGGGAGTAGTTGGGCATTTAAAAATATATATAAAATTCTGTGTTTCCTGAATAAATGCATATAGACTTTGACGGAGCTTGTGGTGGTTTAAGGAATGTATTTTGGTAGCAATTTGCATCCAGCACCCCTATTTTTACAGATGCAGTTTCAATATTTGTCAAAATTTCGGTATTATCAAAATGTATTGAAATGTACTCAACATCAGACATAGAGTATTTCCCTGTTCATGTCTGTGCTCTGCCAGCTGCATTACAGACAACTTGGATGTGAAAGAAGGCAATTAAAAATTTGTGGAAAATAAAGTCTAAAGTAATAAAAAAAATTTATAACGTATAAAAGGTACCTAAAATACAAATTCTCATGCTCCAGTTGATAGATGAGCTGTCTAATCAACGCCTGGACGTAACTTAAGTGCTCTCATTAGTGTGAAGACCTTCAGGCTAAATAAGACTAAATCCCTTAAAAATTGCTTCTGCAATAGAAAAATCCCCCTTACCATTTTCCTCTGCCTAAATCATATCAATTAAAAAGAGAGAAGGGGAGGGAGAGAGAGAGAGAGGCATTTTCACATGACTTTGTTTTAACTGACACTCAAAAATCTATCTTCTGAATCCAATTTAAAATGTTTCAGCAAAAAAAAAGTTCATTAGCAATCAAAGAACAAAAAAATCACCCCAAGTTTAGTTTCTCTTTCACTTTAAACCTGAATCTTTACTCAGCGCTGAGGTGCATAATGCCCATTGAACCCTTCACCGTAACTTCTTTTTTCAACCCCAAACATTTAATCAACATTGCAATGTTACATGAAATGATAAAATTTATCAAAACGATCCTCCAGAAGAGCGAAGCGCTTATTTTATTTTCAGCAGGCTGAGGAGGGACACTCTCCACCTCCCCCCCGCTCCCCGCCAACCCCCGAATTTCAATTTGTCCTGACAAACCATTGGGTATTAAATTCTAAAGGCACGCAGAGTGCATAAAGAACTGATGGCTTGATTAGCTCTTGTGGTGCAATTGAAGGAGCTGTCTCTCTCCCCGCTTCTCCATTTTGAGAAACACTTTGATCTTCGTTCAAGTCAATTCATGAACATCAACTGACAAGACTGCATGAAACACCCCAATGGTTAGGCCCAAACTCGTAGCAAACTATTTGGTTTCATTAAGGCTTTAGGAGAAGTGACCAGTGACAGTCCTTTCATTCAGAAGCCAACAGGCAAGTGACTATTTAAACTTTAATGTGCACAATGTACTGCTGAAGGCCACTACACCTATAGTCAGTCACTCAAGTATGAATGCCTTTACCTACTATTTTGTGACATGTGAACTGCTAAGTGCAGCTGCAGTCTCATTAATGCATTCGCCCAGATTTGTTTGCGGGACTAAATAGATGATTCACAGAATTTCTGGTGAGAGAAACAACTGTATCTTCAAAAGGAAGGTAGAACAGCAGGTGCTAGGTAAAAGCCAGTGATTAAAAACAGATTGTGCTTTTAAATGCAGTAATTTACTCGAGATTTGCACAAATGTAGCAGAAATATTATCTGTTCCAGCTGAAAATACGGAAGAATTTGAATCACATCACCCGCAAAACGCAGGGTGTTCGGGCTGGTGTCGTGCTTTGCTACAGTACACTACTTACACATCACTCTTCCCCTTTTTTACTTGCCCTCTCCAAAGAGTCCCACTTCAAAGAGTTCATTTTTGCACCAGTTCCTGTCAATGCAGGTCAGAAACACTAAAGTGGAAAGTGGCTGCAGTGCCGTGGCACAAAGAGTCTCCGCGGCTGAAATCAAACAAAGCCCAATTAAACTAATCATAACGTCCCAGTGAACACAAGGAAGCTCACCTGGTATTTCTGGACTTCTTGTGTGAATTCCCAACTCTACTCGGTACTTGGTACTATAATTACCCTGACCAAAATACTGTGAAATTACTGCTCTGATCTACTAATGGCTGCAAAAAATCCCGTCGCTGTGGTTCCATGCCAAGGGGCCGTAGCAAGGTGGCGCAATGCTTTCTGACAGAGACGACAACTTCGAAAAACTCAAAAGGGAAAATTAACGGGATGTGGTTTATGTTGCCAAGGACTGTTCATTAATTACCAATTTAATCACTGCTGGAGGCATGACATTACAAAAATCTGGCTGAAAGTTCTAATAGATTATGAAGACCACCTAAGAAGAGTGACCAAGAAATGTACAAAACAATTAATACTGTTTCACTGCTATCAAAGACACTCAGATTATTTTACATCAAGTGAAGCAAAAGAATTAGTAGCTTCACAGTGCCACCACTAGGAACTGTAAATACAATGGCACACAATTAGTAATGCACATGTGACTTTTCGTTCAAGGCATATATCCTTGGGAAAGCCAGAACACGATAAGGAGAACAAAAGAAACATTTTTAAATGAAATGAATAAAGATTTTAACTCTACCCTTGTGCATGCTGAGCAATAACAGAATAGGCAATGCAAAATACAGCTCTAAGTAATGGCGATATCATCCTGGGATTCACAACAGCGTGTACTGAACATCCACACGGAAAACGTCCACAGCTATTAGCAGCGATAGAAAAAGAGCATTCCAGGGGCTGAGAAACCCGGGTCTCACTCTGCACACAAAGGGATAGCTCTGAAACAGAGACTTTTTTTTTTTTTTGCTAATATTTATAAATGGACAGAAGACGCTGAAATTTTGGAACTAATTTTGATCAGACGATCTCAAAATTCCATTAATAAACTGCCAGCCTATTTTCTGTCAGCGTGCCAGTTAATGGTATGGCTGCAGACTGTGCAGCACCTTGAATTCACAGCCACACAATAAATAAATTTATATATTTAGGCCAGATTCTTAAGTGGTGTAAACAGATACATCTTATGGAAATAACAGCAATAACAATCAGCTGAGAAACTCAAACATTTGTATCTAAAACTGAAACTGCTAGCATTTGTCGTGCATTATCAGAGGCTATGCTTTATTCAGGAAATCTTTCCTGGTATAAAACTGACAGTGCATACTAATTCTTCTTCAAAATTAGTTTACTTGCACTATTTGATTTATTTTTCCAGCTACGTCAGGGACTTGTCTACAGCAGTATTTCTGTACACTGAAATATCACAACTTCATAGTAAGAAAGTGCTTAAACAGATCAAGTATGAAGTCAAAAGATGCAGAACCTTTTTGGAAAGCTACAGATTATTTTTATTTTTCATGTATTGAGGAATGTTAAATAAAACAAGTTGCTTGTTCTTGCCATCAAGGAATTGAGATCAGACTATCTCAACCTTAGCGTGTCGCTATAAAGAAGTAAATATCAGGTCAGTTGTGGGTTTGAAGTGTTCAGTCAGCAGGTCTAACCTCCAGTTAAAGGAAAGTATATTGTTAAAACAACTGGAAAACTTGGAATGCTCATGAAATGTAAATACTCTAGAGCATAGTCTTATCAGCTTACACCATATTCTACGACTTTATAGTGGCATACAGACAAGACATATAAATGAACAACAGGGAATAAGTTACCAAAGCTCAGGGATTACCAAAATAATGTTCAATCTTTTTACCAATTAGATGGTAACTGCTTCTTTGTAATCTCGGGAAGATCTAGTGATCATATCTAAATCTGGTTGCAATTATCAGCATGACAGACTAGTCTTTTTTCAATCGATATTTTCCAATTAATATTAAAAGACCAAGGTTGCCACCTGCAAAGTCCTACACCTCAATAAACTCATGCTACATGTTTAATTAACAAAGATCAGATTTTTAATCTATTTTTTTAAAAAGAAAAACAAGACAGGAATAACTTGAGAGTGCTTCCTTAAATGAATTAACATCACCACCTCAATCACAGACATTTATTTTCCAACTGAGGAGACTACAAAAATATCCAGCAGTGAACTGGGTGCCTTTCCTAACGTAACAGAAGTAGGGATTCTGGTTTGATACAGAAAAAAAAATACTGAATAAAGCTATTTCGTACTCATTTTCAAGAACCTGAAAATACAATTGGAGGAAAGAACACTCGCATTGCTGCCTTGAGTTTAAGGCACCCTTCAGCCAAAATAAAGTATTCTATTTTTGCTGTCAACTCTGAACTTGCTTTCGGTACCACCTCTGTTCATGCTGGCTACAGTTTACTTATTGGAGAAAAGTTTGGACAGTTTGGAGCTTATTAGTTCAGAGGGGCAGCAGGTTATTGCAGGACATGATCAATAAATGGGATCATCTAATAAAACCTTTTTTCTGAGCATTTAAAATAATGCTTTGTTTCCATTTTATTGCAGTCAGCATATCCTATATCTGTGCAAATGTATACAATCAAAATTAAAGGTCATAAAGACTCATCTCCTTCCAGATTCTGCTAATTTCTGAAGCCTTTTAAAAAAGAACTTCCATTTCCACTAGTACAGTGCATGCAAAAAGAAAAGTTATCATTTTGCATTCAAATATTTATGAAAATGAAAAGTAATGGGCACAACAGATTGACACCTGAAGTAGAAAGAGCTTATTAAAAATGAATTAGATACGGATGCAACAAGTCCTTTTAGCAAGGGAGTAATAAAAAGCAGCATTCTGAGCAAGGAGAAACAATCTCATGGCACAGGCTGTTCCTCTGCCCTCTGCACACAGTGTTCGTGTGTTTGGAGGAGACAGCTTTCTGGCGAAGTACTTTGTATCTACAAAATCTACTAAAAGATTTGAACACGGTCACCACTGCTCTTTCAAGTCGTCCTTTTTTTCAATATATACATATTGAGGCGGCTATTGCTGTCATTCAGCTTGAATAAATACAAAATAAATGGCAGCAGAGATAATTAAAGCCAAATCTCCCTCTGTACGGAAAGCAGGGTAGCAACAGTTGTACTTAAGCACAGCAGCAGCATCAGGATTACTCTCCAACCCCCCCCGCAAGTCAGTTTATATTAATCTGGATTTAAGCACTTATTGTCCAAATGGAGTCCCTCACAATTTTTAGCATAGTTTACTCAAATGCTGCTGTGAAGTAAGAATGACTATTTTCCTATTTCACAAAAGGCAGAAGACAGAGGCATTCCCTCCAGGTATCATGCTATTGAACTCCTGCATCCCAGAATCTGTGCCAGATCCTAAATATGAAAAATTTTTGGCCAAATCCATATATGGGTGGCCCAGTCCTACACCTAAATTCATCAAGGAGGAATCCTCAGCTCATACAAAACGCAAATAACTTCAGAAACAATCTGTGGCCCCTGGTAGGGAGAAAAACACATCCTTTGCAAGATGAGCACTATTTTTCATGAATTCCACTAGATACGGCTTTCCCTGCTAAAATTGTCTACCTTACAAAAACAAGTTACAAGAATCTGACACAGGATTTAGGAGATGCCTGAAATAAAACTAGTGGGCATAATCTCAATTTTCATCCTGCTCTGTATTCTCTAAAACAGAGCCTTGTGGTGGCAACACCTCTTACTTTCACTATCTCCTGGTCTTCAGCCCAGACCTGAGCTCTACCCAGTGGTGTTCAATACTTTGGTTTATTTTCACTGTTCAATATGCAGGCCCATCTATACACAGCATTATTCTTTACACCACAATATTCAAATCTTGCTCTGGAGACAGAATTGGTAATTTCTTGACTTCTTTCTACACTGCCCACCACTATGGTATTTAAGAGGAGCCTCAAAAGCATGAATCACATTCCGTTCTCACAACACGCCGTGGAAGAGTTATTATCCTGCTCTTCTGATGAGAACTGAACAGCTAAAAGGATATGTTGCTGGGTGCTTGCTCTGGGAAGCCTATTACCTGGGGTTTTTTTCAGTATACTAAGCTTTATACAGCGCTTTATATGTCTCAAGCACAGCTCCAATTGATTTCCCTGACAGACCTGGATGCTCAATATATCTGCAAATCAAACTTTTGCCTCAAAGCGATCCAGAAGGGAAGGATACACAAATAGTGACCACCTGGAGGACGTTTGGCTCAAAAGACTTAGTGGCACTGATCACAAACTCAGGTAAAGGCAGAAGTACATTTAATTCTTTCAAGCACCTTAACCATGACCTCATCTTTTCACTCCTCACAGTCCCTGCTTCGTTTGTCGCACACTTTCTAATTTCTGCAATCAAAAGCACAGAGGTCCTCTGGACAAACAGCCTTCTACATCACCTCTATCCTCTGAGGAAAATGAGACACAATTGCTTTGGGGAAAATAGTATGTGATCACATAATTAAAGACTACATCATAACGCATATACACAAAGGAGGTTAATTAAAGTTGCCTGTGCATTTCTTAACTCCTAATTCCATTCTCTGTAATCATGCTGACTCCATAACCATAGCCATTTGAGTTTAGAGAGTAAATGACAGCTGCAGTAAATTTCCATTCTTTATGTGGACCAGTCACTAAAAGAAAATAAGTAGATTTTGCCAACGGCCTTTGCAGATATTTGCTGACAGTGGAGTTATACTGAGATTCAGGAATTAAGGATTCCACTCCATGTTCTGCAAAAGAGGGTTCCCCTCCCGGAAAGGCCTTTTAGGTCCATGATTTCTGAATATTTCCCACTCACTGTGGTCCCCTCTAGCCTGTTATTTTGCCAGATAGGTCGCACAGCCCAGTTCCAGTCTCCTCACCTTTCCAACGTCACATTCCAGCCAAGCTGAGGCTGCTAACAACCATCACTACAGGTTGATATTTTACAGCATCTGGTGGGAGCAGATATGTCCCTTCTAGCCCTGTGATATTCACCATGAGAAAAGGCAAGTTAAATAAAAATGAGTAAGCTAATAAAAGGGCTCTCCTGGTTAAAAGCTATGTGATTACAGCTGCTATATCAGATTGCAAATGACAGAAGCATCTCGTAAAAGAGTCACCACATGCACACATACATCAAGAAAGCAAGCAGAAAGGCTGAGCTGTTTATAAATCTACCATAGAGAAAGGGATCCACGAGGGGATCAGTAACTCTGTTCACAGAGCTCTTAAGCTAATTCTTCCAGTCTCAAAAGGACTGCATCAATTTTAATGACACAGCTATGATCCTCCCAAACCATAAGCATGATTTCAAGGAGGTTCTGATCAATGCAGTCTCCTCTTAGACTTCAAATGCCTCCATGCATACCTCCACATGCTGTCTGGCATGCATACGGCTTGAGATTGAAGGCTTCTGAGAAGCATCAAATGAGCAGACATAACACTGAAAAAACTTCTACCACACTGCAAGGAGGGAAGAAATGGGAGAAATGGGGCTATGCTCTGTGATTAAAGGAGAAACAGGAACACTGTTTTTTTCAAAATGGACTTCTACCAAAACAAATCAGGCAGGCACACACCAAGTAAACCTCTACTTATGGCTATGGTATAGATTTGGAAATTTCCTCCCTGTTGCTGACCCTGAGCAGTGACACAGCCCATCCTCACCATGCACATTGTCCAACCCCGTGCACTGAACACTGCTCTCCCCTGGTCACTGGGAAAGCAGCAATTCCTGCTTCTCATGTGACACAGGGAAAGTGGCAACAGCAAGGCCTAGGAGATGAGAGTTTTCTAAAGCAACTGAAGACTCCGAAGGCTTTGCTTAGCTGGGGTGACTGACAGTCAGAGCACAGTCTCAAAGACTAGGATGCTTAAAGCTCTTTCTGAGAAGGTATCAAAAAAGGTGCAATTGCAAACTTCAAGAGTTACTTTCAGAAGTATTGCCCCTGAACTATCTCTTCAAAGTTTTCTTATTTAAAATTAGATCTTCCTGTTTTAAACCATTTTCTTTTGAATCTCAATCCATCCCGAAAATGAGCCTCGTCCAATTTCCACTACTAAATGCTGATTCTCATTATCACAACTCTCATTTGGATAACACACTACTACACATTACTGCACACTGACACATACAACACTGCTTTGAGTCAAAGTTCTTATTATTAACCTTAATGACCAAAAAACCATGAATAGAAATAAGTCTGTACTATATGTTAACAATCAAATGCGCAATGACCTGTAGAAAACTGGCAGAACTACATCAAATGGAAATGCCTCATCTCTACGAATATCAAACATGTTGAAGTAAAACAGAAATCAACGTGTTTTATCCCACACCTACATATGTTGAGGCACACATGCATCCCCTTTCAGAATATGCACGTGTATGGATATGTATATAACATACATACATGTTATACACACCTTTATATAACGTATACTATTATATACCAACTTTATACAGTAATATAAGAGTCTCCAAATCACATCTCCACAACACACTTCAGAGCTGAGGAGCTTCTGTCATTTTCATGTGGCAATCAACTCAAGAGTGCCCATTACAGTTTGGTCAGAGCGCCCAGATTTCACATGGGCCAGGACCATTTGTTCCAGGACAGTTCTCCTTGAGCTTCTGATGGAGGCAGCAACAAACTTTGGCTCTGCCAAGCTGCCCTAAAAGACTGCCCTTCCCTTTCCTGCAGGCTTCTAATTAATTTTTCAGCTTCTGTAACAAATGAAATAAGGTCCCGTGGGTACTCTGGCTGCCTGAACTACACAGTCCTGACTCTCACCCTGAAAACCTTTCATCATCTCCTACCCTTCAGCTGGTTTTCATGGCCTGGACACCATCTTCATTACTGTCTAACTTCACATTGCCACCTACCCAGGGCATCTCTTCTCTGTAGGCCAGTGGGGCAGCTCCTCTTACTCCTGGTTGGATTTCATCAGCAGGAGTTTGAGTCTAAAAGAGAAAGTTTTGCTTCCCAATCTTATGACCTGCATCAGGTCGATCCTTAGGAGAGCAATGGCAAAAGATGCTCTTGCTGGGCAGTGTCCATACAGACAATTTTTACTGACACTTAGGAACTTTTCTGAACTTCAAGGATCTCTGACAAGATTGTGGCATTAAAATAACTTTGACTGTTTTGAACAGATTTTTCAAGGGAATCTAACCCTCTTCCCAAGTGTTATCTATTTTTAATATGGGTAAAACAATGCTTTATCCAACCAAATACAGAGAAATAGCTGAACAAGTTTTTTTTTAAGTTAAAAAAAATTTTAAAATATTATCCTGAGGCAGAAGAGCTGACGGGGAAGATTTCAGCTCAAACAATGAAATACTAGCAAAGTTGTAAAACCTTTGAAAATAGGAGCTTGTAATAAAAAATGTTAGGCAACTTTAATTACAGTTGTTTCTGCCTGAGTAGTTGCCTATAGTAACTCTCCTCTAATGCCATTTTCTTTATGAAAAGGTAATTTTAAAAAGAAGTCCAAAGTGAAATTTATACTAAAATGTACATATCTAGGAAAAACTTAAAAAACAAAATATGAAAAAATTAGTTTATATATCATTATACAATGACTTGTCTGCGTATATGAATACATTTCAAAGTAAAATGAAGTGTTAGTCTACAGAGAGGAATTTCTACAAAAAAGAAAAACCAGCATGGATCCAAGAGAGTTAAAAGAATGAAATGGGACATGTAAATCACTGTCTTCATTTTTTGGTTGTATGATCCCATTTTTGTAAAGAGCAGACTCTGCCCCTCAGGACTGAGCTCTGAAAGGTGGGAATCTGTAAAGATTCCAGCCTTTCTCTGTATCATTATTTTTCATTTACAGTTACACTTACATTCTCAGTTGCCAGTACAGTCTCTAATGTGCAATAGTTAGAATCACAAAACCAGCATTGCAAAGGTTTGCATAAAAATTAATTAGCTTTCATCTCCAGAGAGCACGGATCCTTCCAGGTCACTATGGGAGCCCCTGGAGATGCAACCACAGCTGCTTCAACACTTGAGTTCATTCCCCAGCTCCACTTCCCCCCTCACCAGCATAATCAACTTTGGTGATAAAAAGGAATCGTTCCATCAACTCTTTTACAAGACTGACGCATGCAGCTCCATCTACTGCAACAAAACTTCTAAAGCAGCAAAGAGCTCACATCAGAGGCTCAAGGAAATGATTTACATTAACTGAAAGAGAAGTACTCAAAAATAGCACAAATTACTTCACTATCATTTAACAAGTAACTTTGGAGTTTCATCCCACCAGAAACTATAGTGCCAATCAAAGAAGGTGCTCCCAGACTTCCGCTTCCAGGGAAGTGGGAGACACCTTTCTATTGGCCATAACATCAGGAGGAACAGGCTTCAAAAGTGAATAAAGGACACACGACACATCAAACATGGAGAAGAAACGTTCTGCAAGGACACGCCCCGCCCCAACAGCACATACAATGCATTTTAACTCTGTAAACTGCAAGACTGGCCATTGTTTCTTACATCGTTCAGCTGCTTATTGCGGGCTGGGATGAGGGTACTGGTTAGCTGTTTATTCCCTGCCTTTAATGCTGCATCTCTTCTTGCTTGCTCAAGCAGAACTCTTGCTCGTTCTTTAAGTTCTTCCTGTCTTGACAACATACGTTGCTTAAAAATAAAGAAATATAATTAACAGCAAGGCAGCCGCAGGGTACTGAACGTTTATACAGTAGTTAATAGCCAGCGGCCTTACTATACAATAAAGGTCAGGAGCCACATGAATTATGTCTTCATGAGGTGACAGAGCATTCTATAGAAATGAAAAGATGATCAAAATGTAAAAAAAAAAAAAAAAAAAAAGTCATGGGCCTTTATAATGTAAATAGGAGTTCTCTTCCTTCCCCTTAAAACTTAATTTCTATCAACATCTAATGCCTTTAAACTGCAGCTGTGGAAAAACCCAACTGGCTTCATAGAAGCCATGTCAAACATGCTATGTGTTTACTTATTTACTTTAATATGTATGCAAATACGGCTACAACAAAAATGCTTTGTTGGCTACTTATACGGGTACCACTCACTTATAACTTAAATTGAACACAAGGAGGCTGGGTACAAGGCAAAAAAGTCTGCAAAAATATCTGCTTCTACTGAATATATGAATATCCACAAGAAAGTTCCTTCTTCATACAGAGGACTGAGAATATTTGCAGAGCAGAAATAGCAAAAGGGATTCTGCACAGGCAACATGAGAACACGAGCAGCTCCCAGACAGACACACTCCCAAGGGCTGACTTCTTAGTCAAGGTCAACTGTGAAGACTGGGAAAATGCATCTCTAGGCCTTTACACGAGCCAGAGCTGGGGCAGCTGCTGCCTGTTGTGCTACTGCAACAACCACATGGAAATGGAGGTGGTTTACTCTAACCAACAACTGAGTGGAGGTTCAGAGGGAGCCTCACATCTGTGATTTTATTACCACGTGCAAATGCACAGATAATTAACAACAAAAAACTGCCTTGAAAGCCAACTCTTGCTTTTTCTTGGCCTGTTACACCCTTGCCCATGAAAATCTTCACAGAGAACAAATCCTTCCTCCTCCTGCTCTTCTGTTCTTTACGGGCCAAGCTGTTCCTTTCTCATCCAGTACACAAAGATGATGATGATGATAAAGAGAAACCTCACAAGACTTCACTGATTAAAGGAAAGAAATTAGCTGGCTCTGGAACCAATATTTGGCCATTATCACCCATCTACGGACTGCTTCTCTTGCAATAAAATGAATCTTTATGGTGCTTACTCAGGGAAAAAAAAAACCCTATAAAAATATTTGAAGCAATTCACACTACCTGAAGACTGGATATGTTCTTTTCTTACCAGAGCTAATGGCACAAAGCCCAAATTCAAGAAAACTTTTCACAGAGGTAAAATTATAAGTCTGCTTTGGTATTTTTTTTAAATGGGGGTGATAAAATGTTTTACATATTTTTATGATGATATGATTTATTGATAATACTCAGCATATATATAACACTCAACTTTCATTGTCACAATAAATCTACAAGGTAGGTGGGCATACAGTGTTATCTTTATAGAAAGGAAAATGATATTGTGGTGAAGTAATATGCCTTAGGCCACCCAATGGAAAGAAGCATAATTTAACAGTCTGGAGTTTCTACCTTACCATCCTGGCTATGTTCACAAGACTCTGTGCCTTCCCAGACAAGATTTTGAAATATCTTTAGTAAATTTTAAGGTATTCAAAGCTTTACATTTCCTAATAAATTGATACCTTTTTCCAGTTTTTGCTTCAGTATGCAACACTCAGAGGAAATGTGTTGCCACAGACAGTGGTTAAAGTCTTGGAGCCATCTTTGAGACAGTTGAGAACATAACTTTCTTTAATGGGAGAGAGATTGGAAAGATCAACAGTGGGACAACTTCTATAAATTAGTTTTTCATGTAATGACTGTTTTTGAGCACCACCTACTTCTCAGGCAAAATATTTATTGCCCAAAAATAAAAATACACTGCTCACCTTGCCATTTATGCTGAAGATTTAGTGTAAATTACAAACAGAGAGAACTTGAACAGCACCTCCATCCTAACTCACAGGCATAAATGTCTTACCTGGGCTGTTTTTGCAGTTTGATCTGCATGATTTAAAGGTGTTCTGGCATCACCGTCAGAATCAGATTCTGTTTGCCTCGGAGAAGCATGTGTTTTCTTTGCAAGATCTGTATCCATATTACAGGAGTATCCAGGCTTAGAAGTAGGAGATAAACTCAGTTTTGTGACAGGTGAACTGGGATCTGCTCTTGTGCTCTCTGTGGATCCTATACATCCCAGCTTTTCTTGCTCTGAGAAACCAGGGGTACTGTCTAAGCTCTGGTGTCTCTTCTTGTTGTTATCTTCACAAGCAACTGTGGGAGACATATCCTCTTTTTGATCACTGACATGTGCTAAGTCACTGAAGTCTAAAGTGTCAGTTATCAGCAGTTTCTTCCTTCCCGACACAGGCTGCACTTGTGTTGTGTCTGTACTGCTACACTTCCCAATTTCTTCAGACGCAGAAGTCCTTCCAGAGCTCTGCTGGGATTTCTGTGGATCCGTGTCACTTCGAGTCCTGCGTGAAGAAGGGGAAGCTGTGCTTGGGCTCAAGTGGTCATCAGGAGTCTGATGCTCGCTCTCAGATTCGCCAACACCGCTGTCATTTACAAACACGGAGTCATCCTGGGAGGCAAAGTCTGCCAAACCACTGTCTGGTGGGTGCAGCTCGGGCTCCCGGTTCAGGTCGTTCAGCTCCGCATAGAACTTTTCCTGGTCGACAGAGCTGTTTGTGTCCGTTTCATAGTTACCCACTTTGTATGTGCTTTTACTGCTGTTCTCCTCTATCTGAACCACGTTCAATTCCTGGCCGCAGAAATGCGCCCTTATCTGATAGAGATAGGTCATAACAGTCAGTTTGTCAGGGATGGCTAACAAAACCATGTCCGAAGGCTCCAGCAATCGTGATATTCCCAAACTGGCAAACCCATCGTACGCCTTTAAAGACAGACAAAATAAAGATCACAGTGTGGCAGCTTCTTACGTATCATAGCATCTCAAGAATGCAGGTGGAAGTTTCAGTCAAAATAAGCAAGCCTAAAACACATCCAATATTACAGGAAGAATATGGCTCTGACTCTATTACTTATTATTCTTTTGGCTTAATTTTAGTCATTACTACTTTTTGGTGCACCATCCAACATCCAGCTCCTTGATTTTTCCTGATGGCTTCTACATATCTCCCAGGGTATCTTCACAGCAAAACAAACTGAGAGAATGTAACCAGCAAAAACACTTAAATGGCATTGTTTTAAATATTTTTAATACACTTCAATGCCATACTATACTAAAATCTTTGGTTACTCAAAATGATGACACTTCTATGAGTAAACAGCTACTCATGAAACTGCAGCTTGAAAGCCCTTCTTTTTGCACTAAGAAAACCTACCAATATTTTAAATGGTTCTCACTCAAGTAGCAGGAAACAAGCAAACAAGAAAAGTCTAAGAGTTGGACCAGAAAAAAAAAAGGAACTCAGGATGGCTTTTTAAGATAAGGAACAAAGATATAAGAAACACGACACTAATCCATCTTGAGCTTTATCACTGATGATCAACCTTCTGCCTTCTATTGGTCATGTAATTGCAGTGATTTCTGCTGATGAAAAACTATGTCCAGATAGCCAAAAAGACCACCACAGTTTACTTGACACTAGACACAAATCACATTAATCCATCAAGCAAACGCATTCTAAAAACATTTGTTGACGCTAAATTTATAAGAAAGAGAGAGAAAATCATTCCCATTTCACTTTCATTTCTAAAAGCCAAACAGTTGCAAGCCTCCCACTTTGTGAGGCCACATTGTTTTCTTACTACTGGCCCTTTAAGTGAGTGGGCTTGGTGCATCAGGTTTTTCTAGTTTTGAAGAATTAAAGCCGTTTCTCAATTTACAATTAATTATTACTATCCTGGATTAACCTTGGAAGACAATATTGTGTTTCAAGGAAGCCTTTAAAAGGCCTCCTGTTAGCGTAGATGCACTCAGTTAAAGCATGTGGGCTTCTCCTCCCCCAGGAATCCTGCAGCTCCTTTTCACTGTCTCCTGAAGGGGCCTACAATGTTCACAGTTGATCCTACACTATTTTGAACAAAAGTAGATGCTAAATTTAAGACATAGATGAGAAAACTGTCCTTTCACAAGGAAACAGTAACACACATCACTGGCTTCAACTCTTCAACTTTACATTTCTTCCTTAATTTCTTTAGTTTTTAAAGAATAGCGGGGAAATAAAAGAAATTAATTATGGGTGTTTTTTAAATCCTCTTGGTTTTCATATTATTAGGTATTCAACAGTGAGTCAGAACATGGGGCTGGGCTGGCCTGCCAAAATACAGACCCTGGTATTTTGTTTGCTTTGAGAAAAAGGCTCTCTCTTTCTCCTTGCAATGTCATTCCCTACTCAAGTGTCAAATTGTTTTCCTTTTAGCTGGAATTTATCTTCCTGAAATTCTGTATGCTTCCCCTCATGCTCAGGTATAACTTCCCAAAGCATTTTAGGTGAAGTAATTTTTATATCATTATAACAAATGATTCACAGAGTTTATCTAGACATAGAAATGCTCTGAATAATTTATTTTTAAGCTCTTCTGGCTGTCCCAATGCAAAATGACTGGGTCTAAAATCATTGCTGGTCTTTGGTGTGGTATTTCTCAGGAAGGTTTATCATTATGAAAGATTGTTACGCCATTTATAAATAGAGAGCTGTGCTTGGATATAGAAGTAGCAGCAGCAAACGTGACTGATGTATTTGCTGAAACAAAACTCCAGATGGAGCAGAACAGCAGCAAAATGATAGGTGGGAGGGAATGGAAGCAACTGGGATGGTAGAAGAGGGACAGCTGTCATTTACATGGTCTTGGGAAACAGAGCTGAAGGAGCAGGATCAGACTGGTTATGGAGGAGAGGGAGACAAGACAGGTGGAACTGAATAGACACGAGGAGCACAGAGAACAATGAGTTAAGGGAGAACAGTGTAGAGATTTGGGTGGGCAGCCTAAGGCACGGCAGATACCAGGAATGATGAATGCTCATATGGCAGCAGAAACCAGGCTGGGCATGAACATGTAGCAAGCCACCCGTGTTGTCTGTGGACTAAAGGTAACGTGTTGTTTGCTAAGTGGGTCAGTGCTGATTCAGTGGCATAAATAACTTGTTACCTCACACTGCAGGTAGTGGGAGTTACCATCGGAAGAATGAAAGGACTTAAGGACAGGCACAGCAGTCCGGGGCAGCCAAAGCCCATAGACATGACTTGACCTAAACTCCTTTATACTCTCAATTTCTTATTTATGTGCTAATAAAACTTAATTCTATGAGTATGTCCCACGGTCTATAAAATGAAGGTGGGGACAGTATTTCAGGATTGTCAGGAAAAGTACTTGCTTAGAAGTAACACTACAGCAGGATTGAATTTGGAATGATGGATATTTTCAGTACAGCTGCAGTCACTTTTTGTTGGCTGCTCAGTTCTTCTGGTGATGCCTGGGATTAAACACAGTTATTTCCCGCTGATGCCTGATACCTCTTTCCCATTCCCTCTCATTCTCATTCTCATTTTTGCTTCTCTCCTTTCAAAGTACACTAGATATGTAGATTGACAAGCCAACGTTCTACAGACAGTTGCTCTAGAAATAGCAGCTGTGTATTCTGGATGTGTCCATACAGCAACGTGTGATGGATTTTCCTTCACTTCTAGAAAAGCTGGGAGCTTCTTGATATTCCAGCACATTTATAAATGCATTGTATTTCTAACTAGTTTGTAACATGGTATTAACACAGTAAATTTTCCAAGTCAAGTTATTTTTGTTAAAAAGAGGCATAACAGCCTCGGTTTTTGAAAATGTTTATTTCTCTGCGCGTTTAACTCTGCTTCTACATGATCCTACTGATGCCAACAAGCACCTCCTACACATGCAGTGAGACATGTGCTTATGACTTTGTGGAATCAAATTGTAGAGGTGAACATGAACACCTATTGTAAAAACATGACTCCAGCTTCAAGGTAAGTATGTATTTCCATTTTGACTCAATATTACCCCTGAATTCTGAATTCTTGTATTTAAACATATAATTTAAAAGGATTCCTTTCAAAAATAGAATATTTTATTAAGATGATCACTCAAGTTCAAATGTGTCGAGGAATTTGTTAGAAATTGCAAAGAACTTGAGGGGGGAAAAAAGCATCATAAAAATTGAAAGTGCCAATTGAACATCCAAAAGATACTCCCACATGATAATCTCTCAAATGAAACCAGCTTCTCTAAACAATAATTAAAACCAGAAATTCATTATTAGAACCATACTGTTGTGCCCTTCTCATTCCTTCATCCTGTCAAAGATCCAGCCCAAGTCTTGTTTAGTAATTTATATTTTTCAAGTGCAGGATACATTATTAGCAACATGAAATACTTCTATTGTTGATAAGGAACTATAGTGCCAGTATGCTGTAATTTTAATACATCTTTCATTATTTTTAATTTAATTATTATTTAATAAAAATCAAATGGACATATTAAATCAAATTAGCTGTTTAACGTTACTGGGAAGGCAATATGGATATTTAGCTATATCCGAGATTTAAGTAGAAGCACAACTCTTTGGACCAGCTGGGCACGTATCCCTGTAATGTTTGTAATTTTCTCCAAGATAATCCTGGTTTCTCTTTTGTTCCTGACAGAAATTTGAATTTGCAACATGCACCAAAAATACCTTCCAATTCAGACTGATGCCAACGTAGTAGTCGTTTGGGATTTTTTTTTCCATGTATGTATATTCAGGGCACTAAGCCTATTTACCTATCTCCCAATGAAGGTTTTTCTTTTTTTTTTAATTTACTGACAAGCTGATTGGCAGACATCAATTGGGATCCATCAGCACAAGCACCACAGGCAGTATTCCAATCATTTCCCAACTCTGTAACACACTGACATATTGGCCAAGATCAGATGTCACAGGTAAATACCCTTTTTTATTCAGCATCAGTGGCAGCACCAAATTGGCAAGTGGTGGGTGTGTGTTATAAAGAACCTCCGATGATGTGCCTTTTGTAAGAGTGCATTTCCATCCGTAACTATACTCAGTATTTGCACTGAAACAGTTGTCTCTAAAGATTTCTTCTTTTTTTTATTAAAATACAAACAAGGTCATGCACTTCTGAAAGATACACTCTCATGGGTGAACCTTTAATCTATGGTTTCTCTTCTGGGGAGAGGGGGGGAGGCAGAAAAACACTAAAAAAAAAAAAAAAGATAAAAAAAGGGGGAAAAAAAAGAGCTGCTTCAGACAAAGAAAATCATCTTATTCATCCAAAGATGTTATTTTAATTGGTTAGGAGGAATCATTGTCAAATGTGTTACATATCTGCATGGAATTTCTAGGCAGCCATTGTTGGCAGTGCCGCATTCACTCCAACCAAGGGCACATGGGGTTATCTGGCAGAACTGTGTGAGACCAGGAAATAAATCTGCAGGAAGCAACTGAGATACTCAGTGTAGCTGTCAGGCAAAGGCTGGCAAAGTGATGAAAGAAAAAAACTGCACAATAACAACAATCACTATTTCTTCAGTTCTGGGAACTATATCCTGTTAGAAAGACAGGCTAAAAAGTTCAGCTTGCCATCACAGTTTTCCTTTCACAAAGGAAAGACGACTGATCATACTGGTAACATTTTTAATTAATAATCTATTCTTTCTTTTTTATAATCCGTCTTAATTAGGCCAGACACTCAACAAAACTTCAAGTACAAAAACATATGGTCACAGAAAATACTGTGATGTCACAGATAATCCACTTAGGTCATTGTAAGTCCTCAAATTATAATAAAAAAAATATATCATCAGCCAAATACTCATTAGATAGGAGCAGCTCAGAGATATTTCATTATTTATAGTACTTAAGTACTAAATTAAAGACAACTCCCTAACACATATGCCTAACACATAAGTGTGCAGGCATATTAAAATATAAACAAAATGAATTTTAATAAAGCACTTTCAGAAATTCCACATAAGTAAATAATACTAGATTGTAGATATGTTTGCTGTATAATACTGAACTTGGTTAATTTATTTAAAGTATATTTTTATACCTTCATCCCAGTTAAATTTATTGCCTTTTAAAGCAGTATAAAAATAAAATCACAGCATTAAGAACGCAGATACTTAAAAACAATTTTCAGATGATCTTCAGGAACAGTTTTATTATCAGTGACTCACATGAAAATTGTAATCTCTAAACACGTCCCTAGGGCCCAACTAAAGCTTGTAACATGTCTAAAATAGTGAGCAGAAATAAAAAGTCTTCTGGTGATTCCCAAACTGAATTCCTGCTTCTTCCAGAAAAACTTTTTACATCTTGCACCTACAAAGACTGGTTTAAAACAGTTGCACAGCACAAGGCTACTAACTATGTTGCTAGTATTTAATTTATTTGCAAAGTAATATCTCAACACCTTTTATCCTAAACCTCCCATGCTGTGCACACCACTTCATTCAACCGATGCAGTGCAAGAGTAGGTGTACAATTTCATCTTTAAAAATATAACAACCACCACCAAAGCAACTTCAACCGTGCTCAGTTCCCAGAGCCTTGTTAGAGCAACAGCAAGAGAAGCCTTGTGTACCACAGTCCAAGAGCAGTTATGGTTTTCATTTTTTTAATTACGTGGCTGATCGGAAAAATCAGAGCAGTGCTCATAGGAGGCTGGGCAGGCCCTTCCTCTGCCTTCACAGTTAATGTAGGCCATACAGATATTAAACTCTAACGCCAGCCTCGCACTTGTTGTGAATGTTAAAACCATGACAAACTCGAGTCAATAATGCATCCGATTTGAACCGCGGGAGGCCGAATACCTTCTGTGAGCTGCAGTTATGACCTTACAAAACAACCACACTTTCCCAAAATTAATAAAAACCCGCAGTGAAGTCAAAATTGACGCTATGTTTTTTTTTTTTCTTTTTTTTTGCCTGGCAGTTCTTACCTTTTTGTTGTTCTCCTTAATATCTTGAGGATTCAGGGACTTGTAGTCACTGAGGGGGAAAATGGCACAGTGGGTATATACAGTATTTGATAAAAGCAGCAGTTTTAAAACAAACTAAATCTAAAAATTTGACATACAGTAATATCATACAGTAACTAGCAATTTCACAGCA
This sequence comes from Platysteira castanea, assembly GCA_013397175.1. Classification (NCBI taxonomy): domain Eukaryota; kingdom Metazoa; phylum Chordata; class Aves; order Passeriformes; genus Platysteira; species Platysteira castanea. The sequence goes on from VYXC01005878.1 coordinate 310,694, forward strand.
ATTCAATCAACAAAACTAATAGTGTGGAAAATTAAAGGAATAAATAAATAAATAAATAAACACCGATTACATGTTTCATTGCCTGAAGCTCTCCATCTAAAAAAGAAGTTAAGGCAGGGACTAGAGGCCAGCCTTGACAACCAAATTTACCAGGAGGTAATCCGTCCTTGTCAGCATACAAAGAGCTTATTCCTCTCATCTCATTTCAACACCGGCGCAATTCTCATAATCATCTTGAAGTCAGTTCTTTGTATAAGATTAAGAAGAAGAAAAACAAATCACAGAGAGGGGAGAAATAATTGTTTATGCAACAAGGGAGAGCAAAGAGGTCACAAAGTTTGAGCATTCATAAATCTGGTTTCTTAGAAAGGATGGTTTCCTGCTTGAAAGCAAAGGGTGAAAACAGTTCAACTCCTAAAACGCACTGGTATTTGATTTTTAAATTAAAAAATTATTCAGTATTTCTATGAGAGTTAGCTTATGAAGGCAAAGAGTACACAACTTACATTAGGTCTGGTCTAAAGTGGTGTAATATTGCACAAAAGGATAAGCCATTTCTCCATGACGTGGTAAAATTGGTGATTTTCACTCCCCTATAGTTTTTTGTAACTTCTTTGCACCACACGAGCAATGACTGACTAGCGTTTGGCTTTCTCCCCAAAACAGGACTTGGTATTGGGCTTGGCTGGAAAAAAAAAAAAGAAAGAAAAAGAGAGAAGATAAAAGAATTTAATGGAAGATGAGAATTAACATTAATTGACCTAACTAGATGATCTGTATCCTTTGATGTGAGTTTAGGTCCTTCACAGCTGTCAGTTTACAATGACTGTAACTTGCAAAAGACACAAATCGCAAGTTATTATCTACAGTTGTTGCCCTAGGCACTTGTCTCCCAAGGATGCAGATATACAGGATTCCAGATCTACGCAGAAGAGGCCAAGAATTGTACCAGAGGACACACCCGTGCTGGAACACTTATGGCACAGCCCTGCACAGCCCGTGATACACAGCCTCGGAAACACTTCCCAAAATGCAGCCATGGAAAAGCATCCCCACAAGCCCTTTCACGATCGAAGTCACGATATAGGATTGAAGGATTCCTCTGGTACAGGCTCTAGAGGACAGTTTTTGGTGCTCTTTCTGTGTCAGTGAGTGATTGCATAAAGGTAATGATGGCACCGTGTTTCTGAACAGCCACTTCCAACCATACCCGAAAAACTGCCTCTTCCAGGCTTTAGCTTTACCACATGGAAAAGGGATTTCAGATGAAAATTGTTATCAGAAGGTGGTTTCTAACAAGTGTCATTAGCTAACGACCACTAGGCCATTATTAGCTAATAACGACTATTTCCAAAAAAGTTATTTTGACCCTTTTAGTAATATTTTCGTGGGCATAAACCAAGAAATAAAATAGAATACTTCAGGCACTTGGCATTTGTCAGACTATCCACTGTTCCTCAAATTCCGCATACTGATCGCAGCTAATGTTTTCAAGACATATACACTTATTTCCCCAGAAAAATATTGTCACTTTAAAAACTTCTTAGATCTAATCAAACAGGCAGAATATGACTGATGCAAATCCTACATCTGAATTCTAGTGAAAGAACTGAGATCACCTATTTTTTCAATGTAATATAATTAAAAGCACATATATACACAACAAACAAGCTCTTGATGCACTTTAGAGCTAGAGAGTTCCCAAATTAAGACAAATCAAGAGCAAGTAATTTACTATATCACAGCCACTTAAGTTTACGGTCAAATGGATTTACTTGTTATTGTCTATTTGCGGAAGACCAACGATGCCCCCCCTTGACAGAAGCCTGTCAGTGCTCAGCAATTAGCTGCTATCAACTCATTTGTTTTCACTGCTTCTGGGGGAAAAAAAAAAACCATATAGAGCCGGGGAAGTAATTTTTCGTTTACTGTTACAATCAGCCCCAAAAAGTTGTTGTATAAACTCACTACCTCCTCACCAGACAGAAGCACTGCTAACTCATTTAGAAAGTGCAAAGGGCATACCTTGCTGAGATTTTTTTTTTAATACCACATCATACGTACAAAATAGCTTGTTATGAAGTGCTTACGTTTTGTAATCCTGTCAACAATTCAAATCGGCATGAACAAATCCATTAATGATGAGACAAATATCTCTAAATACACTGAATTAACAGCTTTAACAGGGATATACAGAATAGGGAAGGAAAAGCAGCAATAAATTATAAATTTTACCACACACAAGATTTTAATCAGAGAAACAAATATTGCATAGGAGCTGCCAGACAGTTACTCCAGATTCAGTGAAGTAATTAAGATGATGTTTTTATCTTGTTTTTTCTTTACAACTTGAAGCAAAACCCTGTACCATTGACCTCAAATTTAAGGTGCGACGTTACGTAAAATATATTTCCTATTATAAGTTATATATATGGAAATAACACTACTGAGAGAAAATAACTAAAATAGCAGATTGTGGAAAGCTGATATTTTAAGAAATTTTTAACACACAAAGCTATTTCTTCAAATCATAGAGCACTACTTACCAGATATATTAAATGCTAATTATAAAGTCTTAATACTTGTTGCTGAAACTCTCTACAAAAATGTTAAATTTTCCAGTCACCAACTAAATGCTTTCTGGTTAACTCTGAAATTGCCTTAGGAAATATTGTCATTTAAATGCTTTAATTACTTATCTAACAAACTGAAGATGTAACTGAATTCAAAACCAGGCATTACAAAAGGAAATTCAAATGTATTAAAACAATAAATTTGGCAGAATTTTACATTTTATTTAAATTTTATCAGTGTTTAAAAAGACAGACCACACTTCCTTGAAAATCTGTATTTAAGCTGGAGCTTTTTTCTGTGTTTGTCTTTCCATTTACGTTAGATTTTCTAAAAGCAGTTTATCCAGAATATGGAAGATTTAGGATGTGCATAATGTGCATAACACGCACAATTTTCTCTTCTCTTACCTGATAAAGCAGAAATTGTATAAGGTTGTCTTTCCACACTTATTAGTCCATGGGTTTTTTGATAAAGGTGAAGTTAATACTATGACCATGTTATGCTCCTAATCACCACCTGCGTCAAAGCTTTCATTATTTAATCTATGATAAAAGCATTCAACTCCATTCACAATGGAAATATGTGAGTAAAGGCAGAACTGTGTGTGAGCACTTGACAAGCCTTCAGAGGAGTTAACAAATGTTAGTTTTCAGTTTCGTTTTTGTGTGTGTGTGTGAAAAATCATTAGGCAAAACATTTTCTTTCAGTATTTGTATGTTGGACATATTAATTACTGCCTTGGTGCAAACACAGTTACTACCAAGTGCCTATTTCTAGCATGTATTTGTTCTACATGATTGGTAGGAACTAATCAGATGAAATGAAAAACTGAATAACCTTTTTCTTACATCATTCTTTTAAGCACTGACTACACAATTCTTCTAAACGACACAGCAGTCATGACTTGCTTTTTTGAGCTCAAAAGCCAAAGTCCCTGCAAACTCCTGCTGGAAATGCCACTAAAAAGCCCAAGATACCCACACCAGATTGCCAGAGCTGCTCACTGATCAACAGGTTATGGAATCTAACACAACCGGCTTCTGTCCAGCCGTGGAGCAACCGCACGGCAAGCGCAGAGGTTCCAGAGCTGGTCCTTCACATGGTAGCTCAGATCTAAATGCAGCATCATGTGGATGGATTTATCAGCTGGAGTCAGCACTGGCTTCAGGATATCTTCGTTTCACACACAACAAAAGCACTGAAGTCTCTATTCTTTTTTTTACACATCCTGGAAGCTCAGTTAATATGTTTCATAGTATATACATTTTTTCTCTTGGGAGATTATCCCGTCAGACCATTACTCTGTGCTAACAAGAGGACAATAGCTTTAAGTATTAGGCTGCACCCCCACACTTGAAAATATTCAAATAGTTGTTCTGCTGCTCTGAGGAACCCGGCACCAAGCACAGTGATGGCTCACAGAGCGAGGGTTGAGCTGCATCTCTGACACACAGCCCAGCACTCAGGAGAAGGAAATCACGACTGGAACTGTGATGAGAACACGGGGCTGTGGGACTGTGACACAGAGAGCAGCCTGAATGAAGACTGTAGGGACTCAGTCTGAGGACCTCAAGGGCTTGTAGACAGGCTGCAGGGGGGTAGAGGTGCTTAAGGAAAGCAAGAGGCAGTATTGAAGCCCAGAAGAGAGAGATGCTGAGAGGAGTAAGGGGAGGAGTAAGTAATCCTGGAAAAAAGGAATTTGTCATCTTGGTGGAAGACTTATGTGGTTTGAACTTTATATTAATGAACACAACTCCTAGAAGAGGAAAGAAGCTGAGACAACAACCCAGGATTGGTAATTAACTGCAGGAGAGGAAGCTAAGATTGAGATAGGGCTGGAAGTCAGAATAGGGAAGACCTACAAACAATGAACAAACAAGTTTTTTTCCCTCAAGAGGCAAGTACAGACATTGGCCTCTAACTTATTTGACTGAGCAAAATAAAAGGGATTTTCCCGTACCCCTATCAAAACCACGACGCTGTCTGAGCTCACTCAAAATTGTGCAACCATTAAAATGCAAGATAAGGTAAATGAAAGTAAGGCACAAGTAGGTGAGTGAAAATGTGCAGCACGTGGCTGGATGTAGAAGAAGTTTAGGAAACTCAGCTGAACTGAACAGTTTGAAAAGCTGTATAAAGGTGTAATGGAAACAAGATACCAAACACATTTCATTCAAATGGATAATTTTATATCTCCAAAATGACACTCGAGAATTTAATTTTTTAAACAACACAGGACTTCACCCATAGGAATGTCCCATTAGCCTGGGAGTATTAGAAATTGAATATGGCTCATTTAATAGAATTTGTGCCTTTGGCAAGGTCTGTATATGCCCAACAGGCATTCAATTTTGTTTATTCTGGGCTGTGGAACAGTCTAGGCCTAAGTCAAAAGACGGGTTTTACTAGCATCAGTAATACCAAATAGTATATGGAAAGAGTCTGCAAAGATAGAATAGAACAGCTTTCTGTTTTATTCCAAAAATGGAAAAAACATCCTCATGATCCAATTGTGCTGAGATGTTCTTCACTTAGGGTAGTTAGGTATTTTTCACATAGCAGGTCACCATAAGATTGCAATTTGGTGACACATCAAATTAGAAGTGGCATTGCTCTTTGCTTCTAGTAAAGGAAGATCATGCATGTATTAGAAAATACATTATTTCCTAGAAAGAAATGTTAGTTCTGTTATTCTGTTACTCTGATACACAAACTTATCAGTTTATGAGTACATCCTTTAACTTTGTGCTTTCTATCTTCATGGAGCAAAATGTCTCTGGTTCCTACTGTCCCTAAAAATGAAGGAGATACGAAAACCCAGCTGCTGGACACAAGTTACAGATTCACTGAATTTATTTCCTACCTATGATTAATAACAAGCATTTAGGTAACCTCCAGGTTTCATCAGCAGCAGACATCTTAAAACTTCGCCTTCCTCACTCTTCTGATTGTGCCTAGAGCTAATGTGGATATGCAATAAAATATAAACTTTTATCTCAAAAGCCTTAGGCATAAGCTTTTAATTGCTTATCATTTTACAGGTTTAATTTTGGCACAACAAAACCAGTCCATGTTCAATCACAACCCAACATTTAGACATCTGCCTGAGCTGACATGATGCTCTCATGTTTGAACGTGGCAAGGTGAAGAGGAAGATGAAATCCTTGGGACACACCTCAAGTTAGCAGTTGGTCAAGTAGGTCTAATTATTTCATGAGAAAGGGTTTTCAGTTTCCTGTTATATATTTTGATGGTCAGGAATCTGGAAAGAGCTTTTCCAAACCATGCCTGGGCAAAGAAAGGAAAGCAAGCCTGCAGATGGCTGCCTCTGGTTACTTTGAGTACCGAGGAAGTGGTCTGGTAGAAAATTACAGTATGTGATCATACAATTGAAATGTGCACATGTATATATCCTACAGGCATCCAGTGCACAAAGATGGGAGAGACTGCAGTAACAAAGGCTACTGCTAAGTACTTCATTTTGTAATTTTTGTGATTATCTCCTTTTGCCTTTTACTTTGTCTAGTAATGAAGTAACATTTTCTTAGCCGAGTCTTTTAGGGGTTTGGTTTGGTTTTCATTGTCAGGGATTAAAAGGATGAAAGAACCCAAGAATTCATAACTAAACTCTAAACCTTCAGAACCAAAAGTCACAACACATCAACTGCTGGACAATTGCCTCGCTTGCACAACAGGACACAAGGCTGTCTGCTCATGGCAATCAATTAAGAGTAAGACAGACGCTTTATTTCCAGATGACAACCTCCCCCGTGGATGTTCTTAGCACAGAAGAACAGGACTGCACAGGAGTGTGGGCAGCTACCTCACCAGACTGAGAAGCCCTAAATTTATTAGCTAATTGCAAAGAGAAGATTATGTTAATGAACTGGTAAAAGAGAAAAAAATCTGAGACAACATAATGAATTGGTTACTTATGCGGAAGTAATTTCACCTGATGGTCAGTACAGCCAGGAAAAAAGTTAGTGATCTCCTTCTCAGACTGAACTATTAAAAAGGGATTGGCCGAGGCTCACCTAGCTTCTCTTCCCTGAGGTCGCATAATCTTTGTCTTGAACGCCGTGTTTTCAATTAAAAAAACCCAAGAAAAGGTATGTAACTCATACCATTAAGCAGAAACGAACGTGGAGCTCAGTCTCTGATGATTACATGTATTTGTAATGTAACAGTATGAACAGATGACATGCAGGGATGAAGCCTCATTTTTCTGCTCTCAGAAGACAGGCAGTTTCCTCGTGTCCACCTTCCTTCCTCCAGTTGTCCCGATGGCATGTGGGCTGAAGGCTCTGCTCTCATGTAATCTGTGCTGGAAGCCCAGATGAGCTACCAGGATGCTGCTGGTTCACAATCCCTGGCTCTCTGCCACGATGGGAACGTTCAGGGTTTTGGGCAGGTTGCCAGAATTAAGCAACTTAAACCACAGATGAGGAATAGCAATTTTCAAAGCTTTTAACTTTGTTAAATGTGAACTGAACTAGCAAAACGCACCTCCCTGGGCCCAAGGCTATCTCTGCCACATTTCAAAGGCCTGCAGCAAACAATGGAAGTGTTAGAGCTTGTCAGAAAAGGTCACAAGAATCTCTTCTAAAAGAAAGCACAAGGCAAACTAAAAATGAGAGTCACTGCCAATTCTTCCTAAAAACAGTGAACTCTTGTTGCTTTTGCAGGAATTTCTTTTGACAGAGCCATTAAATAAACACAAGTCATTATCCCACTCTTCTGAACATTTCAACGGACATGGTTTTTTCAGGCAGCCTTCTGATGTTGGCTCACTAAGGTGACATTGCTCAGAACTTTATAGTTACCTATTTTGTAAAACTACTGCATCATTTATATTAATGCCCAGCCATAGGCAGATTTGTGGAAGCATTAGCCTTTACCTATGAGAAATCTTTGTTTTAAATACTTGAGAACACAACATAGATGCCAGATTTGTGCAGGTATTGCAGTAACAAAGGAAAACAATCTCTGTTTGGGTGTGCTTAGAGCACTCAGTATTTTTAAGCCTGGTATCACAGTACCTCTGAAGGCCATAGTACACCTCTTGGCTTGACGGTGGAAATTAAATCAGTATATTTTACAATCCTGCACGAGGTGCTGGTATCCCTGAGCTGGGACCAGGCATAAAGATGGATATTCTTAAAGCTCCTGAGGACAGGTATAGATAAATGAGAATTTAATGGAAACAAGTTTTTGCCTTGATCAACTACTGCATCAGCAGCTGGCTCTATGTAAACAGTCACAAGATGGAGATTAACAAAAGTATTGCTTCCCCCCTCAGTGGTAAGGAGAAGCTGTCCATAGATGATGGGGAGACATCCAAAATGCCTAGTACTTTTTTCTACACCTGTCTTTATTCTACAAATCAGATGGAAGTTGGAGACTTGCATTACTCATACAGACACAGAAAGGTCAGATTTCAGCCCCGTGTGGAAACAGCTTAGATAAGACAGATGCTTTCAGATCAGCTGAACACATTTAATGTAATCCTAAGGTTTTGGAAGAACCAATATGAAACAACATCCAAAATGAATGGTCAGTTTGGAAACCTGAACACAGGAGAGAATATTAGAAGAGCAGGAAAAGACTACATTTCCTTCTAGTCTTTAAATGCCTAAGAAGGACAAATAGCAAGAATGCAGACAAGCAAATGAAAAAGAGGGGGAACAAATAATTAAGGTGCTTCTTAGCATATGAAAGTTAAAAGAAGACAAGCAACAAACATTATTTTGTCATCAACAAATCATGACTAGCAGTCCAAGTTCCATCTACATGAGGGAAGCAGAGAGCAGAGAAGCATCAAATAACAGACTACAGATGTAGCTGAGCTCTTTTAATTGTCTTTCAAGATGCTTTCACAAGGAAGCGTGGAAAACAGAGCCTTAGTGGGACTCATATAGGTGCAAAACAGGCTGGAAAACTGTATCCACAACTAGTTTTAAATGATTCTTGGAATTATGCATTAAAAGGGGCTCTGCAAGAGTACTTCTTAGGTTCAGTGAAAGTCTGAATTAGGAAGGTGAACGATGCACTAGACAAGAAGCTGACATGAACTAGACATGAACACTGAATGCACTAGAAGAACTCCAATCACATAAAAAGGAGTAAAGTTCTGAAAAAACCAGTATGAAATTCAATAGGTACAAGTGAAACATAGGAAGGAGTAATCATTTACATAAATGCAGGATGAGGAAGGACTGATTAGGTAACAGTTCTTCACAAAAAGATGTGGGGGAAACAGTCTATTCAAGCTGAACATAAAGTCAACAACATCAGGTTGTTGTGAAAAAGACAAACATCGTACTGAGATGTACAGACAGGAATAAAGCTTGCAAGGCACATATTGCCTCTCCCACTCCACTCAGCATCAATAAAATCACAACAAAAATTTTATGTTCAGTTTTCTCCGATGCAGAATAAGGAAGATAAGCCCAAAGAAAGATCAGGGGCGGGAAACGCATGAAGAAAGCTGAAGCACATTTAGGTCACTAATTTTACGAAAAAATTATAAAGGAAAGTAACATGGTAAGTCTTCAAGCATATAAAATTCCAAAGAAGAAAGAAAACTCCTTGACCTCCATACCAGTGTTTACCAAAATGAAGTTACAGGCTTTAGGGGCAACAAGTCAGAAACCAGAAGGAGCAATCCACAATGCAGCATAATGAAGCACTCAAGCCTGCCTGGGAAAGCCATGGATGCTTCATTACTGGAGGTCTCTTTAACACCAGGTTGCAGAAATCTCTCATTTTGTAAAGGAGAACTTGGGCTTTGTGCAAGTAAAAAGACCAAGTGATTTTCTGGATGCGCTTCAGACAGACGTCTGTCTCTTACCTCCAGAGCCCACAGGTCGCGTGATGGGCTGCTGCCATCAGGGAGCAGGAGCCTGGCAGAGCTTCCTTCTGTGCTCTGGCAGCACGGGAAGCAAGCTGGAAAACCCCTAATTCCCACCAAGCAACACTTCACACTGGCCTCTCAGTTCACATCACCCACCAAAAAACCCCCCACTTCCCATTTTAAAAATTAATCCTAGCGTGGAGGTCCTGATATTATTCGTTCCATAAGCAACTCATGCACCAATTCCCCTCTGTTAATCAGATCTCCTTGCAAAGCACAGCATACTTTGCTTTTGTTTCCTGGCGCACAGCTATCTGAATACACGGGAAGTTCAATAACCACTAACAACGCTCCAAAAAAAAAAACCTGTACGGTTTACAACAACTTTTTCAGTTGTTTAAGAGACTGGTTATCAAGTGTGACTCCACCACTTCAGCTGCTACTCGTGAGGACTACCCGAGAGGAAGGCTCTCGCCCAGTCACCACATTTCCACAGAGTCACAAAGCCACTTTAAGATCTGGGATACATTAGAAAGGTTTTGTCATCTGCAAGGTAAGAGTTCAGGTGTCAAACCCAGGACAATAGTCAGAAAAAATCCCACCGATCAGAGCTGGGTGAAATGAGGTATTTAGGCAAACAGTAACACGTAAGCAACACTGGCAACCAAATCAGCTGGATTCAGCTCTCAGCCACAGCAGAGATGTCACAGATTGAACTGAGAAACAAAGATTACCTTAGAGGGTTTTTTAAAGAAAAAACAGGGTGATAACACTTGAAAAAGCCCTCTCTACCAGAAACAGAATGCTTCACTCTCAAGCGCTGTTCATAAACAACACAGAAAACAAAAAAGTATTTCTAAATAAAGCAAGTGAAAAATTAAGGAATGACAGGCTTGAATATTCTTGCTTTAGTTGCCCAACAGAATGAGCATTATTTAAGCAGCGTGAAGGCAGATTGTTATCTTTACCTCTCTGAATAGTACCTTATTCTGTGAATAGTCCCCATGGAATAACAGCCACTACTCAAGGATTCAATAGCTTAATGAACATAACAAGACTGGCACAATATGGAGCTTAATTTGCATGCAGTTTGAATATTTTTGCTTTATTAGTTTCATTTCAAAATAAAAATACATGTAGAAGTAACAGCAATTCAAGTGCCACTTGGCTTAACATATATTTTTCCAGGAATTCTTACACTATTTAAATTTGCTAATTGCTAGGACTTGTTCAGCTAAAAGGAGAAATACATGTTAAATGAAAATATCCTTTTTGTTTTATAATATGTAATTAACACAAGCTTTTCTAGCTTCAACACTGTCAAATCTATCCTCTTGAAAAATACACACATAATTTTCATGAGACAAATTAAATTTGGTGTGGTTATGCTTTTAGCACTCAACAAGTAAAAGCTTGTAAATGAAAAGCTGAAGCATAAAGGTATGGCAAGTCTCATTTAAGAAATCAAAATCTTTGGGAGAGAGGAATTCTCTCCTGCAGAACTCAAGAGAAGCTGCTAATAATTAAATACTGCCTCTGATTAACACTTTACACTACATGTTTATGTTGAAAGTCCTTGTTTAAGCAGATCGTGATACAAACCTAATCAAATCACTGTATTTCATTCTCTTATGATGTCTGGCTAATAACCACACAACAGTTGGAAACTGTCAAAATATTTTACAGCTCAATTGTAATTTCCATCCAAGTCTAAGCATGCAGTAATTGGGCGTTAGCCACGTTCCAGGGGTGTTACAGCAATGCAGCAGTCAGATCTTCTGGGTTTCATTTTTTCTAACACATGTAAAACTCCTAAATGATCCCTAGGATCTACTCCATAAAATTTTGAATTAAATATTAGTACGTTGCCCACAGAGATAGCTTTTTTCATTAACTGGATATAGTACTTATATTAACATTTTAAAAATTAGCTTGATATTTGGAACTACAGAATTTGTTCAGCAGCCTTTTTTCTTCTTAGTTTAAATTCCCTAAAGAAAAAAATATTCTGTGAGATAAATAAAAAATAAACACTTCGAGCAAAACATTGCACAGCAAATACTGTAATATGAAAAGCTTTGAGACAAAATGCTGATTTCGATTTCGAGGAATAAATGTTGCAGATCATATTCCAAGCTGAGAGAGAAAAGAAGTGTACTGCTACAACAGGGTGATATGAGGGACTAGACAGGGTTTTTAGCAGGCACTATGACACCTGTAGTGTGCACAATACTCATGAGCATCGGATCCAGATGATGGTCTGATGGGTTTTCCTGAACAGACAACTCCATAAGCATTTCTGATTGGAGTCTGTATCTCTAAGGCAGTACCAGAGACACAGATTCATGACTCCCTGGTCTTTCAACACTCTTCCAATCATCAGTGCATGCATTAACAATCACTAACATTAACTGTCCCAGTGACAGGCAGATGACATCACTGGATCCCCAATACATTACTATCCATGGGAATAAAATCCTGAAGAGGAATTATGCCTTTGAGCTTCGACAAATGGAAGAAAGTGTTACATTTGAAGTGCCTTTTGGACTTAATTTACATGGTGCGTTAAATAAAACTAAGCATTCCTGCCAGGTTCTCTATTGGTCCCCAGATGATGCGAGGATTAATGCGTTGGGTGTGAGCTGCTCATGATTCCAAACACTCATCTGCAGACAGAACCAGGAAACACCTGGATAGAAGGACTGCACCAGAAGACTTCAGTCTTTCAATCAGTTATTAGAAGGAGCACTGGGGGAAGGTATCAACTGCTCTTTCTTGTGTTGGGGATGAGATGAGATTTATCAGACAAGCCCAAGGAGCTACACTGGGTAAACTTTCAGCCAGCACAAATGCAGAAAACTCACACTCAAGCCTCATACATCATCTTTAACATGTCTGATCATGTCCAGCTGTTACAACATGTAGAGCACTTATCACTCACACATCTCAGTCTCCTGCAATACTTTTCACTGCACAAGCACCTCGGGATAGGTGGAGGAGGGAAAAGAAGGGAGCCTTCATTCCTACACAGGAATTTCCATGCTTTGGGAAGTGTAAATTAGAGCATTACTACTAGTCTGACAGTAAGTTTGCTAATAAATGTGTAGCAACATATCTAATTGCATAATGAGAGATTAAATGATTAGGACAGTCTTTGAAATGAGGAGAATAAAGGGAAGAGAAAGTTAATGTAAGGGAGAGCTCTGGTAACAGCAAACTAGCTGCCATTTCGAAACTGTGATAAATGTATAAAAGCCAACTGCTCTAAATAAGCTTCCACTGGAATCTACAAAGTTTGTTCTAATACTGAGTGTTAGTTCCAAGTTACATGAGGTTCTACAAATTATTTAAAGGTGTAGGACCCATCATCTTAAAAACACAAGCTTTTCACACTTCCAGGCAATATTCAGCAGCAGAAGCATCAGCCAAGACATGACTGGGAAACAAGTACAGCAACATAATTTGATTAACACCTACCTTACCTTTAAAGCTGTACAGGAGGGGAGTTCAAAGAGCAGTTTTTCCTACAGTTACAATAAAACTTACAGAGTACTCAAAAAGAAGTGCTGAAGCTCTAGTGGGAGAACAATGAGTTGATAAATATATAGTGTGCATGCTGCTTTAGTCATCGTTTAGGTTCTCAGGGAGTTACATTCACATAAGTTGTTGGGGTTTTTTGCCACATGTAAATACTTAGAAGCCATTTAGCAATGATTTTTATTTTCATAAAACCTTGGCAGTGTTAGGTGTTGGTACTTAACAAACCCTTCTGCAAGTTTGGGGGTGGGTGGGAGGAAGCAGGAAGGGGAGGGCACTGGACTCTCAAAAGAGGAGTTTAGGCAGGCAAGATTGGGCTCACTGATCTCCCAAAACCTCTTTTGCAGCTGGTAGAGCCTGGCTGTTCAGAAGACTCTTCAGAGCAGAAGTCTAACCAAGATGCTCCAAGCAGCCTTAAGGAACGCTATCTCTGTCCCTAAGTTATGGAACACTACAGAGGCATTTTAGGACATTTTATGTCCTAAATCAGACAGAAGAAATATATTTGTAACTAACTTCACTACAAAAAGAGGTCAATTCTTACCGAATCTAAACCTACAACTCACAGCCAAACTCATCAACCAGTTTTTAAAAGAATCCTCTAATTTGAGAAGGACAAAATGAAACGAGACTATAGTAGGATTTGACCTGTCTCCTACTCTCTTTTTACTCAATAAACATGAAAAGATCCCATTTTAATGTTTTTAAAAATGTGAATCTATTTCTCAAATAGTTCCAAGCAGATATGCATTTTCCAGTGTCATCTAGATCACCTGGTTGAGGATCCACACAGAGTCCATTACTCATGCAGGGATAGCAGCAAGGATAATGTTAAGGAGTTTAAGGATGTGAAACTGCTAAAATCTGGTCAGAAAATAGGCCCACTGCATGACCTTGCATTCTTTATTAATTTTCTTCTGTATTGGGCATGAAATACTGGCAGAGCAGCTGTCAGAGAAAGTGAGACTGAGGTGATGAAGGACCAGTTACAGCTCATCTATGCTCGAAAAAACCCCAAAACTCACAAACCCACACAAGACCCAAAATCCAAAGCAACACATTTCATTTGTCTGGGGACTAGTCACAGTACAGGCTTCCTCCAAAAAAGGAAGGAAACACTTTTCCAAAAGAGATGAAAGTGCTCTGAAGCAAATCCCTTAATGTCCCATGTGTTGCATGGGTTCTACAGCTCTTTAAATGCTTGCAAAAAAAAGACAGCTTGTGATTTTAAATCAATCACTTGAATATCCAAAGAGACCAGAAATGGAAAAACATTTCAAAAATGTGGAAGCTCTCATCAGAATTATCTTCTAGTTATTCCCTGTTACTCATACCTATGTCACATTCTGGTCCTACATTTGAAAACAATGGTAAGCATGTAAATATAAAAAAAGATACTGTCCTAAAAGAAAACCTAATTCTAGCAGGCAAAACCCCAAACACTTTTTTTTATAAAAGCCTAATCCTGTTGCTATAAAGAAATGTAGAAACAGTTAAACACATTCGCAGAGAAAACTCCTTCTGTGGAAACCCCTCAAAAGCAATTTTTCTTCTTACTTTTTTTTTTTTTCTTTTTCTTTTTTAAATCATCCTGGTAATATTCCATTAGCACTCTAGGTAGAGTGGAAAAGCTGTGGTTACAGTTATAACCACACTGAGCATTGCAACAATATTTGGTTTGCCATAGTTTTTTTTATGTAAGCCTATTGATTGGGTTCTGATCTCCACACCCACGTCTCACAATCCAAGATTGACTCACACTATGTTACTGAGTCACTGCTGTCAACGACAATCATGACAGACTACTTACCAGTAGTACAGAGGGCCAGAAGAGCACTTCAGAAAAGCATCAATTCCACAGCATTGCTGTACAGTGATGAAAACAAAGCTTTTCACAGAGTTCCTAAGAGCACTTCGGCAAAGTTAAGAAAAGGGCTCATGGTGTTACGGAATATGGTTGAGTTATGAAGCAGATTCTAGGACAAAACACTTGAATTGCGATCTGTTAAGCCATCTGTATCAAATTTCTGTCTGAATTCACTTTCTAGAAAGCTTGCTTGCAGATAATAAACATATATTTATTATATATAAAGGTATATATCTACAATATCTACATATTGTTATAGATAAAGGTATATATAATATATACACCTTTATATATAACCATAGTAGTAAATGCATTAAGATATAAGTTTGTATATATCTCAATATATAAAAAATATCCCAAGCTTACTTGAAGTAATAGAAACACATTCTGACTATGTGTTTAAGTAAAAATTACTTTCATTATGCATAAAATACAAGGCAGCTAATTGGAAAAACAGAAAGAATACAAAAAAAGAACACTTTATTTATAATTATTTACAGTGGTATAACATTTTAGGATATTTTTTAAAGCTTGTTTGACTGAGTTGGATTCTGCAGATGTATTTGCATTGAAGCTGATGCCTTAGCTTGAAGCCAAGAAACATGACTCTTGCAAGGCTTTAAGATTACAGTTCCTTGTCTCAAAGGTGATGAAGTGAGGGAGAATAAAGATTTTAGCTGGCCTACCAAAGAAAAAGAGATTGTACGCTTCCTTGTGGATCACTCTTCCAACATACAAAAGACAACTAAGGGGTTAGAAACAATTCTAACCTGCCTCAGTTCACTCATGGAATCTTGGGTGGAAAGATTTTACTGCTCTGGAACGTAACTGAGGGGCAAATAAGGATTTCAACTTCTCCTTGCCTTCAGTGGACTCTGCATGAAGTCCCAAGAATGCTTACAAAATTCCAGGTGTGTAATAGTCAGCCTCCAAATGCTCTTTCAAAACGTATTTCTCTGGTCCTGCTGTGTGCCTGTGACAGCCTCTCCCCCAGTTGTGCAGGCACAAGTTGAGCAGTTATGTACACATCTGTGAGCTTAATGTCGGTCCCCACGCTCAGCCCACAGGGAAATAAAGGCGACTTTCCACAGCCACAGCGGGCATTAATCCACGCCATGCAAGCAACAGTTATGTGCTCCTGGTGCTAAAGGTGCCAGGCATGCACATGAAGCTGCTCCTAGTCTCAAAATTAAACATCACAGAACCTTTACCAAGGCAACAAAAATTAGTATCGAAGTCTCCAGCACCTAGAGAGCTGTGCTCTTCAAGATATTCCATCCCAAGTAACAACAAAGGTTTGGGGGGTAATTTTCGGTTTTGTTTGGGGTTTTTTTTTGTTGTTGTTGTTTGTTTGTTTCTGTCTGTTGAAATACTCCTTATTTGGGGGATGGTAGACATGTTGCAACTGCTGAGTATCCTGTGGCATGGCATCAGCTAGTGGGAACCCACAGCTCACCCCAGCAAGCTCTGCTCTAAAGGAGAATGGGAAGAGGCAGGGTAAGATGTATTAGAAGATGTTTCACCCTGCTACATCCTCTGAATCCAAATTATTTTCCCCTGGTGAGAGACTGCCCTCTCAACACCATAGCTCTCTTTCAAGTGGTGTAAGCATTTAATCAGTGAGTGTTTAATCAAGCTTTTAAATATTAAAGTTCAACTAATATATTAAGCTCACCAATATTTTTCATAACATTTACAATGTGATTTCCTTAATGACTTTAGTTTCTAGCCAGCCCCTTTAAAGCCCTTTCATTGAGCTAGAGCACATGATTTCCTTCACACTTTAAAAGCTTTTCCTATGCATGCTTTTCAAAGCTGATTTGTCCGAATTAGACATGTGAACGATATCTAAATCTTGTGCATTACTCATTAGTACAAACTATGAAGTATCATTAGGGGTTAACACAATTATCTGCTAAACTGCAAAACAGCTCTTGTCAATAATGAAACTAAGTAAAGTAAAATACATTTGCATGTCCTCTTTTTATTGAGATAAAAACAAATTTGGTATATCTAATGAGACATAAAACTACTTAAGTTGCATCAGAAAGAGCTCTTGCTTTAAATATATTTTTAGCCTTTTTCCCCCTTTATTCTGTAACAGTCTCTTTATAGAGTGCTTGCACTGTATTCATTTGAGATCCATCTATATGCTTCTGCACAGGATAAATCAAACCAAAAAATATAAGCAGGATTTGATTTTTGTATTCAAATGGCTGATTTTCTAGCAAAACATCTCTTTTTTCCTGTCTACTCCATTTTTGTTTTCCTTAAAACAACTCAGAAAAAATGTGAATCTAAAAATATGGTACATGCCACAAACCCCTCGGACAGCTCATATACTGACAGTTGCAGAGAACAGAGTTCTGCTGAAAGAATAGAGAGAAATAGATTTAAAAGGAGGCAGTGAATCAAAAAACCCTGCCTTCAGCTTGATGCCAATAAAAACCAGAATCACTCAGTTCCTTTGGATTGTTTTCTATTTATTTTCTTTTCTTTCATGCGGTTAATATTTTAGGAAATTGTTGGGTTTTTTCCCCCCCTTTTTTTGTCACCACAGACACTCCCTTTAGGCAACCGTGCATCAACAATCCTCCCACGTTCAAAGTCGGCTACATCTGTTGCTCTTTCCCATTGTTGAAAATTCCTGCCTTAATCCTATTTGACTTTATTCATGCAAAGGTCATCCTGAATTCAACAAATGGAGGAGCGATAGCAGGCACACTGTTGAACATGGCTAAAAAATGCTGTTGTAGAACATGCAGCTAGTGTGCCGGCACTATCGCACAAGTACTCGCTTTATTATGCAGCCTCTTGTCACCAGAGCTCTGTTGCAGTATGAATTGGCAACATATTTCTCCTTGCAACTCAGGAATACAACATTTTCCTTCTAACTGGCTTGATTTTCTCTCCTTTAAGAAATTTTGTGCTTAACTTGCATTTGCTGGTGGGTAGGACTGCAACATACACATGCAATACCTGAGTGTTTCTCATGCCCTAAGGCTTGGCTTTCTGGCACCTATGGCTTCCCTTTTCCCCCTGGATTTTACCTCTAAGTATATCTAGCTTCACAAATCTATTTCACTAACCTGCCCACCTAAAACTAATGGTGATCACTATTTTAAATAAATTAGCCAAAATTCTATCTAAAAATACTTCTACAAAGCAGGACAGAACAGCTAATACAAATGCCTCATTTTAGGGCCATCACTGCCCTGTAGACTTGCTTACAAATACCATCTATTTTGGTTTTAGACTTATTTTTCTTTCCCAGCAACAAAAAGCATTCTGGCCTCTGATTTATTCCTATGCTTAAGCCTCTGACCCAAACCAAAGAACATTTAGCAGGAACAGTGAATTAGCAAGCAAACCAAAGTTAACTATCAGGCTGATTTATGAAGGGAAGATAATTATTTTTGTAATAAGTCCATAACTCATCATGACAGAAGCAAAGGAATATTTATTCATGCACACTTATTTCCAATTTGAGGTGCTTGCCAACCACGATGAACCAAACCCATCCCTCAGGCAAGCAGAGAACCAGGCACATTGTTAATGTGCTCCTTTCACTGAGTGCTGCACCAGGGGCCACGGATGGGCCACGGATGGTGGAGAGCACACAGGACTTTAAACCAGCCCCAGCATAAAGCTTGAGGTAACAGCTAAAAGTTCAATTCTACAATGTCAGTTTTTACAAATCGTGTTGAGGTCCTTGTTAGGTGAAAGGGAACACTGGAAAGAATCAAGTTTTCAATTTAAAAACCTGAAGTCTGCTTGTGTGGGTCTTGTTAAGGAACCTGATAATAAGGTATCAAAACTGTACAGAAAAAGGATTGATTTTATCAGGTTTTTGTTGAAAGATTTTGAGGATTTTTGTTTTGACAATGGTTTAAAAAGGTCTTAGGAGAGGAGAAGTGTTCCTTCTTTCTTCTACCTTTTAAAGAGCAAAGCTTGAACTAAACACGAGTCTGTGAAGCCCAGCACGAGAATCAATGCCCTCCAGGTCACAAACCACAGGAAGGTGGCCCTGCAGCACCTACATCAGGAGCCTGTGGCCTTGTGCCATCTGCCTGAATCCCCTCAGCTCCCTTCTGCCAGAGAAGTGAAGGCAAATAACTTACAGGAAATAGAATAAAATAAAAGGCCTTCATCAGGGATAAGGATTTTCAGATGACATCTCCCAGAAGCAGGCCTAGATCTCACTAGAGCTGACCCAATGCAGTTGTCATTCAGATGTTTGGGCAGGCCAGGACTGCTCCATCTGTCCAGCCGGTGGCTGTGCCTAATCCCCTTGTCCTCTGGGAGAGAAACCAAACACTGCCATGGAAGCCTTGATGTTTAGGAACCACAGCACTCCAGAAACCTCAATGCTCCTGCCAGCTCCTAACTTCTTCCTTGCATTTATGCATCTCAGGCATATTTTAAGGATAGATTTCAGGCAAATGTCCCTGGCACCTCCATGAGGAGATGAGTCCCCTCCCAGTCCTGCAGAGGAGATGAGTCCCATCCCAGTCCTGCAGAAATGGGTGCAATGGGAGACTTGTCTCAAAGGCAGCACAGAACTTGGCCTGCTCTCCCCTCTGGAGACCCCCACTGCCACTCTCCCCATCTCTCTCTCTCCGGGGACTTCAAGCATTTCATTCACCTCCTAATGGAGGAAGTTAGAGCCCAGAAAAGGCAGTTGTGGGGGCCTGCCCCCCCGCTCCCCCAGGGTGGGAGGGGAGCCTGGGGAATGCATGGCAGAAAACGGGGTTTCCGGAGCCCCTGCGCTCAGGTCACGTGTTCTCGAGCTGTGTTTGTGATTGGATGTTTTGTGTGGCCCGCCCGGGGAGCGATGGGGGTTTCCCCGGGGAGCGGGGTCAGTCTGGGCGAGTTGCCGACCATGCTGGTTGGGCCCCAGAAATAAAGACCTGATTAACACCTTATAAAACACCGTGTCCCTAATTCTTCCATGAGCCGAGGCTGCTCTCAGAGGCAATACCGGACCACAACAGGCAGTGTGGGTGTTCCCACAATCCAAAGGCCTTTTCCTCCTCCCTGATCTCAGCAGCCTTGAAGCTGTTCCTGAATCAGGATAGGAGTCTTATTTGACCAGCATTGCACATGTGGGCAAGACAGACTGTGGAGCACTTCGTTCAAAGAAAAGGAAAGTTTTATATAAATCATCACATATATTTATATGAGAAAAATTAAAGAAATTCTCATGTTGGTGTCATTTTTGAAAAAATATGAAGTAAGTATTTTTCGTTACAGTTTGCCTACATACAGTGGTGGATGCTGGCATTTTAATGGCACATAGCAACACTACATCACACAACATATCTGTTGGCTTTTCCAGTTTCTGCCAGAGATGGATTGTCTTCTCACAGAATAGTGCACGATCTTAAACTTCCAAGATGAAATAAAACATATGAAATTACTGCAATTACATATCTAAAGAGCGTATTTTTCCACAACAACTGAAGTAGTATTTTATGACAACACATCTGAGTTCTAGAACTTGTAAATGTAAGTTAAAATAAAAATATGAAAAGTGAGGCCTGGAATGTCACAACACTGGTGCAGTTACCAAACCTTACGTGCACAGATGTTTTGCAGAAGTGGTAACTGGTGCAACCCAGAACTGCTGCAGGCACTGACAAAGTTTCCATCCATTTCAGTAGGAGCTACATTGCACCAATAATGCACAAATACCTTAAAGAGCAATTATGAAAGTGACAGAAGCAGTCAAGCATTTATCAACCTGAACATTATGGATATTAATTTGCAAAGAAAAATATTTTTCCAGAACAGCTCTGGAGACCTGTTATCTGCATCCCCACTACAAATAGGGACCTAAAGAAGAAATAAATGAAAACAAGAAAAAAAGCTTGCCAAATCAAGTGTTCAAAGATTATGGTTACAAATACATTTTTATTAATGCCCTTTATGTAATAGTATATATATATATATTTGAATAAAAACTGAGGTCCACAAAAAAAACCACCACCCAATTACTGTAAGCGAATGCTTTTGAGTCCTCAGTGTGAGTCACCTAAGACCTGACCTTACAGAGAACTGTTTGTTTCATGATAGTTCATGTGACACAAAACAGCACTCTCTCAGCTGCATGGCACTACAGTCAAGCCAATAGCTCTGCTAATTTATCCGGGTTGGATGCAGCTGTGAACTTGAGAAAAAAAACAACAACCAACAGACCACCACAGTCCAAAATCTGGTTCAAGAGATGAGCTTAGCACCACACAAGAGGAATTCATGACAGAGGGAAGAATTCATTCACTGCTCCTGGACAGCACTCAATTGTCACAGAAGGCAGTGCCTTTTGCTGGCCCTTGGCTCAGCACACAGCCCGGACTGGCTCCCTGCAGAACAGCACATGCAGTGTGGCAGGAGCCACCATGTGAGGATGTGTTTCCATCAAGGTAATACTCGAGCTTCTGGGACAAGGAGAGAAGTAATGGGCTGAGGATGGAAGCAGCTTAGCTCTGCCTCCAGTCCCGGGCATAATTCCTGCTACAAGAACATTTGGGCAAATTGATGAGGGTTTTAACCCTCAAATTCTGAAGGAAGCATCTCTCTTAGAGATAATGTGACTATAGAGCAGCACCCAGATCTTTCTGACAACATGGGCACAAGATACTTCAGTCAGAAGGGCAGAAAGCCACACACAGAACATGGAAGGGCTTGGTTTCATCTATAGTCTTGATGTCAAATAGTGGGCTCCTGTTGGCACCAATCATGGGAATAATATGAAGGCAATATAGTCAAGTTCACAAACACTGTTTAAAACTCATGAAAACAGTAATAAGAAATTGCTTAAGTATTGGATTAAAAAATGGAGCCTCTTTAACACTTGAAAAGCTGCAAGTTGAATGACTTGTCTGTGCTTCCATATGACTATCTCACTGTTCATATTATGTGTGCAGCTTGTCTTTCTTCCTATTAAAAGAAAAGATGTCTTCGGGCTGCATGCAAAGGCAGATTTTTCTCAGAGTGCCGTTTGTTTTTTTGCTTAAGTTCATAATAGTAGACATCTTTCAATTCTGTCCAGTACCTTCCAGGTCTTCCTTGGGCTTGAACCATCTGTCTACACAGGGAGTGACACAGATCTCATGAAAAGGTGCTGTACAACCCCTTTGCAGAAAATGTGAAGCTGAAAAGGAGCAAAATCATTGAAGAAGATGTTCCAGAGAGCAGGGAAGTCCTTATGTGAATGGACAGCTGGAGGTACTTCTGATACCAATGAGTGATCTTTATCTCCCATTTGGAGTTTGCTGTCATTCCTCCACTTGGCTGCATTACCGCACCTGTGTTTTAGGATGAAGTCTTCCTACTGTTTAGTCACATAAGGTTGATAATCTTGAGGTAAATAAAAGTGGAGAAAATAAGCAACTGGAGACTTTAGGATCTCTGATACCTTGGGAGCTGTGCCTGGTGCTACATGGAATGTCACTTCTTCCCCTTCCACTAAACCTACCTGAGCGTTTTGTGCTCTAAGCATTCATTCTGATTTAGAATAAATGAGGAGGAAAAAAAATTTACAGGTTCCTTCTTGTTCCCTTGAGAAGTACCTCAGAATTTCTCTTCTTTCATAAGGAAGTAATTTGTACCTCCTTTGCTGCTTGAAGGACAAACTGTCTATCAGGCAGAAATCTTTCTGGACAGCCTGAACATCCTGAAGCATTGCAGATACACAGCAGATTACCAAGGATACTGAACGGAGCTGGGTTATTACATGTCATGTAGGAAAAGGATTCTGTATTTCCTATA
The DNA here is from genome assembly GCA_013397175.1 of Platysteira castanea. Lineage (NCBI taxonomy): Eukaryota > Metazoa > Chordata > Aves > Passeriformes > Platysteira > Platysteira castanea. The sequence continues at coordinate 333,295 of VYXC01005878.1, forward strand.
AGTGTTTGATTAGAGCTTAAATCAGCTAGTTTGTCTGGCATGAGAGAGCAGATTATTATGTGGCATGCAAAACAATTAATTTTAGTTTTAAAATGAGAGATAGAGAGAGCTTAAACAATGATGTGACAAACAGAGATGTTACTACTGGCTTTGGACTGTTATGTGAATGTGTACTCTCCTCTTCCACCGATTTAAAAGGCCATCACAAGTTCTTGTCTAAAAGTACCAAAACCAATTCCTGTGTTTTCATGACTACCAGCAACACTATGACCTTCATAAAGGCAAGAATGGTGTATACAATAATGACAGTCTTAAACTGATTTATCATTCGGTCCTGGTGCCATACACTTTCGTCAGTTGCAAGGCTTAACTAAAAATCCATTCAAGGGAAAGTTCAAAAAGCATCTTGTGGTCTGATACCAATTTTATGTCTGTTCATATAACTACGTATTGCCAGAGAACCATCTATCCCCAGGATGGAGTGCAGGAGTTTCATTTACTGAGATTCCAGGCAGGCAGCTGTGAGATGGAGCTCTGAGAGCTCCCAAATCCCAGGCTGGCAGCTCCTCAGCCTGCAGCACTTACTCTGTAAGGCAGGTGTTTAACCAGCACAGGCTTCCAGACCCTGAAGATGGGAGAAAGGACAGGAGACCAAGCCGGATTCACCAAATAGAACGTACCTGCTTACTTTCAGTACATTAATGGTAATGGCAGAAACCTGATGGATTCATGAGGCATCAACATGAGCTTTGGCTAAAGTCTGGCGATAAACTGAATACACCAAACCACAGGAAAAGCCTCTCTCAGAATTGTTTCCTGAAAGTGAGGGGCATATGCTATCCTTTGAAGGAGTCATTGAGTAATGTCAATCCAGTGCAAGAACTATTTTCTTTTAACATTTAAAAATAACTCTGTGGTTCAGGATGCTTACCTGTTTCCTTCTGTTCCCCAGTAAATAATTCTTTACCTCCTAAATAAATTCAACAGCATTCCTGCCCTCTCATTCTCACAAAGACAATAAAATCCTTGATTATGCAGAGACACATTGCTTTAGCTTCTCTACCACGAGACATAGTTGCCAGCTCTGGGACTGATCTTTCAAAAAAATTCAACATAATGCAGGGAAGAGAAGAAATGCTGAAACTGAATGAGACTTCACCCTGCTGAAGTTCATATGTATATTTTGTAATCAGCTAAAGCAATGATGAACACAGATATGCATGCTACGTACTGGTCTGATACCACATTTTGAGCCCAAGACCACTTTTTTTTCCCCACAAAGTCAACAAGTGGGGGAAATTTAAGAAGTCTCTATCACCTCTGTGAAAGGCAGAATCTGATTATGCAAACCATGTAAAGAACAGTAACATGTATGACAGTAACAAGGCAAGGTTTCATTTGGGCTTGACAGCACTGTAGCAGTTTGATGACTGAAGAGCTTAATTACAGCTTTGCACTTTGTCAGACTCACCTAAATAGAGTCAGCATACCACAGTTTTCAAGCCATTTGAGATGATTAACTCTGGGGTAACTCCAGATCTCAGACTCTGCATTTTAAGCTCTCTCTGATGACTCAGATTAGTTTGGAGGAGATATGCAAGACAGGAGAGAATGAAGATATTCCTTTAGGAAGTGTGAATAGATAAAAAAATTCGAAAGCAAAACTTCCTCCAAACTCAGATATGGCAAATACTGAGCTAATACTGTGGGCTGAAGAGCTGCCTGAACCTCTATGGAGTGTTAGACCCTGCCTTATCTAAGACAGATAACTGACCCTTCCTCATCAAAACAGCTGACAGGGGATCTCCAAGTGATCAAAAGGGCCTGCTCAAGGGGAAGACATTGAAGAGGCTTGGAAAGGGTCTGCTACTACAAGTAACTGACTGCTCATCACTTAATAAACTTGCTGGTGACTTGATGGCAATGACAGCATTTTTGTTTTTTGGATTCAGCCAATATGATGAATACCACTGGCATGTGAAGGAAAAATGAGCACCAAATACTGCTAAAGATTTCCAGAGGAGCTTTTGGAATCTTTTTTCCTAAACTTTAAAGTTCTAATATTAATGCTGTGTTTGTGTAGTTTAAAGATTAGCATTTCTGCTCCACGGACATTTCCTATAACAACCACCAAGACAGGGAACTGAACTTGTGGCTGAAACTACTTAGCTTCTGGTGTAACTCCCAAAACTTTCACTGCACAGCAAACTTGGACTAAACACTGAATAAGATACATGATTTAACCTCCCTTTACCTAAGTTTACCTCTGTAGGACTATTCCCCTACATAAGGGCATGTATTAAGTTCATGTTTGTATAGTGCCTATACCTTTGGATGGAAGTTTTTCCGGAGTTGCTAAATATCGTCTCTGCTATTGAGCAATAAACAAGTCATTTGTGCCAAGACTCCAAATCCCACCTGGGCTCTATTCTGTACTGTGCTGTGAGAAAACAGTTTCTTTTCTTTTAAATGCCAGTACTTTTCCAAATTTCAAAAAGCATTCCAAGTAAAGTGCTTTTGATCTGAGTGCAAAACAATTCAAGCACAGAAAAAAGACTCTGCTTACAGAAAGCTTTCTGCATTGCAAGTGACCGTACAACATTTTAACACACCCACTCAGCAAAACTTTCCACTGTAATATAATGAACCAGGACACTGCATCTGCTTTGGAGCCTTCCCTAATGTCCCCTATCCTCCAAAGTCCTGTTAAAAAAATTAATTAAAGCCTTCCTATAAAAGAGCATGTGAGCACAGAGCTCCACCTTCCCTCCCAGCCCTAATCAAAATCAGAGTTTCAGTACATGGACCTCCGCTGATACCAGCTGTGCCTCAGGGTCAGGCACAGAAAAGTGGGCAGCAAGCAGGCAGGCACCAAAATATTCACCAAGTAACACCACAAAGAAGAGCAGGAACTACTTGACTGTCCTTAACAGCACAGTCTTCTCAGGGAGGTCAATCCTGAATCTTTTCTTAATCAGTTCCACCTTTCAGACACTCTATAGCTTCAACTAGGGCAGACAAAAACTACAACAACCAAACTCAGTAGTAACATGTTATTTCAGCACAGTGAAGACATGTGTGAAGCAGAGAGACATATTTCCTTGGATGCATATCTGTAAAAAAACGGCTCTCGAACAATGGGCAAGGGGCAGTGAGCAATTTCCACCAAGCAACCTGATAAAAATCTCCATAGATATCTTTTTACAGCCTTGTAGTACCAGAAAGCCTTGCTTTGGCTATTTTGCTTTGATCCAAGGGCCAGATTCCACCAAAAATCAAATAATGTGTCACTTTCCACACAGAAACTCATGCACAAACTCCAGCTAACAGGATTGAATCCCATTTCAGAGCACTATAAAACTGCTATGCTTTGATTTCATATATCCCTGGTTGTGGTTTTGCATATCAAGAATAACTTGTGAAGTGTACTTGTGGTCTTACTCCACTGTTTTGTTTTGCCATGAGCAGACGCAATTTGATTCCTGGTCTCATACTCTTTAGCCTGAGTGAGTAGTAAAATGACAAGAAGATCAGAGACTGAGTGGACAAGGACATGTGAGCAGTCTGGCTGAGTAATTACACAATGAAATGATAGGTATGAACTTCCCTCAATTCTGAAATTAAAGTACAGCAGCTCTGATTCAAGGCAAACCAGATGATAATGTGCATGCATTGGGCAAGACACACTGGAAGGGAGACATTCTGTCCTCATCTTCCTACCTTTAAAACAGCATATGACATTCATTTCCAAGAAAGGTCCATTAACTCATACAATTAAGTGCTTATTTTGTTTAAGGAAAAAGCAGAAGTGGTGCTAACTGCTGAAACACTGGAGTTGAAATCCACACTGACAGAAGCTGGCTGTTGTAGTAATAAAACACCCACACCTCACATTACCTCTTCCACTGAAATTAACTCTGATTTTCCCGTGAAAACATAAATGGATGTGCATATATAAGTATGCTTAGTCTGGACATTCCTAGTAAACAGTTAACCTGATTTAAACTAGACTGTCCTTTTTTTAAATTACTTCAATATAGCTATGGAATTGGACATATATAAATCCCAATGCAAATAAATAGTATCCAGTACTAAGCTTTTAAAACCCAGATTTATGACAGAAATGTGGAGACAGACTCTTCAACAGGGGCAAGGCTTAGCAGCATTAAAATAGATCACAACAAAGCACTGTTCAACATGATTTTCTTCCTTCTCGATGGCATATCCAGCTGTCCTGTAACATTGGTTACCAGAAGACTCTGTTTTTTTAAACTGCAGTTGCTGTTACTGTTGTCATTAAATCCTTAAAGAAAAAATACAAGCGCCTACTGTTGCACTCTCCCTATGAACCAAGTGAATAGAGGTAAGTCAACACCTTACTAATAATTACAGGCAAAGCTTTTAAGATGCCTGCAGAAATAAACAGGATGTTTACTGTGCACAGAAAGGTACTGTTATAAACAAAGATGAAGTTTTGGTATGAAAAGCTTACCTTAGGAGAGGAGGAAAGCTCCCTCGATGCAGGAATTGCTGACACGTTCTCACCCATGCCCATCTCTGTCTTTGGCAAGAGGTTTGGGGGTTCAGGAGCCTTTCTTTTCATCTTCTTCTCTGGTTCTTGCCGAGCAACTTTAATTAAAGCAGGGCTTGATTTTGGTTCATAAAATGGATTTGATCTAATTAAAAGAAGGGAAACACATTTCTTTGCTATCTCCTTGGAAATAAAACAAAAAATAAGACCTGTTTAGGAAAGCCAATGACTAAAATGCTTTTATTATCCCACATAAGAATATTTTTTACCTTTATATGCTTTTAAATAATACTTTTTCATACAATTGAAAAGTAAGTTACAACAGCTAGAGCAGCATTATTCGGTCATAATTTCCATAATTTTTATAAAGTCCTGTAAATTGCAGATGTTTTAACAACTGCAGAGAGCTAACTCTTCAATTATACTCCGCTATCTATCAAAGAGTGATCTAATTTCATGACAAGATCAATACCAAAAAATTTGAGTGAAGTTGCTGGGTGTTTAACACTCTAATGAACAGAATAAAGAAAGCTTGATTAGAACAGTTAAGAATCAGGCCACTGGTACAGCTGTGCTCCCACAGGGCTCTAGAGGCCTCACTCTTGGCTGTCCAGGTTTGAAAATTTTGGCCTCTGTGGGTGCACAATCAGCCTCGAGCTTATTTCAAACAGTACTTTCCAGGCACCACACCATTTCCTCTTTGGATAAGAGAACAGTGCAAGAAAACCCCATCTGACTTGCATACATCTCTCTGCAGACACCAACAGGCATCACCTGTCTCTTTTGAAAGTGCTTTTTATAACTACTATAAAAGTTCATAGTTTTATAACTATAAACCCTATTTGAGAATGTTACAGAGTAAAGATCTTCCACCAAGTAGATGCTGTCCAAAGAACTATCCTTAACTTGACTGTCCGTGTTCCAACTCCGCATTTGTACCACCCTAAGTAAATCCACAGCCAAATTTTATGTTAGCTTGATACATCAAGTATCAATCAATCAATCAATAATACATCAAATAATGGCTTCTTCTACACACTTAGTAGAGCCAGCACTTTGTATCCTGCTAAGGATACTTAAGGGAATCTTTTTTGCATTGAATTATTTCATTATTAATACTATCTGCTCTTCATATTTTGCAATCCAAAACAGGACAGTTAGTTATGAAACAGATATATTAATTTATTCTTTTCTAGTCTGTCTTTCCCCCGCAAGATATATTTATCATATATGTCAAACTATGATTCCCAACAATCTATCTGCATACATTTATTATATGCAGTGTAATCAAGCACAAAAAATAACCTCAGTCCCTTTTAAGTCCATTAGAATTCAACTCTGGATGGAAACACTAATGCATTAGATAAGAGTCTACCTACCTAGAGCCATTCACAGATCCCCTCTCAGGGTAAGAGCCAGGAACTAGTACCCACTATTTTCTAAGAACTACAACAGCAGTGAAAAACCAGCTATTCATCCAGTTGCCCTCCACACAACATCAAATTTCTCTCCTTCGTTTGTACTTTTAGTATGAAAATGTCTTTCAGTCTCATAGACAAACTTCAGTTTATTGTAATGCAATTTACAGCCATCCTGTTTTCACTGAAAAAAACCAGCAATTAATAACCCACACCACAGAAAAGAAGTGTACTTTTAAAAGGCAAAGTTTACCAAAGCACACAACTGAAAATAAGGTATAAAATCTCTAGACCTTTCTAAGAATCTGTTGCTTCTGCTCCTTACAGAAAAAGACACCCAGCTCCTGAAGCAAAAGGAAAGACTAACACTAAAATAACTCATTTGTTGACTGAAGGCAACTTTCAGGTGTTCCCACTTTGCTGCCCATCAAGTGCAAAGCCACCAGTGCAATCAAAACTAAAGGCAACCAAAAGAACAAGTTAAATGGAAACAGAAGAGTGTTTTCCTTGGGAGGCAGTAGGAAAAGGAGGTATTCAGGCTGGAGTGGAGAATGCATCCAGCTGTCAGTAGCTCTAATTTAGCTGACAGCCCAGCTCAGCTGCCTTCAGACACCAGAGAGTTCAAAGGGAGGTGAAAATGAAGATAAAAGAGATAAAGGCTGAAGAACAATGAACTCTATGGGACAGCACAAGGTTTTATGTAGTTCAACAAGTCAGCCTTTGGAACAGCCAACAGGCACAGCATGTTTGGCAGGAATTTACCTCTGAATTAGAAAGGTGTATTTGTAAGGTGTTAAATTATTTTGGTGTGAGGAAAAAACCCAACACCTTATCAATGAGAGTAAACAGGTTGGAAGAACTATCTTTTGATTTTTTTAAGCTCCAGAATTGTCTGCATGGCCAGTGTCATCCTGAGGAATTGTACCCTCTGTACCGACCAGAAGGAAGTGCTAAAAGGAGAGAAGCCACTGCTCTTTTTCTCTAGAGAAGAACTTGCTTAAAGCCAGACTAAACCCTCACATTTTGGTCACAGAAACAGACACGCATACATGCTACCTTCTACCTTCCTCTCAGCAGTACCTTTAATTGGTCTTACAAATATTGAGCTAGATTTTTGAAAAATTAATGTTAATACAGAAAAAAAAGACCACAATGGTTCTTTCCTGAACAAACTATAAACTTTAAAGTCATGAGGACCTGATATACGTAGCAGAGTTTGGTCCAAGAACTTCCACATAGCTCAACAAGAAATTAAACATCTGATAAGTCTGGTTGAACAGAGCCTTAGCTGGAAAATATTAAAGCACTTTTTTCTGAGGTCAGCCCCATATTTACTGCTTCTGTGAAGTTATTTAATTGAGCCACATAAAATGATTCGTCTAAAGACACACTAGACTGTCCTCCACCAAATTAAAAAATCTCAAACCTGACAAGATACCTGCCATTAAACTATCACTGACAATGTGGTGGCTTGTGGCTTCTTGTGCAACAGGCAACTTCAGCAGATGGCAACTCGATAGCCTTGCCAAATACACAGCATAATTCTAAGCCATACAATGATTAATGAGATAAGAAGCCACAGAGCCAAATGATATTGGAAAGCAAGTTTTATTCTGACCAACTTAAAAATTAATTCAATCAATCTTACCAGTTAGCTGAAAAAAACCCCCCAAAACCCAAAACATTTTAGTGAGGAGGAAACCCAAAGCTGTCAGGGTGGCAGGGCTAAAAGGTCAGGCAATATTGCCAATCAGAAGTACTAAGGCTGAAGGCATTATACATTAAGCAGTTGTGAGCTGTGCTATTTTCAAATAATTAACTTCACAAAGTGTGCTGTCCTTCACTAACAGGAGCTTTTGATTTTAATGTATAAAATTCAAAAAGGCAAAACCAGAATTTTACGCTAACAGTGAAATGTCCGAACTAAGAAAAGGAAAATGTGTTCCTTATATTTAGCCAGGTATGAGAATTTAGCCACAGGAAGTTTGTTTTGAGAGCCCAGTTTTGTAGCACAGTAAATGTACTGGCTCACCTCGGTCCCTCTGTGCCATGCAGTGCCTCACGATGCTTATGCTCGTGCCTGTGCTTTGTGTGTGTTACGAAGCATTAGTTCTCTTCACAAACATTAGTCAAATACATTTCAGTGAAGCAAATTACCCAAGGTAAATCCTTCACAGAGGTGCACTGAGGCCAAGCACCTTTTACAGGATTACAGTGAGAGTCTGTTTCAAAACTAGAGTCAGAGTTCAGCTCTTGGGGCACTTCGTGTAAGCTCCAAGTCCAGAATCACAACTAGGGATCTGCCAGAGCAGAGTGGGACAAGGGTCCTGATGCTAACGGGTGTGTCCGTGTTCTCAGGACATATTAGAACATTTCACACAAAATATAAGAGGAAAATGCCAAGCAGTACACTAAGTGAACTCCAATTAAACATTTAAGACATGGGGTAAAAATACATTGTATTTCCTGATCAACAGTACATCAGGAGCCTTCCATTTCTTCCATTTCATGCCTTCCCCCTATAGGTTCAAAAGGACACCTGGAGAAAGCCCTTGACCAGTGATAGTCAAAAGCGAAACAGAATTTTTAAAAAACTCAAAAGACAAGATGTTATGAGAGAGGTTGAAAATAACATGCAAAGTTTTCTATTCTCATGATATGACTCAGTTGTTCAGCCTTGTCTTGAATACACTGCTCAGGCCAAGTCAACACATCTTAAAATAGACACATAGCAGAAGAAATAACAGGGTCCAGAGACGGGCGGTGGAAATGATTAGACAGATGAAGAGACTTCTGTATGAAGAGAGATTGAAAAAGTTAGCACTCAGAAAAGTGACAAGGAAAGGTGAACATGCTAGAGACAGACACGACAACAAATGTTTATGGCAGGTAAATCCAATACTACTAAGTGTTGCTTTGATAAGCCAGCAGAAGAGATAGTATGGGATTGGAGAGGGAATTTATTTACAATCAACAAAAGAAACACATTTCATTAAAAATCTTGTTTTCTTGTGGAATTCTGCCACAAATTGATACTGAAACCTGGACTTCAACAGGCTTGGGAGGAGATTACCCACTCATGTAGGTAATAAATGCATCAATATTCACAGCAGATAAAAAACAATACACATCTGGACATAAATCTCCATGACTTTGGGCACCCAAAAACCACCAACTGGCGCTGCCTGTGAAAACTTTGTCCTTGGTGCTCACCAGACCATGCCTTAGCAGGAGCTTTCTACTTGAAAATTTTAAAATTAATGACATGAGATAAGGTAAAATAATGTTTGTAGATGTGAGCTAATATCACATGTCCTGTGTTTCTAGACTGGACTTTTATCATTACACTCATTCATCCAGAGTGTTTCAGTATAAAGATTCAAAGGTTCTCCTTGCCACACTTCTACCCAATGCATTCAACAAATGGTATCCAGGTCTTTTTGTATGACGTATTGGCTCCTGTAACTTCAGAAGAAAATGTGGAGAGGAAGGTTACTTTGGGGGTCAGGACATAAAAAAAGTATGTAAAAGATGTAAAAAATTGATTTTACAGTGTTTTTTGACTCCTTATCCTTCCATCTTCCCATGGGACATTGCTTTATCATGAAAATACAGACCAGCCTTATGTTCAAGTAGAATCCACCTATGGGGAATTTATTTTTATCTTTGGGGAAAAACAAAAATGAAGCAAATGCAGTCATTAAAACAAGAAGGAGGTTGTTGTAAACCAAGGGCTAAAGTCCAGCACACAGCAAAAGGAAGGGCTACAACCCTGCCACAAGCCCCTTTGGCACAGATGTGCTTCGGGTGGAAATGAGAGTGTAAACAGAAAACAGAGAAAATTCTTCACTTGCTCATCCACGTGGCTTTTTCTCAATCTTTGCTGTCCTCTATTACCTATATCTTGGTGGGTGTAAAATACACACATTTTTATTCCCTACAGATTCTGGTGAGCAGTGAATGACCAGGAACGCCTGGTGTGGCTATCAGTGTGATCACACTGTGCTCTGAAGACACAGCAGCCAGTGTTATTTGTTCAGGCAGAGGCATCATTCCCAATGCTCTTGATTTATTTGTTTTTTTTATTCTTCACAGACCAAACAACAACATTAAATCCATGGCCACAGAGCTTTAAAAGGAAAAAACTCTGCAGAGCCCTTCCTATGGTTCTGTCAGAGTGCCTGGGAATTCTTCCATTTCCTAGACCACAGCTACAGACAGAGAAACAGAAAGACGATGATACCATACCTCTGTTAATACTACAGTAATGCAAATGTCATGCCATGATAAATCTCATTAAATAATGTAAAACTAAATGTTAATTAGAATTGTTGTCTGTAAAATTGCTCAGATGTAATCACCATAAACTGTCTCATGAGTGGTGTGGTTGGTGACTAATGACCACAAACAAGGATTAAGGATACACCTTCCAACCTCCCAAGCTGTACAGCCACTGCAAAAAGCTCTCCCCTCCTGATAAGTTTCTATACTATAATACAACGCAGTCAGTGTGAGTTTATAAGAGTTTTATTTGTGGTCATGCTGAAAGAAACAACCTAAGTAAGTGCATATGGTGTTACCTCCCCCATAAATTCAATTTATGAGATTCTCAAAAATGTGCTATGTAGATTGCAAAATACTCTTCCTTTTTACATAGCGCATCAAGACAAAACAAACTCGCTGTTATCATCAGCAAAAAATTAATATTTTATGTAGTAAGAAATAATGGCAAAAAGGAGAGGAAGGACCAAGCTCTGCTGCTCCTTAATTTCTGGCTCATTTGCAATTGTCAGGGAATGAAGTGCCACGAAGGTCCACAGACTCGTTCCCTATCAAGTCGTTTGCTATCAATAAGGCAAAGGAAAGTTTCCTCACTGATCGTGTTCAGCTGAATAGCATGACCTGGGGGTATGGTATTTCCTGCTGCTGAGCTACCCAAGGATGAGTCTGTCCTAAGGAGGCGATTAAAGATCAACCCAGTACACCTCAAGATTAAGCCAGGGATCCCACTACTAATGCTTGCAAAGCTGCTGAAAGATGGAGAATCATACTTACTCATCCAGCTCTTCCTCCTCAGCTTTAGAGGTATCTGCATAGAGGTATTTGCTCATATCCACTGGCCTAACGTTCTTCCTTTTTGCAGGCTGTGGAGGAGAATCTCTTACGCTCCCAGGTGCTTCAGGAGCGTGATCTGGCTCATCAAATGGGTTTAAGTACTCTGGGGCATCTTCATCCTTGAAGGGATTGTAACTGTCAGCATAGAAACTTTCTTCTGGCTTTGAAGATGAAGGTATTTCAGTGTGAAGTTCTAGCAAATAACGAAAAAAATTAAACAGATTTAATGAATTAAAAATTCGAAACCATTTTATCTGATCGTTATTTTTTAAAGGCATATGAAAAGGTCTGCTTTTTAACTCTCAATACATAAAGCCATAGCCTTAGGTGAATTTTCATGCTTGTTTATTCAAAAATAGGTCTTTCAAAAGGTCATTTTATAGGCCATATTGAATAGGCTTCATTTTCTCACTTAATACAGCTCTTTCAACATAATTAGTTATTAGTTCTCTTATTTGTCATATAAATGGCATCACATTAACGCATTTTATATTAACACATTTTCACAAACTATTAGCCAATTTGTGTCCTAACAAGATGTTCTTAATTATTTATTTGAGCTTTTAATAAAGAAAAAAGACATCCTGTATTTTATAATATTACTGGATTTTAAAATGGTGACAGTAAGTGGGTGGCCTTTTAATTTCTTAAGATTACGGAATTAAAAATCAGCCATTAAATATGACCAGTAATTACATTTCAAAACACATGTGTGCCCCTGGTAACAATACATAACCTCACAGTAAAAACGGATTTAAATTAACCCTAAAGAGACAGATAATCAAATCACTCCTATTTTATTTGGGCTGTACAACAAGAAGTTATTGGCAAGCTGGAGCTGCATGCTGTTCTCTGTGTAATGTCCTTTCTGTGGTGTCTGTCTGTTATTCTACAGTGAATGGCTTCTGGATACTGAATAATGCAAATCCCCATACAGCAATACAACATTTATTACAAAGACACTTAGTAATGTTAATTTTACTCTTCTTGCAGCATCAAATAATCAGAAGCTCTGTTCAACACTGGAAGTGACGTACTTTCAAATAGGAACTTCAATGCAGTGTCATTAAAACCTTTCAATAACCATATCCATGTTATTCCTAATGAAAAGTGTGTGTTTTTCAAATGTATGGTTACTAAATTGGAGTAAACGTACCTTTAAGGTTTAACAGAGCAACTCTAAAAGTTGTTTGTAAAAAGAGTCTAAAAAATGAAAAGATGGAGTTCCAAGTGGATTTTTCACTGAAGAAGTATTTTGGAAGACAAAATTTCTAGTCACACAACCAATGAAGGGAAGCACTGTGTTTACATGAGTTTGGATAGATGATGTACCAAAGCTGCTAATCCCGGTGAATTGCTAGAAAATGTGAGTGTTCTCTACCCTGACAGTAAACATCCAGCTCACCCTGAATCCAGCCATGAGTATAGCCAAGGTGATGGAAAGCCCTACCCCATGTAGCGTGACCAGCTCTAACTTACAGTGGGAACTAGAGCCATTCCTAGTTGGACAGGAACATGATCCCTGGCTGCAGGTAGCAACTTCACCTGTCTATGCACTGAACTAGTCACTAGATCAGGGCAAAGGCTCAGAGCAGGAGAGGCTTTAGCTCTTCTCAGGACAATAGAGATCCATCTGCAGCCTCTGGAGGAGACCCATGCTGGAGCATGAACATACAGACAAGTGCAGGAAAAATTCAGGGTGTGTATTTGCAGTATGTCAGCTGTAGTGCATGTGTTTACTCCTACCCCACAGTAAAATGCTTATCTCTTAAGAAAAGGGAATAAACTTCTGGGAATTTATCCTGGGAGAAAGCATAATTACTGCACAGCAGGTGATGTGTATTAACCCTAGTTTATGTGGTGATGTGATCATAAGCCCACGTCCTTTTAAGAAAACTGTTTCAGAGAAAGCCACAGTGAAATAATATTGAAGTTTAAATGTCTATAGTTTAAATGACAAGGGAAAATAAAGCATTTAAGGCAGAAATTCTTAAAAACACAAATACGATTAAATCAAGCAAAAATCTTTTAGAGTACTATAGATTAAATATATCAGAGCAGAGCCCAAGATTTAAAATGTATTTGTTCATTTATTTTAAGCTAAACTGGAAAAGTGGTTCTATATAGACTTCGATCATTCTAGTGTGTAGTGCAGGTGGTCATGGCAAGCAAAAGCTTCACTCTACTTGCCCTGAGATGTCCTCAGTGTGGGTATTTGCAGCTGAGCTGACTCCTTTACACTCAAAGCTTACAGGCACATGTCCAAACTGTTTTTAAAGTCAGGGGAGTCAAATCCCACCCTTACTGTATACTGTATATGCAGTATATACTGTACATACCATGCCTTGAAGCTCATGGTCAGAATACTACTCAAATATAACCCACACATTTAGTGATTTGATGAACTAGACCAAGCAAAAGTGCTTTAGAGATGTGTCCTCAGAAGACACTTCCATACAAAAAGCAAGAATAACCTCATGAAATGCAGAAGAAAAGGACTGATACCTTGTTCAAATAGTGTTGGTTACTGACAAAGCTTTAACCAAACTTTTTATTACTTTGCTCAGATATTAGAATATTTTATCAAGAGGGTGGACAACCACAAATAGCTGCTTCTGCAACCCCATATGATGGATCATTGCACCTGCACATGAATCTGTTGATAAATACACGTTATCATATCTGAGGGAAACTTTGTGATAAGACACAAAAAGGAAAGTCAGTGACATATCCTGAAGTTAAAAACACTCAGGGAAACAACCTCTTAAAACTATAGTGTAAGCTTTTACTTTTAATTTGCTTTTAAACGTCTCCTGGAAACAATGTGTTAAATGTTTGTTTAAATCTGATAAATTTTAAGGGGCAATGCAAATGGTTTTTGCAATTCTTTCTATTTCGACACTGGATCAAGTGCTGTAACCCTAACTATGACAAAATTCTTTCTCTTTTTCATTGGCTCAACAGTAACTAAAAGTTTGGCCTTACACACACAGTGTTACATATCAGTGTTCAGACACCTCTGGCTTGTTATTAACTAAAATATTTCACAAAATCCTACATGCAGGCTGTAAAAAACTTCTAAAAATGTCATTCTCAAGACACTTTTATAGACAGAATTTTGTAGAGGCTCAGCTAGAACCCATTTAACTTGGCTACTCATTCTCTCTACTCTTGCCATCCAGGATACTATTTTCCTCCCCCTTCTGCTTCCTCCAACGTCCCCACGGGTAGGGAGGCTTCCCACAAGGGTCCCCACCTGAACCCAAACAGGTCTCTCCCATGGGGTCTCTGAAACCCTTTAGAACCAGCTTTGTGTCAAATGTTGGTCATCCCAAGCCTCTCTGTAACCAGTTAAGTTGTTATGATGATGACTCAACAGCACTGCTCTTAAAGCCACACCCACTGTCACCTGTCACTTTTCTGTGACAGACTCATTTTCTCAAAGAGCTAACGATGCTGAGAAGTGCACTTTGGCAGGCCAGACATACAACAGCTAGGGAGGGGTCTATTTCCCTCTCAAAGCTGCTGTTACATTCAGAAGGCAACAAAGATCTCCCTGCTCATCATTCATCATAGCTTCACATAGGACTTCAGTCTCTACATTGATATAAATTAAAAAAAAAAAAAAAGAAAGAAAAAGATGTTTGCAGTTTGGCATTTCAAGGGTCAAACACAAAATAATTTTGCATGATTAAGTAATAAAGCCACAGGGGTAGGAGTGACAACAAGAGAGGTAGAAGTATTACTACAGCAGAAGCACCAGCTGCTCTTGTGCCAGATTCTGGAAACATTACTTGCCCTAACTCCACTGAGAAACCCTGTTTGTGATAATAATCATTCTGGCACTACCTATCTGCACAATCAGCCAGAGCATCTCCAGAAATCACCCTGCCCTTCAACCCACTTGCCTTTTGTAACACAAACATATTGTGACACATCCCTTAAAACCAAACAAAACCTCCACCAAAACATCGCACATACCACTTTCCCCTTGGCAGAGGATGAAAGAACAAGCCACATGTGAAAGATACTCGGTTACGCCACTGGCTGCCTGACTGGCAGGCAGGCACACAGGCACGACAGGACGTGAGCACCCAACAAACAGCAGAGAGCAAAAATGGAACTGCCCAGTGCTTCTAGAAAGAGTAATGACTGGCATCCCCATAAACCACTGGTGATTTTCTGATCCTTTTATTCATACACTCGCAGTACACTGATTTTCATGAAGAAATAGAAGGGACAGAGTCACCATTTTCCTCTCAATTCGTTCCTGTGCTGCTCTGTGTGTAGGACTACCCTGGAACGATCTGGAGTTTGGTGCTGCATTGTAACACTGCTTTCATTTTCAGTGTAAAACATGCTGCAGGGAGCTCAGAAGTCCACACACAAGGTAATGAAATACACTGCTGAAGTAAATGGTGTTCTAAATGACAGGGGATGCCAGCAAAGAGTTACCCTCATGTCTTGTGTGTGTTGTATACGTCATATGCAACTCAAAAATTTGCATTCCCCACCTAATCAAAAAAAAAATCTGGAGTGATGAAAGTGTGCTGTGGTTTTTCTACTTCCATTTGTTGTACATGTTGACTTCCCCAAGTAAATATTGTGCACAGAAATTAACTGATTTTATAATTCTGATGCACTGTAACTAAAAATCCAAAAGGCAGTCTTCATTTGATCATGTAAAGGTTGTCTAGTATAAGGCTGTAGCGATATACTGTTCAAAGAGATTATTTTTGATTTTCCTAGATTTCTAATGTCTAGCTGACCTAGTAGATACAGAGGGCATAAGCCTCAATTTGACATGTCAACCAACACATCTGAAACACATCTGAAGATAAGTTCGAGGTGAGTTATTCATATGCACATTCACTCTGCTGTGCGTATAAGATCATTGACACTGAGAACTTTTTAAATCCCAGCCGCATCCAGAGCCAGCTTGCTGATGACCCTCTGCCATGCACCACACCCACGGCGTGCACACGGATGCTGGAAGCACTCACGCCTTTAGTTTCTTCCCACCCCACATTCCCAGGGTTAAGCGATTATGGGATTAGGAAGATAGAGGGAAAGTAGCTGGTTTGTGAACACGCACAAGAAATATCTGTCTAGGAAACAAGTATCTACTGGCAAGTAATCCTCCTTTCTCTTTGAGTGACTGTCAATACATACATATTCATACTCTGGGTGACTCTGAGCATACACGTTACAGGCTTGATAGGAATATCCTCAGAATACCTCTGCCAAATGGCGCATCATGCCTCCTCACATCTGATGGCAAAGTACTCAGGAAAGGAGGCTCCAGCTGGCTGCTCTGCACGTCTTGGGGAAATTAAGTAACAAATTCTACAGAAGACTCTGAACTTTCGCAAAGTCTAAGTTCCAGATTATGCCTTGTCCAGATAAAAAGATAAAGAGACTAACATGTAAGTGAACAGAAAAATACTTCATCCCTGCACACATAAAAAGTTAATCTCTTGATTTAAGCAGATCACAAGACAAGTGAAACAGGTAATGTGACTCTTTAAGCCTGTAGAAGAAAGCCTGCCTTAAACTCCTGAACCTCTGTCATGCTCTCAAGCTTCTGGGGTGGCCACCAAAAAGCTTACACTCACTTCAGGATGCAAAAGCAAACAAGCAGGCACAGTCTCAAAGAGCTTCCTAGAAAGACACAGCAGTAATAAAAGTTCCACTGAGGTCTCAGAATAGAAGAACTGTGAGTGAACAATGGGACACAAACAGGGCAGCCTTCAGCAATTGGGCAACAGGATGAGAACAGCTACAGTATTGCGTAGCTTCAAAATGCATTTCAAAACAAAGGGAAATCTCCCCAAAATAGTAAGATCTAGGTGCTCCCCATGTAGAGACACTGATCCAATTAGCCATAGAAATACACAGCAGATTCCTGCTGGTGCTGAAGACCAAAACCATTGTCTCTAATTTCTCTCAGCACCATTCTTTCTCCCCCTCAACTTTCTGTGGAGGTAGAGGACTGGATGAAAGGCACATGTCAAGAAGGCCAAGCAAGGTAATGGGAACACAACCAGTTACCATTATAGGGACAAGACAGGTCTGAAGTGGAAGAGCCAGTGCTTCTCAGAGGTTTTTGAGATAAAAGGAAGAATCCCTCAGGAGCCACTCATCATAACATAAAAGCTTTAAAAATGCCACACCAGATGTCCCACTCTTTGTCTGATAGCCTGGAACCCCTCAGATCTTTCAACCTGGTTTAGTGCTCCAGGAAGACACTGTCACATGAACCTTACAGAAGGACCATCCCTCCCAGATAAAAAACACCTTATGACACAGTAGGAAGAATCTAATGACACCCTGTTTATCCCAGTCACCATCCTGTTATGGTATGTTGACTGCTGCATGACAGGGACTGTGCGTGGGAGGAATATTTGGTATTCACACACCCAACAACTCAGCATTGCTGCCCACAGCTGCAGATGGGACCCAAGAGTCTGATCAGAGAGACTGTCCCAAGTACACAGAACAGACCCAGAGAAATGGAAAAGTGTCCCCAACTATGACTGAAGATGATAGTAAAGGCAGATGTCATCAAAAGAACCAGAATCAACTGGAAAAAAACCATGTCCCTGATACTCTGAGAGTGTTTTAGGAACATAAGCAGGCTGATGTCATGGATGCAGGCTGCTTATAGTGAACTTGCCATGAGGTATCAAGCTACTCTAGTACTAGGAAACAGCACCAGCTGTTTCTCCCTGTCCCCACAATAAGAAAGAGTCCCTGTATTTTGTGGCCAGAACACCCACTGCTTTCTTCCACAATAGGTTCTCTTTGGAAAGGAAAGAAAAGCTGGGTTTGGAAGATGCAGTTTGGGTAGGATGGGACTTGTGCAGCTTTCTCCATGGAGAAGGGAGCTCTTCTTTCTAGAGGAGAGAAGGAAAAAAGGAATATAGGCTGAGTGTCTTAGAGCAAGTTATTTATGGACTACCAGGGGGATTTACATTCCCACTTATTCTGCTTCCTACCATGACCCCACGGGAATCCACTGTCAAGGAAAGACAGGAAACAAAGCCAAAGATTAGGACACCAGAACCTAATCCACATATATTGGTATCTACAAAGCTGAAACAACGCACTTCTGCAGCTCTAGAAAAACCTGACAACTTTATAGGAGGGAGAAGGTGCCCAGGATAGTGGCTTTATGGCTTCAGTTGCCAAATACAGAAGATAGTGCAACGTCCCTATTTCAGAGATACAAGCTGCAAGCCACACCACAGCCAAAGTATGACAGGACTTGATCCCCACCCACAACGTTCTCTACAGATTCCGAAGGCAGAAAAACTGTGCTGTGAGTAAACATTCAGCTTGTCGAAAGAAAGTGAGTGACCACAGGAGGAAACTGCAGCTTGGAAATGCATTCTCTTTGACCTGGCCTTAGAAATCCCCTGGCTGCACCCTGGGCTGCTTGTGCTCAGTGTGGTTCTTCTCCACTGACATTACAGAGTGACGTGGGTGTTTTCTGTAGGAAGAAAAGTCTTGGAGCTTTGAACAGGGAAGGTTGAGTACAGCTTCAAACTTGGGAATTAACTATGAATTGACTTTTTGAGCAGCTGCAAGCTAAAAGTGATACATCTAGCAGATGGGAGCCTGCATATCCGGGCACGGAGCTGAGGACAGTAGAGATGTTTGCTGTCCTGGTGCTCCTTTCTGGCCTTACGGCCGAAATCTTATCAGATTAAAAATTTACAGGGGTTGTACATCTCACCCAAACGAAACAAGAATGGGCATGTCAGTCTGGAAAGGGGATTAACACCTAGAATGTGGTGCAAGGCACGATGCCAGAAGGCTTAACTGACGAAGCCATAAAAGCAAAATAAAAAGGAAGAATAAAAGAGAGAAAATTAAATTGTAATAATGAAGATTAGTGCTAACCAAGAATAGCTGTGATGCAGTTAAGATTGCAGTGAAGGAAATTATGATATAAACCATCAGGCACGTGGAGCAGGGTTGTTTGACAGTATGTGTTGTTCATTCACACCACATGAGGTGAGTACTACTAACACCTGATAGGTCTAAAAGCCTCTGCTTCAACTCATAGCCCCCAGTGGCAAATACACGGAATGTGCCTCAACACAAAGGATGTGACTCAAAGGATAAATCAATTTTCTAGTGGCAACTGGATCACTGCTACTGCTACCTCAGTGCTGCATGAAATAACCGTACTTAATCAAAATAAAATTTTTCATTGGTAGACCTATAGAAATAAAAATTATGTTTCACTAAGCATTTGTAATTAGCAATGAATTATGTAAAATAAATTCATTACCTTCTACATCGGGGTCTCCAAATGGATTTAATTCTGCTGTGTCAGGATCACCAAAAGGGTTCGTGCTAGAGTTGGCCAGGTCTTGCTCCCCTTCATCCAGAAAATTAAGCTTATTGATAAGCTCTACAAACAAATTGGAATATTGTTTTAGAATAGATACAAACTGTTCATCCAACATACCTGAAGCTCAAAAAGCCCCGTGTCAACAGTCCCTCGAAACACCAGGGTATGGCACGAACTGCACGACTAAGTTAACACAGTCCAGTAAGTACATCAACAAAGGGAAAAAAAAAAGTGAAATGAATGAAACTTCTATTTGCTGATCAGAACATTATGTAACAGAAATGACTACTAAGAAAGCCTTCTCTTTTCTTCATTAAATAAATGTTGCAGAACATCTAACAAGCTAAATACGGTGATTTTGGTTGTTCACCTACATGCTAACTATCGGTAGGAAATTTTAATTTTTGGATGTAACGTGCACATAAAAGCAGAGGGGGGAGATTTTGTCACTTTAGAAAGGTCAAGTATTACTGACTACACAACTAATGTTTTAAGCTTAGGGTCTGATGGTTTCTTTTACTTTTTTTTTTTTGTAATTTTTTTTCTTTCTTGTTCATAATCAGATGACAACGGAGCTGTAGCGGAGACAGGCTCTTTCTCTATCATGTTGTTACCTGTTGGATGCACTACAAATTACTGAGAGTCATGCTGGGTGGAAGCACAGAGATAAAACTGACAGCTGAATACAGGCAGGAGTCAAAAGGTAATGGGTCACAGTAAATACAATCAGAAACAGAAAGAAAGGATGAAAGCTCATAGACCTTCAGAGGAACTGGCTGATTTAGCTGAAGGCATATTTGCTCGCTTTATGCAGTCATCTTGATCTTCATCTAAGCTGCTCAGAGCATTCAACTGGTTTACAATTTCTGTAAATAGAAGCCAGTCAAGACAAACGTAAGGCAAGGGCATTTAATGAAACAGAAGTGGAACGAACACTGTTACCAGAAAGAGAGAGAGAGCGAGGGAGAGAGGGTAGAAGAATAGATTTAGAACGAGTCCTTACAATTATATAACTACAGCAAAGTACCTGTGTAGGTGCTTCAGTGATAATTTAACATGAAACTCAGTTAACAAGACATAAACGAAACCTAGCCAGATTAACCTAGCCAGCAACAGCAGTTAGTTTTATGAGGACGAGTATGCGCATCAGTTGAAAATTCAGATAGATGTACTAGACATCATTTAAAGACTTTTCCTGCTCATGAAGAAAGCCTGAATATTAAAACATTGTCAATCAACATAAAACAGCCCCAGAACAATTTATCTCCCTCTCAAACCCTTAAGGCTACAGAAAACTAACCTATAGAACATGCATTTTTTGCATTTTTGTATTTATATACACACTCTGATTATTTAACATTTACAATTAGTCACCATTACATTCTGATCTATGACAAACTGAATTTACCTAAACAGTTCTAACATATATGATCAGTACTGTGTCAGGAGAATGCAAAGTGAATGTTTATATCACTCAAATTTTCATTGTCACGCTATGTAAGTAACACCTTGCTGTTTGTTAAAATCCTATTTCATCTTCTGTCCATAGTGGAGAGCTCTGAATTGCCATGAACTAGTAATTTTTAAAGTATGTTAATGTTTAATTCTAGTCAAGATGGGGATGCCTCCATAATTCTGGAAGGAAAGAAACAAAAACCAACTCGTTCTTAGTGGCTTCTGGCCCAAGGGGGAAAATTCCTCTCTGCTCCCCGCTAACGCAGTCCCATCCACAGCATCTGACAAATGGAGCTTCTGTAGTAATGGGGATTGAGCCTGGGGCATCTCTGAGAGACCTCAGCATAAGTTTCTGTGGACAGGGGACAGCCTTCCTCATCCTTTCAGATAACAAACAGGCAAGAGAAACCTGTGCAGGAGAGATGATCCTGCTTGTTGAATATCACTGCCCCACCGACAGCCTTTTTCACCTCCTGTCTTTTCCCAATAAAATAAATGGATGATGTCTTCTGGTGTTACCAACGAAGTTAAAGCTTCATGCCAGTCATTCTTGTACTTCCTTTAAACTTCAATTTCTTGTGTACACAAGATGTTACCTCTCAGTAACACTTTTAGTTTACTGCTGTTTTGAACTTGACTTTTTCTCATCCAGCTTTTGTTTGGGGAAGCAAAAGTTTGTCTTTATTCAATGAACTAGTTTTAGGGAGCAAGATATCGAACTGAGGTAAAAATTGAGTAGTATATCCTGACTGTCTCAGCTCATGTTGGTGCTCATGGCCACACAGAACTTCCAAGTCAGGGGGGCTTTTTAATACTTTTTCATAGCTGACACACTGACACCACTCCTAATTTCATGCCTTCGCAGACAGCACAGAGAACCTGAAGCCCAAAGCAGACCAGAACCTGATCATATTTCTGTCATATGGATAAAAACTTCTTTGCCAAATTTAAACCGCTTTGCAGTTTACTTTTGCTTTGCAAACTACCACGTAAAATGACCAACTCTGCCAATATCTATCGGGCATTCTAAAGGCTGACAGTGAAAACCCCCCAGCAGAATTCCTCTGTCATGCACCTCCCAACTGATCCTGACCTTAAAGCAGAAATCTACTTACATGGGATTCCACTTACATCTGTCTACATAGAGTTAACATAACCATCCTCACTTCCCTATTTTTAGCTCCAACAAATAAGACTATTATCCTAAAAAACAACACCAAAACTGCCCCAAAATTTAGCTTTCTCAGTATAAAACCAAACATACACCTGAGAAATCTGCATAATATAATACTATCTTCTTGGAATTTTTAAGATTCAAGATAAACAATGGAACATACCTTCCTGTACTCAAATAAAACAGAGCTGACCTCATAAAACAGCAGTACTAACGAATTAGTAGTTTAAAACAGGCTCAGATGCTGACATGATTTACAATTTATTATGTCAGCATGTGAAAAAAAAACCCCAAAACAATTACAATCCAGTTTTTATTGTCAGAAAATAACAAATTAAGTTCAGAGATTTAAAAAGAGGGAGTTCTTTGATGTGGTCTGAATCACCTGGTCCTATCTGCCAACCTAAACACCCATATGCACTACAATGTTTCTCATTATAATATTAAATGGTTTATGTCATATTTTGGAGTATGGAAATGGTAGGTTGGAGATTTATATCCTGTATTATCTTTTATAAATCTCATTATCTACAAACACCCATTAGCTTGTTCTACGAGTGTGTCACATAAATCACTGGTTTGGGTTTTGGGGTTATTTTCATTCTTCTCTCTTTCTCTCTCTTTTTTTTTTTTTTCCCCCCCCAAGCAGCTTGGCAATCCTGACAAAAAAAGAGTAAATGTACCAGAAGTTTTCAGGAGAGGTATGGTTCTGCAAATTGCAAAGAAAGGTTACACATATGGTTATCCAGAAGCCTGCTCTCGAAACATGCTGGGATTCAGACTCCTGCAATAGGTAGCACATGGGCACGTTGCTGATTCCATGTGGTGCCCCAGGACAGCCACTGTGCTCCTGGGCAGATGGAGCAGGAGGCAGCTATTAACTTCAGCATGAGGCTCTAAGTAGCAATTAAAACATTAAGAGAAACAACATATTCATTACTGCCCCGTTTGTGAGTTATGAGGCACATTTTCTGCAAGTACATTGTGATACCTCATGTTCCACTGAAGACTAAGGACAGGACAATTCTGGGAGGTTTAAATCCACGTATATTGACAGTGTAGAAACAAAACATTAGAAACTTAATTCATGGCAACAAACAATTTTCAACTTCACACAGAACAGTCGGGGGAGATACAGCTTTTACATATGAAAAATTTCAGCAAGAAATACTGGGAAGGAAGAGGGGGAGAGCCTGAGATGGAGGGAGATTTCTTTAAGTGAAAGTATTGCTTGGAATGGAAAACATCTTTCAGTCTGGTCGGTTGTACAGCAACAGTTCCATGCTGACCACCCCAAATTCCATAGTGCTTTTGAGGTCAGTCAGTATTACACCACCTATTTCATAGCTGAAGAAACTGAGGCACAGATCCTACTCAAAGTTAGGCAACACATCAAGGAGGAGAAGCAGCATTTCCTAACTCACCTGCACCATCTAGAGCCCCACACAGCAGACCTGCCTCATTCTCCCAGCAGTGGATATATATATTCATCTATGAAACTGTAACTACGGCCACAACGAAAAAATACCCCACAAACAAAACCAACAAAAACTGTTGCACACTGCAAAAAGGAACAGTGTCTGATAAAAGACTTGCAGCACCTCTTGCAGCTGTGCCTTGGGAATAATAGCTTTTCAGTCATCAAGACATCTCTCGCTTCTGTGAGAAAACCTTGAGTCGAAGATGGGAGAACAACCCCTCCTTCTTTGCTCCTTGCACTTTACCTTTTCCAAGCCCAATTACAAACATTAACTGTGCAATGCTCCCATCATTCCCATGAGGTGTTACAGGCAGTATCCCAGTTTTACAGTTGGGAAAACAGGCGCACGGAGGTGAGGGATTTGCCACAGGGCACTGTGAGTCAGTGAAGCATTCCAGCTCCTCAGCTGCCAACACCCAACACGGAACAAGAGGAGAAAATGTTGGTAGCAGCAAGCCCTCAAAAGGGTTATGTAACTTCCTCAATTAACTTTATGGTATTCTGTGAACACTATTTTTGAAAGCATTCTTTGCTACAGCAGTTTTGTTACATTTCCTTCTTTCTAAATTTTATCCTCCTGCTCTACAATGATTCCTACCTTTTTCTCCCTTGCTTCCTCAGCTCTTCTCCTAGCTTTCCCCATTCATTATTTTTATTACAGGAGTCACCGCAACTGCCAATGAAATCAATCTTGAACACATGTTGAAATAGATACTTTACATCTTATTTATTAATGTTTACTTACTGCCCTATGTTTTATGTTATCCCATTTGCTTGGGAAATTGCATGCACTCATTCTCGTCCAACTTCCCTCTCCTTCTCAAAGGTGGGAAAAGCTGGCCAGGTTCACAAAGCAACTCAGCTGTTGTAGCCAACATAAGAAGGAAAAGTCGAAGGCTGACCTTCCTCACGTCATGATTCATCTACAAAAAACCCAACCCAATGCTCCCATCTTGTATCGTTAGGAAACAGTATCAGAGCAGGCTGAGCAATGCACAGAAATTGTGTATTCCAGAAGTATTTATTACTTCTGTCTTTCAAGGAGGTACTGTTCCCTTGAACAGGTAATTTTGGCCTTTGCAATAGCAGATGGAAAAGCTGAAATGACTCTGAAACACCATGAGCGAGGATCTTGTGTTGCACATCAGCCAGCTCACCCTTCCCATCTATCTCCAGGGATGTTCACTCCATACCCAAAGGACAGTAGGCAGCCTAGTCTAATCTACATCACATTTTTGCTTGTTTAGGAATCATTTGTAGCCTTGTTGAACGCTGCCAAATCCACAGAGTTGAGAAGCAAGATCTGATGCTTTTCAACTGCTGCCCTTCTGCATAAGGGTTTTCTGTAGTCCTCAGTGCAGTACCTGGCAGATCTTAATAAAACCCTTGTGCACAGTAGTTTCTATAGACTATACAGTACCTCTCCTTAATTTGGCCTTCTCTGTGATTATTCAGTGGCCTGGTGAACGTCAGGTTTTGTTTGATGTTGTGATCTGATTTATTCTGGTTACACTGGGAGAGAAGTTGACCTTGCAGAATGATTTCAGACTGACCAGACTGGTATCTCTCTGCTCCCTGACCAAGAATACATTATCTTGGTTCCTCAGATATTTCATTCCAGACTTTCCAATATGCTCTGTGCCAGACACATACAGCATAAGTAGAGATCTGGCCAGGGTAAAAAATGTTTAATTGAATATGTAAAGCATACAGAAAACCTATTTGCATCCTTTCACAACACTAAATGTAACTAAGTAATAACTGCTTCAGGCTGAACCTTTTGATTGCAACGAAAGCTCAAAAAGACGTGATGAAAGTAATGTTTCATAACACAGAAGCAATGTTCCTCTGAATTTTCAAGAACAGATTTGATAATTCACTTCTCTGCTTGGGATGCTCTTCCCCCACTTTGGAGAAGGATTCCCTTTATTTCAGATATTTTAAAAAAGCACTGGAAGTTATGAAGTCTAGCACCAGAAGTTAATTTTCTTTTCCTGATTCTTTACACAAAGAGTTTCTACAGAACTCATCTGGAGCAGTATTACATACTGATCTCTACCAACAATTTAACATCATCTCATCCTGATCTGACTTGCCTCGATTAGTTCAGCTATCCTGGTCACACTGAGCATTTTCATCAGCAATTCAAATGTGGTTACACTATCTCACTTCAAACAACTTCACTATCAAATTCGTTAAAGTCCTTTAACAGCCTCCCAATTCCTTTTCCATGGGATACCCCCCACAAAATGCAGCAATATGCTGCCTGGAATTGCCATGTTATGGAGCAGAACCTCAGCATCTGTCCATGGCAGTTATTCTCACAAACTGCCTTCATTATTTCACTTGAGCCTCTCCTCTCATCTCCTCGCTCACTGACCCTTTCCCTCTGCTTTTCCTGCTCCTCTGCTCATACTGGTTCTTTGCTTCCCTGAAATGCTACCTATTTAGTGCATTCTCTCCTAAAAATAGGACACACAGACACAAATCAACGCTCTTGAATTCACAAATATTAAACTTTGTTGAGCTATGGATGGGTTCCTCTTCAACCGAGCTATCCTAAATATCATTTTGGTTGTTAGGATTTTTTTAAAGTGAAATAAAAATACAGCATAAGGATAAAAACCATGGGACAGTTAGCAAAGGAAACTACGTTTTACCACGCCTGTGGCACAACCAACCTGTAATTTTTGCAGCCTTTTCCTCTTGGTTCACTCTGTTTTCTTCATCTTCTTCATTGTCTTCCTCAAAGTCATCTAGGTTACCAATATCAGCTTGTTTCATACTCATCAAACTAGCCAGGCTTTGCATGTCTTCATCCCTAAATAACAAATATCACACCAGGCATTAAAATGCAGCTTGTTAATACCACATCTGATATTACTGCATACTTAAAAATTCTTTAAATATTTTGATGTTTTCTTCAGGCAGGTCTGTGAGCTCAGATCTGATCTTGAATATAGTGAAAGAACAAAATGAATACACTCACAAAGATATATCAATTTCTGAAGAGCAAGTTTTCAATTAACAAACTTGTAAAGGGTAAAAAAAATACTGCTTTGCATCGAGAGTTAACTTAACAACTGCTTCCTAAAATTTTAAACCAGCCCAAAAAGGCCGGCAAATGCTTGCCTGGTCAGCTTTGGTTAAAGCGAAAATGCTTGGCCAGACCTACTGCCCACATGCTGCATGCAATACCTATCACTGTAGTCATTTGCAATTCCTGATGCTGTTACAGAAATTAAAATCATTTTTCTAAATATCTGAAAT
The DNA here is from genome assembly GCA_013397175.1 of Platysteira castanea. Classification (NCBI taxonomy): domain Eukaryota; kingdom Metazoa; phylum Chordata; class Aves; order Passeriformes; genus Platysteira; species Platysteira castanea. The sequence goes on from VYXC01005878.1 coordinate 360,100, forward strand.
CATTAACAAGATTTAAAAAAAGGTTAGTGAGGCAGTGTCTATCTACACATATGGGAAACCAATGCTTTCACAAAGAGCAGCTTTTTTCACATCCCTTGTTGAGAGCACTATGAAAGCCCTGTCAATAACTTACAGTCTACCTGACTTACAGTCTTCAGTCTGACACCTCTCAATTTCAATGGGAAGAAGGTACAGTCAAACCTAAATGGATCTGTTTTTAAAAATTATGGCCTCAAAATCCAGTCACAGTATAATACCAGCTATTTACTGTATAGTTCATGGATGCTGGTTGTTCCAAAAAACTTAAAGAGCTTATCAGCTACTGACCTTCTCCATTCTCATTTTCAGCTGCATTTTAATAATGTTAAATCACAGCTAAATACTTCAAAATATCATTCTTATATGGTATGACAAGATGTGGTTCGCAACAGGTTAATCAGAGAGGGGAAAGAGTAATAGTAATTAATAGCAATGAATGCATCTGTGGCTTTCAAAGCATGCAGATAAAAAACTTTTTTGTGTTAATGTTTTAACGTGGCAGCCTGGAAAGCTGTTCATGCAGCATTTTTTGGGCACTTGTATTGCAGTGGGCAATGTCTACAAATGCATTCAGAATATCGAAAGCTAGAAGTAAACTGTTAGTCTTTTGGAGAGAAAAAGAAATTTAGGAAGAGGTAGAAGAACTATTAGAGCAGTAGTTTCCCCATCTACCTTTTTTTTGCTCTGCCGTTCTCACATTGCCATATTCTAGAGATAGAAAGGAAAAACAGAACTACCCTAGCTGAAACCAGGACTGTGACAAACAATCCACTCTCCAGCCACATGAATATCCAACATCTGGAATCTGACAGAAATTGCAGGAGAGGCTACAGCATCCGCAAAAATAATCTGTATCCTCTGCCCTCCAAGGACAGAACTTGAGTGAGTCAAGGGAGTGGTAATCAGTGCGCAAGAGAACCCTTCTCACAGGATGTTCTTGTGCTCAACCCAGAATCTTAACTCTGACTCCACCCTCCCTCACCTTCCAACTGGCTTTGTCCTTATTGCATTCTTTGTGAAATATCAGTGGGCTCCCTTGAAATCTGCCACGGGTATTGTTGGATGAACACACACATGCACATAAAACACTCCTGCTAATTTCAGACCTGCAGATACTTTTAAGCTGTTATTTAAAATGTCTGTAAGAGTAGAGCACAAGCCACTTGTGTCTGAAGACCACAAGGCTGAAATCAGAGTAAGAAACAACTTTTACTCAGTTAAGAAACCAAGTATGGCAGGAATGATAGGTATGCTGAAGGATACTCTCAAATTCCACCATTCTATACAGAAAGAGCTCTTTATCCAAAGGATTCTTTGAAAAGCAACACAAAGCAGGCTATCTGGTTTTAAAAAAAAATCCAACAAACAACAACTTACGTGGCTTTTCCTTCCCTCAGGAAAATGCAAGATAAGGAGAACTGTAGTGTGGCAGATACCACTTTCTTAGACAAAGGCTTGAATTTTAACCTGACATCTGTCTGTGTAGGCATGGGGCTGGCATATTGCTTCATGTTGATGCTGCTGGTGGCAAGCGCTTTTCTACGTCCAGAAGGAGATTCCTGAAAGCAAAAGAAAAACAAAGCTAATGCAAAAGGTGCTGTTACTCTAAAACCTGAACGTGCACAAAACAAAAAACGCACTTATTAAATCTGTAGGGGTTTTTTTCCATAAATTCACTATGGCCCTATTGAGCAACAGAAAACCATTTCTTAAACTGTGTCAGTCACTAATGGTGGTGGAGCTTTGAACACTTTCTTAGTGAAAAAAAAAAAAAAAAAGATTGGCCATTGTGATTAGTGGTGTCCCATAAAAGATCTAGGATGTCTTTAAAGGTCTGAGCTTGAAGCAGATCCCCAGCACACATCCAGTCAAAACTGCTGCGAATATATTTCTATTTCTTTTCACAGCAAATTGGACTCACTCTGTCCAAACTTGGATAGTTCTGGACTAGAACTTCCAGTATGTGGAAGACATGGGTTTCAACCACGCACATATTTCTTTGCATAATGGTTTGAGGTCATCTAGTTTGTGTTCCGTGCTCAAATACAATACCTGAATATTTTTCAGAGCAGTGGTACTTCATTAGTATTGCACATGCACTATCAAGAGTGACAGGTTTCTAAAATGGAAGTTGACTATTTCCAAAAATACTGACAAAAATTTTATAGGAAAAAATAAAGAGCTAAATAGAGAAAGATAAAAGCCAAAATTTTATTTGAAAAGCCTAAGTTGTATTTCAGTATAGAAGAGTTGCTCGTGGTTTAACAATTCAGACTAATTAATCTAAAATGCATCTAAGAATCTACTCTCTTGTTCTATCTAATATCAGTATCAGCAGGAAAGGAATGATGATATAAAAAAGCTCCAGTAACAAAAAATAAAACAAAAAAGCCCAGCTATTAATTCTTTTGAAAAATGTTCTCACAATAAGACTACCTTTTACTGCAGTTGACAATTGGTGTTGAATAAAGAATACTAATTCAATCAAAACATTCAAGCATCCTTTTTCAAAGTACTTGACATTTCTGCCCAGTAGAATAAGTCAGAATGTAATATGTCATCCCCAAAGAATACCTTGTTTAAAAAACTAGCCTTATCTGACAGATTATGCACAGCAATATTATACAGAACTATTAGTGCATGTAGATACCTTATGAATGAATTTCAAAAATGCATCAAACACTTGAGAAGGATTTAGGCCCTCTCAGAAGAAATACTTCAGAATATGCAAATACTCTCAGCTGAATCAAGTTGAACAGATGCGACTCTCACAAACAATAGGAGTGCTCTTTCCCCAGCTGCAGTTGTCAATCAAAGAGCAAGATTAAGGTCCGAGGTTCTGACAATGTGTAAAATGGAAAGTACGATCTGGGAGTTTCCATTACTACACGGATATGAACAACAGTAATCTGTTATTATATCATACCTTTAGAATAACTAACATTCCAACGCGTTACATCGAATGCAAGGTTTACCTGCAGCGCCTGTTCAGGCATCTACACCCAACAGGACCTTAGACAACTCATCTCGGAAGATTTTGAATAGCTGATGTTGACAGTAAGATGTTGATCTTAGCAAGATCAACAGATCTTAGACAGAACAAATCATGAATGTGGGTAGTTGCTTGCAGCCTTCCAGATGAACCACTGATCAGCCACACCATGCCTGTATTCTGATGTGCTGCTCTGAGTCTGACTATGAAAATTACTTTTCAAGAGCTGTGAATTTCCCCAATTCAACAAAGACCCGGATTTATTTCCTTGTGTAGCTACAAATGCCTTCTCAGTGCTGGCTCACCTGTTACCTGCACCCAATGCCATGACAGCAACACACAGACCTCCCACAAGGTCCCTTGAGGGGAAGCATCATAGGGAACACCAAGATGCTTCAGTGACTCTGAAAAGTAGGGGTACTTGGCTCCCTTCTCTTGTTACAAACACACCATCTTATCTGGTAAGTCAGATGCATGTTGTCTTTATCAAGGTGATTTCACTAAAAAAGTCAAAGCAAACAAGGTAAGCCAATTTCCAATTCACTGGTGGTTCTGAAGTGAAGAGAAAGAACACAAGATTGAACTTGCAAGCCTGCAGAAGCTGAACACAGACATCAAGGTAGAAGAATTTTGAAATGATGTGAAATTACGTTTTCACTTAGTATCTACTTATTGTACAAATGATCATCTTGTCATTTGCACCTTCAGATTATCTGGATCAGAGAGTGAATAAGAGACATGAATAAGGAAGAGGCAAAGTTCTCTCAGTGAAGATGATCATCAGCAATTCCTAATAAAATCTTCTGGGGTTAGCTGATGTAGAGGAAAAGGCAGATGAGAATGCAGGCAGCTGTGTGCCAGGACAAAGGGGAAAAGCCAGCCATGAGCAAGAATTTCCTATCACTGCATATCCTGATGTGCTGTGAAGGATAAGATGCACTTGGCAATCGAGTTCAGTCTTCCTAAGAAATGAATAAATCTCATAACATTTTTGTGGGCCAAGGACAGAAGTTGACTTTCCAGGTTCCAACTGCCTACAAAAATCTGAATTTGTAAATTTATCATACAAAAAAACCCCCAACCAAAACCCCAAAACCCAAACAAAAATACACAGTGCCTGATCTTTCAAGTCTTATTTTGCTTCACATGCAGGTTTAAGTATATCCTCCTACTCTCCCAGAAAGTGAAGTCTGTTAGAAGTGTTGCAATGTTTTCTCCTTTTACGCTTTACAGGTTTGGCCTTACTGGTTTTATATACATACATAAGTAGAGGGCAAAAAACTTTTTGCACCTTAAAAGAATATTCTCAAGGTGCTTAGGTCCATGACTGATTTCACAACAGATTGTGTCTTCTACTCTGACACACAACCAACTTCTAAAAAATTGTCCTTGGATGCCAGAACATGATAATAGCACTTCTTACAAAGACCGTAACATTTTCTTCAGAAAAACATATATGCTCCATATAATACAGTCTGAGTTACCCCAGAAACACAGAGACATTTTCTTGCAGAAGGATAAATAATTCTTAAATTATCAGAGACAAAATAATTCAAGAATGGAGTAGACAGCAAAACTACAAGCAGAGTAGACAGAAACAGATGAGCAGTAGGCTGGAATGAGTTGTTCCAAAGAGGAGCACACTTTGGTAGGATACTGAATAAATAACATCCATTTAATGGTAAAAGTCTGATCTGGTGTTACTTGTGTCTCATGTGAGCATGTGGAGCTCTGTGGAAAGTCAAGCAGGAATCCCAATGCAAGTGTTTTAATCGCTCAACTTTTCTGCTTTTGCCCATATAACCAAAGTTTAAAATGTGTAAGGCTCTGTTCTGCCTCCAGGTGTTTTGCATACGTGTGACTGCCAGGGTTGCCACATCCTGCTTTGTGAAAGGGTGGCATGAAAAATCAATTTTGAAGTCACAAGAGGGAAACAATCCAATGCAATAATAAAGAGAGGTGACAAAATACAATACTTAACTGTGAAGATGGAGCACATTCTGTAAGAAAACAGCAATTTGGAAGCCCTTCACTTTTAAGAAAGGCAATGCATTATGCAAATAAAATCAGCTATGATTATCTGAATGTCGCAGAAAGACAAGAGATAACATACAATGCCAGTAAAATACAAATACCTCTATGTTATCTTCCAACTCAAACATCCTACTGAGACTGAGAATGGGCACTGCTGGACTCGTAAGAGAATACATGGAGCACTGGTTAACAACCATTTTTTGTTGTTTCATGTTTGTTACTGTATAGTTCTAGCAAGTGAAGCAGCACACTGGAGAAAAAAAAAGTGCCACTCTCCTAGAAATCATTCATAAATGATTAAAAATGTAACTACTTGGTATGCTACAGAAACTACAGCAGCCTGTCTTCCAGCATAACAGAATAATGGCTCTCAACTAAAGGCTCTGAGAAACCTGTACATTATTTTTAAAGTACATTGCTTGCAAAAGTGATCACTGTAATTCACATAACAGTACATCAAGTTGTATCAGCTGTTCCCAGCTGGCAAAACAGCAGGATGAAGCACGTGGCTGGTTCTGCACTGTGCCCACTGAGTAGTTGATATTTGTGCATCCTGGTATTTTGGGAAAAATTTGAGCAAATTATTAAAAATCTGGAATAAGAGGAAGAGCTTGAAGCTAGCAAAACAAAAATTAATATAGAAAACAGAGAGACTTCCTAATACCATGGAGTACTTTGATTTCTGAATTCAGACAATGAAATACGTAGAGCAAGCAATACTCAGTAAATCAATACAAGTTGCGCTCCTTTTTTATACAGAAGAACATTAGTAATAATGGACTCAGGTAGTTCCCAATTTCTGAGCATGCTGTTTGTGTTTGCACAGACTTAAAAAGCATTATCACCTCAGATACCAAGAGAAGTGCAATTCACTGGTGCCATCAGAAAGACAAACTCCAGTCAAGCTGAAGCCACAGGAATCACAAGCTGTGAGTGCAGGGCCAGGCTCAGACGAGCTCTCACCTTGCACTCGGCTCCGCCAAAGCCTGGGGACCTACAGCACACACACAGACACAGACTGCAAATAGGGTTTCAAAAAGCTGAGGATGGTTTTTCAAGGAGCAGCTCCCAATACTATCCCTCTCCAGCATTTTAAGTTACTTCCACAAACCCTCAAATGGCCATCGTATTACAAAGTTTGGGGCTAGAGAAGGAAAAATTAACATTGGCCAAACTGCAGTCAGTTCGAATGAAGCCAGTGAAGCTGCATTTACTGTCACATATACAAGGCCAGACCCATTTATCACACAAATTCCTTTTCAGTAATGCAACCATCCATTATTCCCATGCCACAACATTCCTGACTCTGAGCAGTGTCAGGCATCCCAAAACTTACTACACAGGAAGTGCCACCCTTCTGTAAATATCTACCTGGCATAAAGGATTCCCACGGCTGATCTCCTGCTACAACGAGAACAATGTGGAGTAATGTTGTACCACGAGCTTTGTCTAGGAATCATCCCCATATTTCCCTACTAAAGTGGTCCCTCCACAGCAAACAGGACTAAAATACTCCAAGGAACTAAGACCAGAGAGCCTGGACCACAGCTGTAAAACAAACAGCTCGTTTCTGCTTGGAAGATGATGATCACAGATGACAGATACGTCACACTAGTAAACAGTGCCCAACTCTGTTCCAAAGGAAGCAAGCCAACAGATTAACACCTTCCCATGAAAGGTCTGAACTTAGATTCTTAATTTATAGGAGAGACAAATAATGCTGTAATGTGAATTCCATGTAGTCTTCTTTCCTTAAAAATGTATTTTTAATGACCTTATATCCTGTACTTACCAACTGACTGGCAAGTCCTCTTCAAGGTTAATATAAGAGGTGCAAATAAGTAAGAAACAGCTTTGTATTTTCTGTTAAACTGCCTCCAAGCTTCCAGAGTTACACAGAATCAAAATATTGGCTGGGTTTTGTTCATGGGGTATATTCCTCAGGGTTATTTGGGCTGGGGAAAGAGTCCCTCCCAGAGAAATCAGCAGGATGTGTTTTACCTCTGCACACCTGAACTCAGCTTGCCTACACAGAGCTGTGACCCCGCTGTGCCGTCTGCAACCCCCGAGGCTCCAGTGCCCTCCTTGCCACACACACATACTGAGAAATAACAGGAAAACATTTCCATCCAGCAGAAACCAGATCAAAAAGCACTGAAGTTCTTAATTATTTAGATGGTAAATGGTCCCTCTTTAACAGAAATATATTAAGTAATTCATAATCACTGTACAAACATTATCCAAAAAAGACCTAACTAGGGAAGACAACAAGTTTCCTTACTGGATATTATTTTGTCAAAAGGAAGAATCATTTTTATTGTCTTTCTCACAGATGAGGAAAATGTACAGCATAATATTTTTAGGGGCTGCCTTTCCGTCTTTTCCAAAAGCAAATGCTAAAAAGCCCACAAAGATATGCAGATTTTAAGGAGGAGCAAACTTTGGCAGAAAATAATTGACAAAGCAATTTGTCTAGCCCTAAAAACTCATGGAGAGAAACAATGGGTTTCCCTCTCCTTTGGCTTCAGCATTAAAGGAGACTGTTTTGGAAGAAGGCTGTCCCCTGACACAAAGCCCGCTGCCCCTGCAGCCCCCACCCAGCACCACAGAGGAGCTGGAAGGTTCTCCCTCTCCCGGCGTGGGATGCCAGCCCTGCGCCTGAGCCGCACGCACCATCTTGCTCAGATGGAAAGATCACTGCTTCACCAGCAGAGCAAAATGGATCACTACAGAATTTAATTTGGGAGAGTATACAGCAATTAAATGCTAAAATAGACAAGCTACAGGGAGCTCTCTCAACTGGAGAGAGTAAATTAGAAACTATGTCAGTTAAAATAATTTAGACAGGCGGATGGGAGATTTGGAGGACCGAATGAAGGCAGCACGATCTCTGCTGAAAACTTGTTTAGAAGCTAATAATGGTTCAAGGTATCCAGAACATTATTAAGAATTATGATGCACTTGAATGGAAAATTTAATGCTTAAAAAATTCTGCACATACCAGAAAGGTTGGAGCCCTAGACATGAGGGCTCAGAATGAAACAAAATATTTTTAAACATTGAAACAGCTACCCTTAATTATATAAATATGTATTTGTTATCCTCACAAAGTGACCTTTGTCCTTGTCAGAACCAAAGCCCTCGTACCAAACTGTTTATCATACTCGTCATATCTTAGGTTTAAGCTCAAAGGCTCCTTCAAAAACACCAACGTGATGGTTTTAACAGCACACCTACATTGATGATTCATTATATTGGAAGCACCACGCATTGTTTCTTATGTAGCACAAGCTGAGACAATAATTTCAGTAAGCAAATAGAAAACACTACATGCTACTTCAGCTTCTGTCTTCTTACAGCCCCTTGAGATTTCACTGGCACCCCGAGAGACTGAGGTATGTAGTGAAAGGTTCTTTCTGACCAAAATCATACCCGTGGGTGTGCGCAACTGACCTGCTGTAGGTAACAACAAACCATTCATCTCCACAGGCTAATCCTCTGCATTCACAGACTCTGGAAAGCTCCAATGATTAACATCAGACAGGAAGTTTAGAAAGAGAAACGATACCTAATAAATTGAGGCAATTCATCTACACTATGCAGAATAATGCCAAGAAAATTCAGAGGTCCTGTTTTTCTAGCAAAAAATACTGTTAAGCTTCTTAGACAGCTAAGTGGACAGATGGCAAAATAGGTGCACGATTAAAATTTTAGTTGAGCAATTTATTAAGAGACCATATGTATGAGACAGGTATCCCCTTCTATAGTGGGCTTGCTGCTTACAAAGGACAACAGAGAAAAAATTACAGGTGAGCTAGGTAATTTTAATAAGTAGCAGATAAATACTGACCCCTGAAATACTGAACCTTGCATAGGATGTGGATAACTGCTTTACATGTCCATTTGTAACATCTTGAATTGCTTTCTCCCTTGGACTGGTTAGTAATGCAGGAACAACTCCTGAACACTCTCCCACTGAAGGATACAGGAGATTGATAACAGATTGGAGAAACATCCACTTCAGTATTTGTAGCTTTTCTGCTCTTTCAGATCACTTCCTCTAGAGATGCCGTGCAAGTTTCTCTTCTTCTACACTGACAGGTTTAAATTTACTGTTAGATGCCTTTGATCAGCTAAACTCAGACTGTCCTTGCACTCGATGCAAACATTACTGCATCTTTGCAAAGTACATGAATTTTTACTTGTGTTTGCAAAGCTACAGCTTGTGCTGTACTGCTCAGGAGCCCTGGAATACTTGACTGTCCCACTTCCCTTAGCAGCCACAAAAGGACATCCTTTCCTGCCAAGTCTAGATCCCAACATGCTAAGCTCTCTAGTGCCCTGATGGTTCTGCTTCCCTTTCATGGCCATTCACTCTTGCCTGTTAGGATCACTCCACATTAAGGACTGTCTGTTCCTTTCCTTTCCCCAAATGCTACAGCAGCCAGGGATGTGACCATCTTCCCCAGGCCTGCTAAGGTACAGGGTACAGCTGTGTGCAAGCCTGGGTGAACTACTACATAGTAATCATTAGCAAGCAAAAGCCATCAAGATGAAATCATGTTTAGATAACAAAAGCTATAAGAGTAATACCTACTGTAAACTCCCATACAGTTTCATTTGTGCCATGGATGCAGGCCACAAGCTCGTGGAAATTCAGCTGAAGTTGGCAGAGAAACTTATTATCACCAACTGTCTGTTTAAATCCTCAAGCTTTTCCTCTCAAAGGAGCAGATTTAAGGAAGTCTAGGCCTGAGCTGCTGCTGACACGTGGCAGGTGAGGCTGTTGGGAAAAGCACTGCATGCAGGGCTGGCAGTTCGGCAGAACACAACAGTCCCTCATTTCTTGGGAGCTGTGTGCCACTGGATCCCTCACATTGTGCCTTCTGCCTCCGGGAGCAGCTCCCACGCTCTGCCTCAGCTGAGGCACTTCCAGACAGCATTCCCCTAAGCTGGGTTCATGTTCCTCCCTGCTTTTGAAGGGTTTGTTGTATACATGTATAGTATTTCTGTAGAGTTAGCTTCAACACAAAGTAGAAATAAAGATACTTTACCTAATGTTAGAGAAGGAGAAATAGCAGATGATAAAGTTAGCTCCTAAACTTTTTCCAGAAACTGAAGTAAGAAACACACTTATTTTTGTGTCTGTGTGACCTCCTCTTTCCAGGGAGAGGACAGGGGAGCTGACTTGATGACCATGACTTTATTTACTGCTCAGCAGCTCATAACCCCACATTTTTTCATGTACTGACTAAAGGGACTCACAGGTTGTTCTGTGGTTTTTGTTTTAAAATAATAGGCAATACCTGTTACAAGATTTACACTTAAGCTCACCTGCCAATGCCTGGCACTTCAGCTCTACTTTGCCTGACAGGAAGCCTCCCTTGTTACAATTCACTCTGCTGTGTGCAGAGGTCTCCCATGAATAGTGCTGCTGCACCTTCAAATAGCTACACAAGAGAGATGTCCAGGCAGTGTCTCCTAGCACAAGTCAGTCTTTAAAGGAAAAATAATTTTTTTTAAAAAGGGTAAACTAGCTAGGTATTTATTGTTGGTTTCAGATGTGAAAAGCTCTTCTGTTGATTGCAGCTTCTTTTCTCTTTCCATTCCAGTCTCTAAATCTCCTTACTCTGTCTTGATATCACCTCAGGACAAATACCCAGATTCCTTAACGTTTAAAAGGTGGGCTTGAAATAATGCCTCAAGCTCAGGAATGAATATTTAATATGAACTCAATATAATATTAAGGACAGTTGTTGAAAGATCTAAAGTTCTGTACCTTGGGTTGTGCCTATCGGCAAACCTTGTCCTGAGGAAACAAATACCATGCAGGAAGGCATATGTGATACAGACCCTAGAATTAACTCTTGATTATTTAAACAAACTTGCAAACATAAGCACATTATTCAGCTTCTTTGTAATCTCCAACAAGGAAGAAAGTTTGAGGTAAAACTCCTTGAAGAAGAAACAAGATGAAAAGATTAACTGCTCCAACAACCTTACATACTTCCATTCATCTTTCCAGAGGAAGACTTAGTTATTTAGCATAGATAAAACCTGTTAAAATGGGATTTGTAAAATACCAGTGCGTCATCAACCAGTTGTTATCATCTGAGGATAACTTCCATAGAGTGAATGCACAATGTTAAATGACAAAGTTTGCAAGGCTTACGACAGAGAAGAACTTGCAAGAGTGTCAGTGGAAGACATTATGACTCTTACATTCTATTTTTTCTGTACTGGAAGTTGAACCTTAACTGCAAAAGCCCAGAGCAAATGGCTGAATGGTCCATAATGCCTGATGGCTGTGTGCTGAGCAGTGATGCTCACACCACAGACATTCTCCTGGGCAGAACCACAGACTCCAGGTCAAATTACTGATCACTTTGGGAATATCTTAGGCTAAAAGGCCATTTCAAAAAAGACAGCACAATGTTATCCAGAGTGAACACGTCAGCAATATTATTGCAGCATGAATGTATCTCCATTATTAAATTCACAACTGTGTTCTTCTTTATTCTCTTGCATCTTGCTCACAGCTTTACAGCATGTGCCAAAATCACCAGAATATACACAACAACAACAGGATACAACACAGTTGGAGAAGTGCCTCAAAACACAGAGATATTGCTGGACCTTGTTTTTACAGTTGCCCTTCTGTCTCCCTGTATCTCCCACTGCCACCAAGGGGACACACTGCAAGGCCACCACTGCCCTCAGCTCCGTGGCTTTGATCCTCATCACAACACCCACTCTGGAAGAGTTGGCTTTCCAAGGAAGTGTCTCCATTCCAAGAGACAGTTGTCTTGCCCGTGCCACTTTATTACTATTTCTACTATCCAAACCTGCAGCTCACTCTCAGGGGCAAAAGCTCGGTGATACAGCTTTAATATGCAAGTCTCCTCCCAGCTGTTATGTCAGAGCAGTGTGGCTGGCAGGGGATGGTTCCTGTGTGCAGCACGCTGCTCTGCAGGGATCAGCTGAGAGAAAAAAACCTGGGATCTGTGGATCTCACCAGTGTCATCCTGCTGATGGGTAGGTTGAGTCTGATGTAGGCAGGAAGAAGCAGGGGGCAAAGAGTGGGAATACAACCAGGGCAAAAGGGAGGCAGCTGCAAATTCCCATCTGTGTGAAGCTGGAATAGGGACGTGCTCACACATGTCAGACATCTCAGCTGTCACACCCTGTGCACACACAGCAGTGGGAATGGTGTGTGGTGCAGGCGCAGTTATTTATTTACATCTGTGTTTATAAACAACATCGTGTACATTTGAACAGCAAGGATAAACATAAAGCATTCCAAAATGCATCTCAGCAATAAACATAAACCTCAAGCTTTTGAGAGCCGATCCATCCCTCCCTCCCCCTAAATTTGTTTCAATCAGGGAAATAGCTAAATGGATTTCTTCTAACTTTGTACTTAAAGTAAAATTCACCTCAAGGCTGACAAGCATAGAAAATTTCAGTCGAATGGGTGAATTTTTTTTTGTTAAAGCTGCAATAGCCTGAAAACAGGGGCTTGTAATGAAGCTGCCCCATCAACCATAACCACACTGTCACTAGAGCAACAGAATCATATTGCCTGTGCAAAGAAGCAATGCATTTAACATTTTCTTCACTGTGTATTATCTATTAGCTGAGTTTGTCACAGAGATATGTGGCAGTTCCCTGTAATACTTATGAATATATGGCAAGGCATACAAGAATCCATCTGTCTGCTTCAGCACAGGTTTGTCTTATTACATTTTGGCAAACAACTTAAAAACCCACCCTTCTCTTATCTTAGGTTTCTGTTAAATACTGTTACTATCAAGAAATAGAAGTCATCTGAGGCAAACATCTCAGATCTTCCCATTGCTATTCTCTATTACTAATGCACATTACATGTTCAATTCTCCCTTGCTGTTCCTATGAAAAAGGTCTTGTCAAAAACAGATTTCATTTTTTCTGTGTATGCACAAATTAGTTATGGATGATTAACAAAGCATTCATTCTTTTATTTGCTTTGGCTGAGACTTGATCTGTGTTACATTCATGTGAGGGAAGCACTCAATTTTACGTTGATTAAATATGAAACACTGCACTCTTGATAAAAAGAGTTGTATTCAGAGCTGCATATTATACTGACAAAAGATGCATGTTCTTGGGCTAATAGTTTCTTAAACAAGTTTTTCCAGATTTTTAATTGCAAAAAACTTGATACAGGCTTTTTTTTTTTTTTTCCTTCTCAGCAAGTACTGGGCAATGAGAGCTTTGTGTCCCAAAGCAATCTGGTGCAGTCTTAACAAACAACAATAGTTATTTCAAATTCAATATAATAAAAAGGAATTTTCAAGTTCTGCCCTGCAATTTGATTTCTTTAAACATAACTTGCATAATAAAACTTTTTTAAAAAAAGACTGCAAAGCTAAGTAGGACAGACAACAAGTCATAATTACCGAGTTTGTCTTTTATTACATCAAAAATTCAACAAAAATAAAGAGGTATTGGAGAAATCTTATGGAAACTTACAGCCAGTCATAACTGAGAACTTAGCCCTGATCTGCTGCCACCTACTCCAGCTATCACAGCATAACAAGTGCATAAATGCTCCTCAGTAAGGCCCATAAATTCTCCATGTCCATTAAACACAGTGACAGAAACCAAAAAGGAGGTACCTCGGTTCAGGAAGGTATTTAAGTGCAAGCCTAACTTTAAGTACACAATCTACTTGTAATTAAATCAAGTTAAAGAAAGCCATATGATTAAGCACCTTGTTAAATTTGGGAACAAATTATTAGCCCTTATAAACCAGGAGATTCTATCTTGGCGTTTACAGCACATGAAAACAAACACGAGCACACAGGAACACGCACACATGCCGGGCATTATGATGCTGTTGCAAGAGGGGATTTATTTTTAGTGTAACTATACAGAGTAAGGGCAGCTCTTACTCAGCTTAGGAGGAGGTCTGGCCACACTTCCATTCTTCTCTAAACTTCCAACAACAATTGATGATCTCATAAAACCTTTGCTACTGTTCCTACGCCACAAAAATAAGTCTATTCACTATCTTTCTTACACATCACCAAAACGAAAGCATGAACTTAAGAATTTTCATTTTGCTGCCAAGGAGAGAGAGTCCTACCACAGCGTGAGGCTAGAAACAGCCCAAAGCAAGGGAAACGTGAAGCAAGTTGGGCTTAGAAAGGACAGCTAGTGCTCCACATGGAAGAAGGTGATTTCTTGGGGTGCCCCTGAAATACCACAGCACTGGATGAGAGGACAGCAGGAGAGAACAGATGGAAATTTGACCAAAACAAGTTACTGCATGGTCCCCAAGCAAAAGGTCTCTGCTCCCCATGAAGGGAGATGTTTGCTAGCTGGCAGCTATCCGAAGAGCCCAATGACCCATCTGGAGCAAGGTCCCTCCAGCTCTAATCTGGTGCAGGTAGTGCACAAGAAAGGGCCAGCGAAGGCAGCCAGGGCTGTGTGGAGCAGCCACACTGCAGCACAGGGTGTGAGCTCCTGCGGGGCATGAGAAGCATGAGGGGTGCCAGGAACAGCCACCCCTCCTCACGGCCCTCATCCAGAGCAGAGGCACAATGGAACGGCCTCTCCCTGAGGCTGCAGCCATCAGACAGCGCCGGTCTCCAAACCCATGTCCTACCTGCACCCCCCCTTTCCAGCCACAGGCTCCTGCCTTGCACCAGCCATGGCACCTCACTGGCTCTTCTTCCACTACCCAGCTCCTCTCACTCAACCAGCAGAAAACTCACTCAGAAAAAAACCCACAGTGGGTCAGACTGAGCTCTCCAAAGGCCAGGTGAGCACCAGCATGGGCACATGGAGGGGCTGCTGCACACAAAGTGGTGAGCAGGGAGGACGGAGCAAGAAACCACCTGTTTTGACAGCCACATGCTGAGAATGGTTCAGCCATCACATGTGGTTGCATTTTTATTGTGCGGAGATTTACTCTTCCTGTTCCAGCCTGTGTGAACTCAGCTCCCTGTCCCTACAGACAGAGGATGGTTGAACTGAGACAAAGATTTTTTTTTCCTTTAAGGAACTCCAAAAATATTTTTTTTCCCTTTGCTTCAGGTCACATAAGAACACACAAAAGGACAAAGCAATAAATGCTCACATGCACTTTCTTGTCTTTATTTCCATTCTCTGGAACGAGGCCAGAGACATCTAAGTAGTGCACTCTGTTCTCTTCCACTCCCTCACAGAAATTATGGACTCTCCTTTGCAGCCAATTTCCTCCTCCTTCTCTGTTTGGGCCCAAGCTTCAACCACTACAAAACAATGTTCCCCTGTTTCTCTCCAGGGCCCATTCTCCATGCATCTACCCCAGGCTCTCTGAGGCCTCCCAGACCTTTAAGACTTTACTTTTACAGATCCAGGATGAAAACCTGTTCTTTCTGCTTCGATTCTGGGAAAATTCCACTCTGTCCCCACTTTGCATATGAACTCGGCTGCACTCATTTCCTTCAGGCTCAGCCCCTCCATGGTGCTGAGGGGCTGCCACCCCCGAGGGCATTGGTACCTCAGCAGCCGTGCTCAAACGTACCTGACGGAGTCGAAAAGCTGCCTTGGAAAATACAGAAAATGTTTCATGGCACAGGTTGTCCCCAGCCTAAGCCTGAAACTTTAAATTGGGCATTGGCAACTCAAACAGCAAGTATGTCACAGTTTATTACACTTCCCACTTTTTAAAAATACCTAAATTCATTAGTATTAGACTTGCACAATTTATAACTCATAAAAATAAGTGCTACAAAGTCAATACCAGTTTCAAAAAATCAGTTTTTACACATTCATTCAAAAGGACGTTATGCTCCACATTCCAGCTACCCCATGAACACTCCTGGAGTGTTACAGGCACTCAACATTTCTAAATGACACACTGTCAACATTTCTAAAGCTCCCCTAGAAAAAAGTTCACATGTGTACAAAAGGCAGAGATGTTCCTGATGGCTTGTTTATTAATACATCAACTTGCCATCTAAAACAAATACAAGAATAAATTAAGAAATACAGAATATCTTGAATGAAAGTATTTTCTTCTCTACTTCTTGGCCGTGAAGTTAACATAACTTATGGATTAAAAAAAAAATCTCATTGTTAATTAACTTAATATTTGATCCATCCATACTTCAAAATATTCCACAATAAAAGCAAATGAAAAACAAAACTAAAAAAACCCCGCAAACATAAGCAGACCTAATCTCATAATTATTGTCACGTAGAAGCACTTACGAGACAAATGCATTAATCAATTATCAGAAAGTAGTGCTTCAGTCCCAGGTAGTCAGCAACAGCACTCGTATAAAATTAGAGGGAGCCTGATGTTTTGGCAAAACTAGAGCAGGAAAAAATGAAACTAAAAGGCATATTGTACATGTGACCTACAGGACTGGGATTATTACCTCTAAGCTTATTAAGAGTAAAAGCTGTCAGTCGGACCACCCCACATCCAGGGAGGAAAACTGAGATTACTCAGCAACAAAAGGCATAAAAAGGAGACGTGTCTTCTTGGAATGGACGGAGGCAGAGAGTGAACCACAGCCCTGCTTCAGCTATCTGAGCAGTAATTGGCTCACAGGAGCGACTGCCACGTTAAGGCATTATCATTATCTAGCTCACATAACTGGAAATTCACGCTCTGTTCTTTAAATTGGCTTAACCAGCAGCATCTGCAGCACTTTAATTAATTACAGCAATTGGCGTACCTTAAAAGTAGATGCACAGATCTGAAATGATAATGCCCCGTGAGTAATAATTGTAAACTAGCATTAAACCAGACCTATCCTAAACAAAAACTAGGGTATACTGTTGGGCTTCAACAGAAAACAAGATTCAACCTAGTAATTATTATTGTCTGCCCAGGTTCACCAACAGATACTACAATTGTACGTGACACTTTACATCCAATTAGCTCAGGAATGCAGAAGCTCACAACATGTACAGCAAAAATCTGTTTGGGTTTGATGCTATCCAGTCAAAATTTGCTGAAGCACCTAAATTTGGGATTCCTTTGAAAGATAAACTTTAAGTTAAAATCATAACAGAGATTGATTACCACTATTTATATTTAGTACACTCCTTATAAAGAAACATAGGAGCCAGACATCGCAGTAAGCTCAGAAAGAAGTTTGGTTGACAGCCATTAGCTTTGCTTCAGTAAAAAAATCCATGGGCACTATACATAAATGTGGATTTCTTTTCTTTCCTGGTATCTGCAGCTCTAAAATACAGAAGAACTACTTGGAAAAAAATTTGGAGACAAGAAGTTAAAAAAGTCTTTTGTTCCTTTTATGTACAGCAATTTGAAATCTTTACTTAGAAGGAAATAATTTTTAAACCCTGACAGTGAAATCCATGTACACATCCTGGAAAAATCTAAAAGCTGTTCTTCCTATCATTTCCAGCCAGAACACAAAACACTATCAAGATTTGTTGTGACTTGCTTCTGTACAGTTTTTGGTTTAAAGACAGATTTTACGTTTAATTAGCACAATCCTGCAAAACGGGACACAAGAATTTTAATCAGGCATCTTGAATGTAATGGAAGTTTAAACATTTAAATAGCTCAGTGTTACTAAATTAATCAAATCTGATCCTCAAATTCATAGGTAATTTAAGGGTCAGAATACCTGGTATAAAGGCCACTATGAAACCAAATTTGAACTTCACATTTATCAAACACAAGTCTCATCTTTCACAGCCGTGTGAAAAAATGAAATACAGCTTTCTTGATTCTAGTAAAGATGTAAAGTTTTGAACATATTTTTAACCCAAAGAAACCCACAACCATAGACTCAACTAAGGGGTGACTGGTTTTAAGTTGCAAAAACTTTAACCATCTAATAAAAATAGATGCTGCAGCACAAAATGTGCCTTTGTGCAATGTTGTCCCGTGCCCATTTCTGAAAGCATGACTGTTCTCGTAACTCACAGAACTCACACAGAGGCACAACCTCAGCAAGGCAGTGAGTGCAAGCCCAAACAGCTAAAATACCAAGGCTGATGCAGCAGCAAAAACCAAACCCAGCAATCTTAGGTAGCAACTCACACCACAGAGACATGCAAAAGGCAGCCAGAGGAGAGAAATACCTTTTCTGAAGCAGCAAAACTCCAGTGACTGTGTTTATATACTCTGTGCCTACTGTGTCTGGGCTGTGCAGACAGCAGTGAAGCTTCACCGGTATGTGTAATTTTAAGACATAAGTATCTGTGCTCAGAAACACTCTGATAACATGTTTATATTGGGTGTACAGATAACAACTGCATGCACAAATAAACAGCTACAGTCAATGTAATCACGTTCATCTCCTGAGTACCCACTTATAAATCCCAATCTAGAAACAATATGTGCTACTACAGCAGCAGCCTCTGAGGAAAAATGGCCACAATGCAGGAAAAATAAAAAATAAAATAATAATTCTTATCTAAGACTGATACTTATTCCACACAGTCACCCATTTCTGATGGAGAGGGATCACAAGTGCACAATACAAGTTATTCGTTGACTAAGTATCATCCCGAAATGCTCGGATATAAAGGTTGGAAGGATTAACACAAAAGGTCCCACTCCAAGACAAATGTCTCCTTCATAGTTCAGTTCACAGCCATCACGACTGCTCAGTCAGGCCTGCGATCCCAGAACGCCGGGCATATACCTGCTAACCAAACACTTCAAATCTTGGAAAATCTCTTGTTGATACTGGCATATTTTTAGAGGAGATTTTAATTACCACCACAGAGAAACAGAATTTTTTTAAACATACGAAGATCCCAAATAGTTTCTGCTTCAAATCTTAGCACTTTCTGAAAACAACTTCCACAGAGGAATCACAAATTTGCCGGGTTGGCACCATTCACATGCTGCTTCTTTCCTTCTCCTCATTCAGTCTCTCACCTTTTCCAAGCAAAAAAATGTGAGATATGGAACAACTGCCCCCAGATTTCAGCTGTTTGCAGAAGCCTTACACAATTTAATGACACATTTATAGAGAGGCCGCTTTCCAAAATAAATGCAGAGAAATTAATTAATTAGCATGCACTAAAATATGTTGGGGTCTGGTGTAACAATAAAATCACTTTGTGATTTTCCAACAAATGGTAACTATTAGGGGGAAAAAACTGCAATTGCAATTCGTATTTCTAAATATATATTTGGATTTGCACATTCTTCTCTAATAATTATGCCCTTTCACATGGCCTTACATTTCAGAAACTATCTGAACTGTGCTTATCTTCTTTCACTTTCAGTAATGGACTACAGCGTGAAAAACTAAGATTTCTAAAGGAGAAAGGGCTGAGTTTTACTGCTGAATATTTTATCCTTACTGGATGGTAATTTTTCTACTCCCTCTACTGGCATACTTTAAAACCAAGAAAAAAAAAAACCTGAAGGGCATTCTAGCTTGTAAAACATAATGAGAAAATATTTTTTGTAACCTCAAAATAATTGTTTACACAACTTGGCAAAACATTATTCTTAAATCTTGGGGATTTTTAAGCCATCAACAAAATTTTGGCAGATTTCTTCACCGTAAGAATTAACTGAGCACCTCGAAAAAACCCCATCCTGACCACTTTGTGTTAGAATTACTATCAAGTAGTTCCATCACCTGTCACTACTCTGATCAAAACAGGTCAATCCCTCAAACATACTCTATGGCTAAAAGACCCGAAGAGTGATCTATGGAATAGAAATCTACATGATTACCACAAGTCTACATAAATAAGCAAAAATATCCTGAGCTTAACGAGTTGCTACTTAAATGTTAGACAGTGCTCTGTGAACCATTTTATATTAAAATTGGATAGTTCTAAACATCACACATACAAGAAGTATTGTTTGACACAGTGCCATTTTGATGATAAATTGCAATCTACAGCTCAAATAATTCTAGCCAGGGATTAACATTTCAGAGGCTGAGCCAGAGATTATGTGTGTGGATCTTGAATTTCATCATCTCCCTTCGGCACAATACCTCATTCTTCCTTTTTTCATCTATTCTCTCATGAAGGGTCAGGAAAGCTTAGCCTTGCTGTTTCATTCATTTCATCTCTACATTAACCAGATACCTTGCAGTCTTTAGTTCTTACGTGTTATTCCATTACAAATACTACAGCCACGCTGCACTGTGCTCCGGCTAATGAGGCATGTACCAAATCAAAGGCTGCCATCAAGTGGTTGTAGCACACTGCCAGCACTGTGCAAAGTCAGTGTTCTGCAAGGGCTTTCACCAGGACACACCATTCAGGCTGGATTAAACTCTGCCCTGATTTAAAGCTCTGGGGGAAATCCAGATGCTAAGAGGTGGTGGTCCCATATCATTTCATTTCCTTCCTTTTAAATTCTAAGGTCCAGCCTAATAGCTGGCACCACCACGCAGAAGATGTTCCTGTTTCTCGCCACTCTGGATCAGCAGGCTCCAGAATTGTTTCTGCCATCATGTTGCTCATCACAGTGCACCAGTGGAGACCAGCCTTAATAATCACTCAAAAGCTTCCCAACTAGTGGTGGGACAAGAAGGGTGTCGTAGGGTTGGGGTTTCACAGAAGATGGGGAGAATAAACACAGTTTCTTGTGCCACCATACCCAGTTTCAAATCAAACTCAGTTAAAGACTGTTAATCTATACTCATACTGAACTTGAAGATAATGTGAGAGCTCTTCCTTACAGTGATAGTGATGAGTATCTTCAGCATTACTCAGTGATTTGAAGCAACCATGCCCTTACAGATCATTCTTCAGCACGAGCATTCAATCCCACCCACACAACTGGCCTTTCCATATAGACACTGTATCGCCATATAGCATCAGCTCTAAACCACAGCCTGTTACTCCAACTCACCTTTGCCTGACAGGCAGAAAAACAACCAACCAAAACCAAAGTAAAACCTACTTTCAAAGAATCACACAGATTCACCAAATGGGCAAGGTGGGGAGGGACCATAGTTGGGATCATCTAGTCCACCCTCGCTGTTCAAGCAGGGTCCCCTAGAGCATGTTGCTTAGGACATTGTCCAGATGGATGTCCACCTCCAGTGAGGGACTCCAACACCTCTCTGGGCAGCCCTCCTACTGCTCAGTCACCATCCCAATGAAGTTTTTCCTCCTCATGGTCAGGTAGGGCTTCCTTTGTTCCAGTTTCTACTTGTTGCCTCTCATCCTATTGCTCAGCACCAACAAGAGGAGCCTGGCTCCATCCTCTTAATGCTCTCCTTTGAATACTGATACACACTGATAAGAAACCTTCACAGTCTTCTTCAGCCTAAACAGGCCCAGCTCCCTCAGCCTCCCCTCATAACTGAGGTGTTCCAGTCTACGAATCATCTCCGTGCTGTCCTGTGGATTCACTCCAGGAGCTCTGTGTCTCTCTTGTACAGAGGGACCCAGAATTGGACACAACACTCAAGGTAAGGCCTGTCCAGGACTGAGAAGAGTGGCAGAATTCCCTCCCTCGACTTCCTTCTTCTCACTTTCCAGTGCACCAAGACAGATTTTTTTCCCAATGAAAAAGAATGGTGTCTTTCTAAGAATTGTACCTATTTTGCTACTCTAGGAAAAAAGCTTTGCATGTGCCATGGGACACAGGCAAGGTTTTCATGGTAGGGATAAGACTAAAGACTACCCAGATGTGTCTTCCCAGCTCATGTCCATCCATGGCATGCCTTCCAGAAATTCAGCTGTCACTTGAAATAACACCTTCCATCTTGCAGTTGCAATGAAAATATCAAGAAAATATTATTTGAATGTAATTGATGAAGACAGACACAATTCTCTTCATTTCTAAAAGAGTTTGGCTCCAAAGTATAAAAAGCTGAAGAGCCATGTTCTCCCTGCTGCCCCCAGTGCCTGACCACCCAGTCTCCCTTGCTCTCCCCTCACCATTGGCATTAACCATCTCTTGCATCTCGGACTTCTCATTTTTGCAGAAAGAAATAAAAAAGGAAAGCAAATACTGGAATAGTAGCATTGGGGGAAAAAATCCCAAACAATCTGGGAATGGGGAAGAGAGGTGAAAAGGTATAGGGTTTTGTCAGATACAGATTTTGATGGTAGTTGATTTCTGAGTTCTCTTTGTATTCTTTTCTGAATTTATTTAGCACTCAAACGTGGAGAGCACTACCAAATCTCACATTCCAAATAATTTCTCACTCTTCAACAGGAAAAAAAATGCAAATATAATTAATTTTCATTTCAGGGATTTACTTTACAGATAAAAATAGGAGACACAATTCTTCACACAATTTTCAACATCGCTTCTGGTTTGGTAAATATTGTATGTGTTCTTTGAATTTTGTGCTGTGACTTCCTGTGACTGGAGACTCTTTCATGGAGCCGTTTTGCTTTGGGGAGCAAAGCTTTAAGAGTTTCCTTAATCTTATCCCTTGCTGAGCAGAATACTCGTACAGTATAAATCATTAAAACTATATATAAAAACTGAGTCTTTAAAGAAAATCTCTGAAAACTAGTAAGTGTATTTATTTTTAGCAGGCGAAGTCCTCAGTCAGACACAGCTGTTTCCTATGTTGCAGGCTATGCTGCACATGGTATTAAAAAAAAACTTGGAAAACCTGGCATCCATCCTGCTCAGTCTGCCATTCTGCCACATTGCCAGGAAGGGCAGGTTGGTTTGTTCTCAGTTCTAGTCCACAGAAAAGCCTCCAAAAGCAGAAATACTGCTATTTAACAGTGCAATATAACACACAACTGTACCATCTTCAGGTTTTACATGAATCATGCTTGGTGTATATATATATGTATACATATATATACAAAAAAGTAATTTTTCAGGCCACTGGAAAATGTGAGAAACATTGCTGAAGTATAGTGCTGTGGTTTAGGAATGGTAGTGACCAATTTAGTGTTCCCACGGAGACTCTCCAAACCATGCTCCACTCACTCCCTGCCTCTTCCCTCCTGTCTGAGGACTTGCCCACTGGAAACCGAAGTGGCCTTTACTCTTGAAGAATCTCCTGTGGCGCTCATTCTTCCTCTCAACTCACATACCCATGCTGCCAGGGCAGAGATGGGTTTTCCATCCCACTTTCACCTGTCCTCCACTTGGTCATGCAGGTGAAACCCCAGGGTACCTCGCGGTGTGAACCCTCTCTCTCAAGCAGGGGGGTGCTTG
This sequence comes from Platysteira castanea, assembly GCA_013397175.1. NCBI lineage: Eukaryota > Metazoa > Chordata > Aves > Passeriformes > Platysteira > Platysteira castanea. Next base: position 383,301 of record VYXC01005878.1, read on the forward strand.
CTCCCAGTAGCAGAGACTCTGGTCTGTCCTGGCAGGACACACGACGTTTCCTCTCTTAACTTGCTCGAGTCTTTCCAGTCTCTCCACAGTCTTGGATGGTCTTTCCACAGCTGAGGTGCAGGTCGGTAGGGAGGCAGAGAGATGGTTTTCATTTGCTGGAGTCAGGCAGCCACTTGTAGCACTGTTTGTTCTCCTGTCATTGACACCAATGCCAGTGATTTGGCACACAACAATGACATGCTCCATACAAATTTCCACCACATGGATTGTGTCCACTGGACCTCATCTGGATCTACAGGGGACTCCTGTAATTTGAACTCCTACAGATTAGCTCCAGCACAGCCGACTGTCTCAGGTACAGGATACCTTTCTCCGTGGCATTCCACCTGCCTGTGTGCACTACTGGATCATCCTTGGGAGACCACCTTTCCCTCCAGTTGCCTCCAGAGACTCAAGAGTTTCTGTCCTCTTCCCAATCCCCTTGTCAATGCCCACATCCCGGGACAGGGATTCCCGGTGCTAGGATTCCATACCATGGGCCATGATATCCCAGCACTGGAGCAGCCAGGTCACCAGGGGCTCACCAGACTGGTGGCTGAAATCTTAATCTCACAGCTCAGTCCAGGATAGGGATCGGGTGATTATCTCTGGCCCTGCCTCCTCCTCCTGTTGTGAGGGCCCTGCTTCCTCTTCATGCCTCACTATGCAAACTGATTTTGTCTTGGATTTCTCCTTCTGTGTAAGATCAGCTGCTACCAGCTGTCCCTCTGGCTCAGCTCAGTTTGAGTGGCCACGGTGCCTGTAGGTCTGATTTCCTCCTCCTCCTCCCCCTGAGGTGCTGTCCAGTATCGAACTGTGTCTGGTGAAGAGCAGCCAGGACCCAGCACACTGCAATAGGTTGCTCCTCTCTGGAGTTGCCACAGCATTCTGCTCGCAATATTCTGTCACTTCACCTGTAGTTGCTCAGGGGTGAACTTCCAAACCATCAGAGAAGAGAATTTCCCTAAATACTGGCCCATTTTCTCCCACATTCCATGCCACTCATGACTATCCACACTTGGGGCAGATCTGTGAATGACCTTCCCAGAAATCTCTGTCCTGACTCTAAGCAGGTGTGGACTGCACTGAGGAGTCATAGGAGAAATAGCAACAAGAAAATGCTTTCCTTAGCATCCAAGGGAAATTCAAAATTCTCAAAAGCTGCTGTAACAGGCCTAAAGGAGGAAAAAGTGGGGAGAAGCTGGGGAAAATCACCCTCCTCTGTTCCCCTCCTAGACTGCAAAAATTAACCCTGTCCTGGCCAGAACCAGGACATATAGCCCACTGTGCTCAGAACAGCAACCTTTGAATTCAGGGATGCAACTCTGTATGGGTCAGAAGTCCGGCAAAAATTTGGTTTAATCTTGTATTTATGTTAGTCCGTGGAAACAGAGAAAATACTGATAAGTTATGAAATGCCATTTATGGCACCTTATTCAATACCATTTTATTCGGGCAGTCTTTCCAGCCAAGACCCAGGTTGCCACCACACCTAAGCTAAACCAGAAAAAGCTCGTTTCTACTGCTTGTCAAGATTCAAGAAGCAAATTGGCTCAGATATGGATAATGCACAACAACGAGAAAGGAGAAACCTCACACAAAAATCACAATAGGATGGTGCAGCATCAATTCAGAATGAAGAATATGCTGGGAGGGAAATGAATGAAATGGCATCAATTAAGTTATGGAGGTCAATTAATTTCTATTATATTAAACTCTATTAAGACAGCTAACAACCAAAGATAAGAGGCTGAAAGAAATAACACTCAGAGCTATTACACTGCCAGACGGTTTTCCTAATAACAAGGGTTTTCAGGAGGCCAGAATTCTTATTTTCCTGTCAGCTGGCTATAGTTCTGCTGGTGGCCACTATTTTTAAATAATATGCTCTCAGTTAAATTACAACTGCTTGCATGTACAATCCTATCCAGTTACTTAATGCAGAGCTACATTTTACACAGTAATGGGTATTTTAATTCTTTTTTTGACACATATTTCCGTACCTTGAGCACATGCAATTGCAAGGTATTATCTCAAATCAACCAAAATATTCAATTTGACTCCCAGATTATCTGCCTTTGAAGGTGACTTATGTCAAAAATATTTTTCATTAAATGCACTGCCATTTTTTCCATTTTCCACACTGAATATTTTGTACTACATGGCAGCAGCATATGCTGCTGTTTTAACACCGTACAGCTACCAGGTCAAAAATGAAATTTATCCATCATAATGCTGCCCCAGACAGTGGTATTTTACATAATGATATTCTGAACCGCATCAAGAGCAAACACACAGCCGTGACTGTATGGATATGTAAAAACACACTCAGACACATAAAAACCAGAAAAAATGTGGCAAGGTGAACAAGCTTAAAAGCAAATACTTTCCTATTAAAAAGCAAGTTGCTTGGCTCAGCTTATGACTGGAGTATGATTAGAACCCCACTGTAAAACAATTACCAAGACACTCTTGCGTATTTGATGTCTGAAAGAGAAACGACCTCATGCAGACTCCTGCATGCGCTGGCAAGTGTATTTTACTGCTGATTTTCTATGAATAAACATATGCTAAGAGTGGCTGAAACACACTGCTGGTTTTAAACATGCCTAATATAGTATTAGAGGTTTGTTTCCAAAGCTGTCTGCCTTGTTTATCAGCTTCTCCCCTCCAGCTGGCAAAGGACACCACTGATAGCAACTCCAATCAGCTGCCTTGTACAACCCGGCTACAGGAGACAGATTCTTCTAGCAGGAAATAGCTTCCCCTCAAAAACCCAAACAAAATGGTTCTAAGCAATTTAGAAAACAGTTGTACTTTACTGCTGTGAATCAGTAATAACTGTATAAATTAAATGTTGCCAGGTATGTTATTGTACCACACTTTGTGAGCTACAAAGCCAGAGCCTCACATCCAGGATGCTCTGCCTGGAGCCCAGGGGCCTTCTCTTTCCAGCTGCCACTTGCAAGACCCTCCCATGTAACTGTAGCATAAATATCAGAAAATGAGATGTTTCCTTCACTAGAAAATGTTATGCCAAATGCTGTAATGCAGTTTTCAAAACTGCAATATCATCTGCCACATTATCTCTGATATAGGTTAATCCTTTGCATTCACAGACTCTGGAAATCTCCAATGATTAACATCAGACAGGAAGTTTAGAAAGAGAAACGATACCTAATAAATTGAGGCAATTCATCTACACTATGCAGAATAACGCCAAGAAAATTCAGAGGTCCTGTTTTTCTAGCAAAAAATACTATTAAGCTTCTTAGACAGCTAAGTGGACAGATGGCAAAATAGGTGCACGATTAAAATTTTAGTTGAGCAATTTATTAAGAGACCATATGTAGGAGACAGGTATCCCCTTCTATAGTGGGCTTGCTGCTTACAAAGGACAACAGAGAAAAAATTACAGGTGAGCTAGGTAATTTTAATAAGTAGCAGATAAATACTGACCCCTGAAATACTGAACCTTGCATAGGATGTGGATAACTGCTTTACATGTCCATTTGTAACATCTTGAATTGCTTTCTCCCTTGGACTGGTTAGTAATGCAGGAACAACTCCTGAACACTCCCCCACTGAAGGATACAGGAGATTGATAACAGATTGGAGAAACATCCACTTCAGTATTTGTAGCTTTTCTGCTCTTTCAGATCACTTCCTCTAGAGATGCCGTCCAAGTTTCTCTTCTTCTACACTGACAGGTTTAAATTTACTGTTAGATGCACTTAGTGCAGCTATTAACACAGCATCAGGAGCAACATTATTTAAAGGACAGTTTGGGCACTGCATTTCATTTAGGAGATGAAGATCAAATAACAAAAGAAAATTTTCATAACTATTTTTGAAAAAACATAGTAGAGAAGAGTTGGATGGACTCACATTTCACACTCAGTCAAGATTAAAAATGCTATTAAAAGTGTAAAAAGTTAATTAGATATTAGAAGTTATTTTAACAATTTCTCTAAAATTCTTATTTAAGTAAGATTTCTGTCATCTCTCAGCTCTGCTTTAACAGGTTATTACATATTAATGACAGAAAGGATTCACAGTGGCCCTAATTCCAGGTGATCTGGCTACAGTCTTGTTTTGGTCGGAAGGAGAATGACATTGCAGACAGCAAGTGTAACGTCCTGAGTGAACACTAACGGGCTTTGCTTTGGGATACCAGGGTGGCTGCAGGTCAAAATATCAATTAATTGATAATGCTGTTCAGAAAAGTTTATGGATTTCTCACAGTGCCTACCTGGAACCAGGGCTGCCGGTGCCTCCCCTTTATGCTGGGCCATTTAGAGGGGAAAACACCCACAGCCTTTCAGGCCTTCCTCGTGTATTCAGGCCCTGCCCTAAATACAGGTGGTCATTTACTTGTCCTACAGCATTTGGTGTAAAAGTTCTCCAGCAGAACTCAAGTGTGCAATCCACTTCCATTACCTTCTGTACTTTTCAGAGCAGATGCTGAATCCAACGGGATTTAAGTAAGGGACTCCCATAGGGTCAGTGTGGACACAAAGGGGAATCACCCACTCTCACACACCCCAAACCAGAGTGATCCACTCTGTGCACAAGCCTTTCTCCTGCTTCTTTCCGGAGTCAGGACCCTGCCCCTGATCATATTCCCATTTTAGATAAAATTGCCCAGAAATGCTATCATGGAGCACAGAAGGAACAACAGTATATTACTGGAAAAGCATAGGATGAGGCCTCTGAGAAAGATTTCCTACCCTGGCTCCTTTACAACCAGAGCAGCCAATCAAGACAACAATTTCTGCAAGTTTTGCTCCAAAGGCCTAATCTCGGAGATTTCTCAACTAGAACAAAGTGCTAAATATTTAATGTAAGCAAAAACTAAAACAAGTTTTCTGAATCTCTATTACATTTAAAGCAGAACAAGAGTGAGACAGCTGACAAAGCAGCATTTAATTCCCAGCTATATCTAGACCAGAATACTCAGCCTAATTTACACAGGCAGCCAGTCACAGTTCACATAATCACACACAGCAGAATATGACAGGGGAATTAAAGGACCAGGAAAGCATGTCTGAACTAGGAGCTATTCTAAATATATTAAATGCAGACATTTAATACAGAAAAAACTAAACCGATCAATTATTATTTTAAGCAAAAAATTACTTCAAGCAAAAAATAGAAAAACGAATGGATAGAGAGGTTTTTACTACTTTTTTTTAAATAAAGGAAACAGCCAATTTAAACTTAAGCTCCCACATGCTATAAAGGTGCACTAGATGGGATAGCCAAGATTTTGTAATAAATTCTGATATAGCAACTGATCAGCAAGTAAGAAATCATCCTATTCTTATGTCAGTCTTTTCACCAGGTTCTTCCAGCAAATGGCATCAGCAGCACTCAAAATTTCAATTCCCTATGCTATGCTGGCATTTGCTTCCCAACATCTATTTCCAGAAACAGGTGGGAAGATTAGACTTGGGCTTTCATTTGGATGTAAAGCAAAACTTGCTCTTGCACAGTTACTGTTGCAGCAGTACTGTAGTAAAAGATATTCAACCACTCAGTAAAAAAGTGTGATTTTACCAAAATGCTGGGCTAATTACTGCTCCTATCCAAGTGAATTATTTCTCAAAAAAGCTTCATCTGGAAAACAACATATTCAGAGCTGTATCTGATGAAAACTTCTTGCTAATACCTCATTTTATTGAATCACATTTAAAATTGATCTCCTTTAAGACCAGAAACAAATTCATTTCTATGTCCCACCACCTGCCCTCTCTTTCCCATTACTTTCACTTTATTTATCATCTTTATTTGTGGTGTCATGCCAGGCATTTTAAGAGAGAGAAATAATCTCCCCAAACCTGTGAGTGATAAAACATGCTCCAGGGCACTCAAAATGAGAAATCATCATAAGTAACCATGATCCAGAATTTCAGAGGCCATGGGGGAAGGGTGGACTGGGGGATGACAACCACAAAAGAACACACACACATGTACCAATAAAATGAAGCTGGATTATGTCAAATGTTCTGTAATGTTTTCTAAGGTTTCTTTCATTTCGAGGCTTTGCTGGTATTTGAGTGGAGGCCAATTCAGAGCTCCTTCTAGGTTAGGGTTCCCAAAGTTACCCAAGGGCGACAAACAGAAGAAAAAGTCTCATTTTTTCAGCTTAAAATTGTTATTCTTTGTAACTCTTTCCTGCAGGCCAGCACGAACAGCAAACTCTAGACTCCTTTTCTTCTCTCATTCTAGAAGTTTCAGTGGGCATATTCAAAAAGGCATCATTAGAAAACAGTGTCTAAATAGGCATCAAAGCATTTTGGAAGACTCTCTATAAAGGACAGATGCAGAAGGCAGTTCAATTTCCTAGATCTCAGTACAAGAACAGCCTGGAAATTCTGCCTGGAATGCTTCCCCAGGCAGGTGACAGAGTGCAAGCAGAGCTGGGCACTGCTAGGCCCTGAAAGCCATGGGCAGCAGGAGCAGAGCAGGACACTGAGCACTCACATAAATGAATCCGTGGAAAGAGAATGCTAATGATCTGCTGATGCAATCATGGGAAGTGAAATCCCACACGTAACCACTGTCACATTACTGGGGTTGATTAGTCAGAGGCCAGAAGGAGGGAGCCTCCAGCCACACGGAAAGCAGAATCTGTTCTGCAGAGCTGTAATTGCTAAGAAAACAAAAGAGCAGCCTTAAAGTCTATCAACAAAGATCTGGGTCAGAATGATTCCCAGCAAGGACAACGGAGCTTTGGAAGAGGCTGACTGGTAATGTTGCAGAGAGCCCATCTTAATTTTTTTTTTTTAAACTCCTTAGGCAAGTGTTTGTCTGGAATTACTCTGCCTTGAGGCAACAGTGCAGGTCAGGTCAGGCTGCTTCCAGCCCCAGCTTACAGGAACCTATGAGCAAAGCTTCAACAACAGGTGGGGCATTTTTCTCCATTCATCTACCAAATCAGTAGGTCTGGGATGTATTCTTCTGTTGTTAGCAAAGACCAAGTCTTAATAGGCCTGCCACATAAAAAGAGGGCTACAGTTTGTGTCAGGAATAACAGCAATTATTGTCAGAGGAATTTCCTGCTGGAAAGGGCTTGCTCACCACAGCCTCGAGCCCTGTGAATGACCTACAGACAAAGGAGAAACAAAGGCACAGGTGGGAAGATGGAAAAGCCTACGACAAACTTTGGAATATATTACTGTGCTATTAGAGACACAAACATGGGCTCAAAAAATATTTTTTGACAAAAAATAACTTTTGACAAAAAGCTGGAAAACTTGTTTCATAGTGTGCACTTTCAAGTCGGAAAAAATTCCATGGATCTTTCAGTTTCATTAAGAATGTAGGAAGTAACTGTCTACAAAACTGCCAGCAAACAAGTTAACATTATGGTTTGTCTTCAGTGGATATTCTTATGTACTCTTCCATGCTTTGAGCATGCTAGGAAGCAAAACTGCATTTTTCCATTGCTTCAGATACCTTTATTTGAGACAAAGTTCTTGAACATAGAGCCAGTGAAAGCTTCCACACCTTTGGACCAATTTAAACCTCCTCTCTTCTGTCCTATCCTTTTCTCATACCATTAGCTAAACAATCTGCAGAGACCAAGAAACACAGCCCAAACTTCAGGTCAGCTGAACTCTTCTCAGAGCTGCAGTCTTTGTTTCAAGTTGACAAAAACTGCCCTCCCTCCTGGCACCTCTGAGGGGACACTCGACGAGCTCAGACAGTGAAAGGAACCAAGTGTGGAAACAGCATATATTCAAGTTACCCACAGAAGCAATGAGAGAGAAAAATCACTTACTAGAGCAAGGGGCTTATAAAATGGAAGGCAGCTAGTCCTTGTTCTCTAAATGGAATAGGTAAAACACACTAACACCAGTCTGTAAGATTTTGAAAGCCTATTACCACTCCACACATGGGCAAGTCTTATTCTTAGTTATGAATTTCTTGCTCTCCTACTTGCAACAGCCAACCTGAACATCCAAAGTTATTATTCAGAAGAATATAAAAAACCCCAAGAGAATTCCAAGAACTGCCTCATGAAGTAAAAGCAGATAATCAATTACACACAGTGTGGTTAAAGAGAGATGAAATTAGAGACAAGAAAGTTATCAGTAAATATACAAGGAACACAGCTGTGGAGGAGATAAAGACATGGAAAAGGCTGATGGAAAATTAACACCAAGACTGAAATAGAAAGAAACTGCTCTACGATCAAACTATTTATGGATTATACATACAGTGGATGACAAAGTTCACCTACTAGAATACAAATACAGAGTGACTAGGGCAACAAAAATACAGCTAGGAAAACAATCTACAATAGTCAAGGTAATGGATCATGAAGTACTATACATATGCCCCAAACAAGAAAATAACCACAAAAAACAAGTATCTTGTTTCATTTTCATTTACAGCATGGCCTTCTTGCACAAATCACTTCATCACTACTTAAGAATCCCTCTGAAAGTGCAATATAAACTTGTTTGGAATTTGGTAGTATCTGCCAGCAGAGGCATCTAACTGATCCAGTTACTTGGTCTTTGCTCATCTATACTGAAGCATTACAAAAGTATTTTCAAGACTGACTTTTAATACGGATTTAAAAAAGAAGCAAACTCAAAATTTTTAGCAGAATTCAGATAGCTTCACAATTAAAGCACATCCCTTAGTTCTTCAGACTTCAGTATTTCATGTTCTGAGTGCTGCTGATCAAAGAGGAATGGAAATCCTGCAGCCTCCCAGGGCAAAGAACATCCCCAAACAAAAAGGAAAAGGTCTCAAAGGACTGTAAATGTCTCTGTGCTTCCCAAAGGTGACCTGGTCTTGTCAGGTTGATGATAAATACATTGTTGTAAAACCAGGCAAATCACACATTAGGCCCGAAGAGGGTGAATGCCCATAATTTAAGGAGTGACGAGATCAACCTCCTGCCTCCCTGGCTCCCCGATTTCTAACAGGCAGGAGTTCCGTGCTGTGGAATGTCAGCCAGCCATAGGATCATTTGTCACTTGCTCGAACCGATGAACATGTTTTCATCCACCACTAAGTGGAGCTGTTACTCTGGGAAAAGAGTTCTTCCAGCATTAAAAAAAAAAAAAAAAGGAGAGAAAGGTGAAAGCAACCAGTTTCCTAGTTGCTTTAGTTCTCAATAATTTTTGCAGCGCAACTCTTTATTATTCTGAGGATACTATTTCTATATCCTCCAATCAAAGAATAAACATCTACCCACCAGTGATTATTTAGCAGTTCTTGTGAGATGAACTAACAGCACAACTGAGGTTGTAAAGAAGTTCCCACATAACAAAAGATTGCCCTGCACAGCTCAGCGAAGGTGTGAGGCAGAGAGCAAGAACAGCGTGCAGCAGATGCACTGCTGCCCCCTCTACATGGAATACACTGACATGTAAAGAAAGCAGGACACAAAGTCAGTCTACATGCCCCATATAAAATCCTAAAAAAAATCATCTGCAACGTCACAGGAAATCCAGCTATGCCCAGAGGGCCTGGCTGAGAAATACACTGACATTGTTTTATCCAGAGCTACTTGTACGGTGACAATTGGGGATGGAGACTTTCCTGATTAAAATAAACTACGTGAGAAAGAAAAGGCAACTCCAGGAAACAGTAACTAAACTGTGTTTTGTGTTAACAAGTGTCGTAAGTGAAAATAGAAACTTGACATTTAAAACAAAAGTATAAATAAAGCACTTTGCTTTCAGTCCTTTTAAATGTTCAGTTACTGGTGATAAGAATAAAAGACCTTTACACATTCAAATCATTTTCCAATACTGATAAGAAAAAGAAGCATTTTTAGGTAAAAGAGATGCAAAATCCATTGCTTCCCCACACTTCATGTAAGATGTGGTATTCCCCACACTGCTATGTGGTACTACTTGGTAGATGAGCATTTTGTTTTTTGTTTAAAAGCAACATAAAAATTAAATCACATTATGGAAAATTAAATCATATCATTACTGAGAAACAGTCCATAATGAAACTATATTAATGAGCAATAAACATTGTTTTGATACCACAATTCTTTAAAACATACTTCAAAACAAAGTTTCTTCTTCAAGAAAACCCCATAAAGCAGCTTCCCTTTTTTTCAGCCCAGGCAGCCCCAGAGCGGAAGTTGCTGCCCAGCACAGAGAAGGGAAAGGAAAAAAGTACTTCACGAAGCACTTGCTGCACGCAATGTCAAGCACTGCAGTTTGGCAAAGCCTGTTGTTTGTACAGCCCTCTGGAACTCAGCTCCCCGGGAAGTTCTGCGAGCTCCTGACTTGGAGGAGTCGGAGATTCCCCAGAGCAACTTTTGGGTTTTCACTCAGTGCACAGGGCATGCAGAGGGCGAGACTGGATCCCAGGGAGCACCTCGGGTCTTGCACTCCTCACTAAGTGACCACGGCTGGTCCCATCCTGCCCCAAATTACCTATCAAAGGCAAGCAATGAACCTCTGCTGCTCCCCAAAGAGTGGCATTCAACCCCCGAAAGGTGCACGGCCATCTGGGACGTACAGATGTCATACCCCAGCTCTGACTCATTCACTGCCCTGCTCATACACAAATCATGTGTCACAGCCCGTAAAACAGTGAGTCACAACCCAGCTCTAACTTGTTTACTCCACTGCTCATAGCAAACTAATGCAAGGCAGACTGATGCTTACAGGGAAGGAATTCAAGCAGGGCGGTATAGCATTCCCCTCTCCTGTACTTGAACTGTAACATAACAAGAGGTATTTTCATAAGCCCTCATTACCACAGAGCTAGGATTTACTGTGATTCAGCTGCTCAAATTTTATTCAAGACTTTTGCAGCATCTGGACACCTTTTAATCTTTTTAAATGATTAAGTCTTATACGTATTTAAAAAAACATAACAACATTCCAGCTTACATTCTCTATGACAAACATCCATTCCTTGTCTTCAAACTCTTCAGCGTGGGGATCCTAGAAAAACAAACCAGAGAATTTGAGTCTGAAAATAATCCAGGATGCAAAAGATTGCAACACAGCCAAGATTTTCATATACTCTGAATTATTTTTGCCCACAGAAGATGCCAGAGGGAAATATTTTAGCTAGGATATAGTCTTTATTGGATGTCCTCTATATGATGAACAAGTTGGGGTAAAACTGCCAGTGAGGATTTAATAGAGACTCCTACAGATACAAACATGAGGTTGATGCTGACAAAGACCTGTAATTCTGTTTCCTTTCATCCAGCGGGAGGAAAAAAAAAGATAAATTTCTCTTAAATTCTTGAGTTCCACCTCCCAGATAAACACAACAAATGTAGATCATGCAGATAATAGTGCAGGGAGCCCCTTGCTTCCACCTGGAGTGAGAAGATGCACACCCCAACCTCCTTATGCCCAGACTCTATGAGCACAAACAGTGATCCAGTCACAGCTTCAGCACAGCACCTCCTTCCACTGCAAATTTCTTAAACACTTATTTCAAGTTCACAACATTTCTATCGTATCACCTGTGAGGATCAGAAAATATTTTCATTAACAGGAAGAAAAATAACAATGAAGTTCATCTATTTGGCGCTTTCTTTTTAATTTAATGAGCTTTCAGTCTGCTGGGGTGGTCTGTATTGTGTTCTGAAAGTAAAATAAGAGTGGAGAAGACACTAAGTCATTCCTCTCATGCCTCTATCAAGCATCTTACTTTAAACAAAATACTTTAAAAAAAAAATAATTCATCAGCCAGTCCTAGTTCTGAACAACTGCAACAAAACTTCTACTCCTCTAGCAAAATAGATTCTCACACTAAGAGAATGTGTCTTGACTCTTTCTTTTGACATGAAACCTGCTTTTGCTGTACCTCAATTCTATCCTACTGTTTCTAGTTACAGGAAAACACTCAATTACTCCTTTGCTCCCCATGCTTGCACACTACAGGTACTTGCAGATAAATGCCACTTCCATATTATCAGCATTTCCCAACATCATATATCAGACCCCTCAGCACATGCAGTTTTCTTGCTGTTATTTGGCAACTGGTCCTGACACTACAGCAAGCACAGCAATTCCATCTTGCTGCTCTAAATTAACAAAATGCATCAAGATATCTTGCTCCTACCTTATATCCATTAGTACCATCTTTCCTTTCTATCCAGAATGCTATGAGCCTCACACTTAATCTTCTTGGCTCACCTTATCTTAGTCTTTGCTTTAACCCTTGTTTCACCTCAGTTTTGCTTTGAATTCAGACAAGTGGGGAGAGGTACTATACCACTTTTTAACTAGTTCTCTTCGAATACACAAAATAAAATATTTTGTAAGTAACAGGCTCATAGTGCCAACAAACAGAGAAAAGATTTTTTTTTTTCCCCCAGCACACAAAAATCTTGGGAAGTGTGCTTTTAAATAAACCTCCTCTTTGGATGAATTACAACAACACTTCAAGGAGGATATCATCTCATCTCCTGCACATCCTTCCTCCAAAACCCAGCCAACTGGGTTCCCTGTGCAGCTCCCCTGTAAAACACTTTCAAGGAAAGAACATAAGATCTTGCTAAAAACTTATGTAAAAACTGATCGTTCATTTTTATATATGAATAAATCTTTTAAGAGACTTTTTTAAAAAGAGAATAATTTAAATACTGCAAATGGGTGTCAAAACATGCTGTACCAGTAATCATATGGACAGAAGGGCAAGTAGATACATAAAAAATTACACTGAGGTATCTCCATGTTCCAATTAATGTCTTGTAAATACCAGATTATGTAATTATATCTCCATCACAGTAATCAGGTTTGTGGAATTCTGCATTATGTAAATAAAGTACACATTACCTGCGGGTTTGGTGTATACTATATAAATTCTAAAGATGTAACTTTTTGTAATCCAGCTATTAAATACTTAAAATTTTTAAGAGTTAACCTGGGGCAATTACCTTTCTGTTTAATTGCTTCCTTTGATACGGCATGAAATGACATAATGAGATTTAATGGGATCATTAACCACTTTATGTTTTAATAAGCTACTCCATAATAAGTGACTCAACTCTTAAATATTTCATCCTCCTCAATTTTTTTCCCCAAACTTCTCCAAAAGCTATTAGTACAAGTTTTCAGACTGACCTAAAACTGTTTCTAAAGTCAGGGTCCAATATTTTATCCCATGTAACAAACAAAACATTCCTTGTTTTGTTTGTGCAAGGCAATAACCCATAAAGACAAACCAAGCTCTCTGTCAGTGGCAATAAAACTAACTCACACCTCTGAGGGCTACAGAACCAGGTGCTCTGCTGAATATTTCTGATCATCTGACAGAGCAAAATAACACTGTAAAATGCAAAGACATCATACTGTTCAACATTTTAGCATACACTTGAAAGCAAGTTGTGAACACTTTAGGAAGATAAATGCCATGTATTGCCCCAAAACAGCCCTTAAAAGCCTCAAGGACTTCTCTAATGAACAGCCTTACCAAACATTCAGAGTATTAAATATGCTGAGATATGGACACTTTGCCTTTGTGTAGGATACTTCAGATTTAAAGGCGAATCCAGATTTCTTTTAAAAAAAGCCATGTTTCTTGTTAGTTTTAAAATGTCTCTAGAAACAGAAAACCCTGAATAATTTTATATACATAAGCTTCAGCATTTCCTCAACAGACACAGAAGTGGCTTCACTCTTTCACTAAAATTCTTTTATCAGAAGCCGAAGGAGCAGCATAGAGAGTCCTATTTATAATTAACATACAACACTATTACATGGTCACGTAAACAGATACTTGTATGATTATAGTCATAACACAGTTTCAATTGCAAACAACATGTCACACTTTGGGCTAATATTTCCACATGTGGTCTCTGTAGCAGGTGATGCTTCTATAAATCTGGCTAATCTTTCATCTTATTTTGGATTTGAAGAGAGTAAATACCCGTAAAAAAAAGCCATACCACCACATACTTCCCTCACTGGCTAATCCATGTTCTCCATTCATTTCCCACATAAAACTCATGGGATTTACCTAGCAAACTATTGTTTGAGGACTATACAGCTGACTATGCTTTAGGAAAAAAAAAATGCTGCTCCAAAGAAGAGTAACTCCAGGAGTAATGGTTATCACAGCCTTTGGAACACTCACTGTATGAAAGCACTCTCTGGTAACAGGGCGCACGAAACCTCACCTCACCTGCAAGCCAGACACAAGCTGGAAACACCTAGAGACAAGAGTTATAAACTGACCTCACTCCCATTTCCTAAAAGCAAATGATAATGAAAATTACCTCTAAAGAACAAGGAACAAATTGCCTCACATCTCGCTGTAACGTGAAGGGTGTTGGCAAGAGACACTTTTTTTTGATAATGCTTACTTGCTTCACCAATATACCAGAGATGCAGATCTACACCCTATCCAATACTCATTATGATTTCACCATTAATTGAAAACTGTAAGCATTAGGGCAAAAGGACTGAATAGCTTGTTGCTCCTTCTCCTTTCACTACGTAAGAAAAGAATCATCATTTTTAATACCAAGACATGGGTCCCATTTTCCTGTCCCAGTCTGATGTTCCTTTCAGTATCTTCAACTAAGTTTTAGAGCTTTTCTTCTCTACCCTTCTTTCTTCTCCTTTTTTCTCAGGTAAGATGACCTTAGTGTTCAAAAGTAACACTCAGGTGAGAAGCACATAATAGAGAACCGTGCAAGAGACAGGACATCAGCTTTTCTCTGCAATCCCACCCCTTACTTTCTTTCTGTGACACCATTCTGCCCATCCACATGCCAACTACCCAAAAAGTCAACTCTTCTGGGCTTGGGAAGAGCAAAGGACATGTCAGTCACATTTTTCTGTTCTCTGTTGATCACTCCATCGTGAATCCATTCTTGTCAATGACTAGATCCTTTCTGAACAGTATAAGGTGGTTTCAAAAGACTGAAGAAAGGTAAACCTTCTCCAGTAATTCAGGTTATATTCAGACTTATTTTTTGTATTTCTTGTAATAGGAACAAAGGACATATCAGGAAACAAGGGACTGCTGCATTTCCTAATCAGCAGCCAGAGTGGGTAGGGAAGATCTTCAGACTGTTAGTCCCTTCCTCCCTTCCTTCCCCATGCCTCTTCCCTAAGCATTCCTGGTTTTTGAAGCTTGTCTTTCAATTAGATCACTTCATACCAGCCTTAATCTTCAGTCTTTCTTCTTGGGGAATAACTACTTAAGGACTGTCACACTGAATCACATCAAATGCTGACAGGGTGTGTGATCTCCCTCTACCAGCGACCTGCAGCAGATGCTCCGGGTACTCCAGCATCTGTCCTCAGCTTTTGTACTTGCCTGCTTGAAACTGCACAAGACTCAAAATTTGACCCAATTCTTGTTGCTTTCAATGCTGATTACAGAGGTCTGATTAGTCTAGAAAATCACATACAACTGTGATCAGCTTTAATTGGAGCTGCCAGGAAGCAGGGAGCTCTGAGCAGACGGCAGAAACATCCCTGTGCATCACCACACCACGCTCATGCTTTCCTGTAAAGCCTCAGGGCTAAAAAGGAGACAAGCATTAAATGTCCTTTTTAAAAATATATATATTTTTTTTTTTACAATTAGTCCCCCACTAATCCTTTAAGTTTTTAACCATTTAATTTTTTGATATGCAAATGTGCTCACTTCCCTGAGCTTATTATTTTTATATCTGACACACAACACCTTGCCTATGGAACTGGTTTTCCCTCCTACGGAGTATTCTCCATAGTATCTGCTCAAGCCCCTGGTCCCTCCTAAACTGAAACAAGTGTTTTCTTAACGTGAACTTAGTCTTTACTTATGAGAAATGGCTTTATGAAGAGGTTTTGGGCTGATCTGGGGTCTTTTTTTTTCCTCCTCTGAGATAATGCATTGGCTCTGCTGCAGTGTTCCTGATACAGCATGGCCAGTTACTACTCTATAAAATCAAAGCACGACTGACTTGGGCTTTCAAGAAAAATTATAGGGATTTTTTCCAAGTAATATGTGGGGATAGGAATACTTTCAACTATACAAGTATCCCTTGATCATCTATTTCATTCTTATTTTACTTATAAATATCTTTTGTGTGCTAAGAAAGCTATGCCTTTAAAAATGTCTTTTTCAAACCTTGGAATTAACGAGTTGGTAATGGTCCCTGTTGTTGCAATGGTACATTGGTGTGATAAACCATGTACATTACTGACAAAACAAGTGTTTTGTGTAATCCAGTGAAGCAAAGTCCACGCTTACTCCAGAAGAACAAACATTTTTGCTTGGGAAGTCACTTTGCTTTTACACTAGAAAATAATGATGTTGCAATTTAAATCCTCATAGTACAACTGATGTTCATTTAGCTTTACTAAAAGCATTGGGCTTGCTTGGCAGTGAAAATGTCTGGTTTAAAATCTCTTTCAGCTGATATAGATCTCTGTTTGTATATAAACCCACAGAAAAGTATACAAGTTTTCATATGTGGTAGTCAAACTTTGCTAATGCAGGGACTCTAAAAAATTAACTTCTGGAGCACAACCATGGTAACAAAAAGAAGAAAAGTAGGAATTCAGTCCTGGCTTTTCTGGCATTTGTGACTCTTTCCGTGAAAGCACTACAAATTATGGATTTTAAATGCACAATAGGCTTGTTGTTTCATCGTGTTTCTTTCTCCCCAGTTTGGTTGAAAAACCCAAGGCATAACTAAACATCAGTGTGGAGCTCAGCAAAGAAGTTAAACTTTTGGAACAGATGGAACTTTTTATGTAATTAGCTGGATGGGCAGGAGCTACAGCTAGTCAAGGGAAGCTGAATCAATATATCCATATGATGCTTTTCCCCACATGACTCCAGGGCATTACGAAATTTTACCAGCAGCCCGGAATTAATTGACACAAACAAACAAAAAAGCTTACATTTACTTGAAATTAAAGTTTTCTAAATGAAGGTTGTAATCTCTTCAGTACTTTGCTTGTATAAGAATTACAAATACATTGTTGTAAACAAGCTAACACCCAAAGTAGGGCTGTGCAGATAATGCAGAATATCTCATCTGTTGACTGATCACAGGCACTTTGCTTAGCCAGCTCTCAAGTGTCCATGGCTGACTAGTGGAGAGGAGACTCTCAACATTCTCATCAGCACTTGAAACCTTGACTTATCTCCTAATCCTACCAGCAACACATTTCAACAGCCACTTATGAATGCACTGCCACTACTGTGTGAATCATTTCCCACAACACATAGCTGTCTGTCTGGAGCCCACTCCTTCCCTTCCCTGCCATTCCCAACAGCACCACTGCACTCATTTGTTATCTGTGATTGCTACACAGCTCTGTCGGAGCAGCCAGCTCCCAGCTGTGGGCTCTGCCAGGGTGGACACAGAGGCAGCAGCTCCCCAAGCTTCTCAGGTGGTGGGGAAAGCGAACAACTCATTTCTTAAACAAGGCCAGGCTGAGTGTACATACTGCAAAGTGCCAAACCTTCAGCAATCACCCTCCTTCGCAGGTGATTGGCTCCAAAAAGGATTTTTACAGAACTGCAAGATGAGCAGCCTCTTTTTCTGAGCGTTACTGTTTTCAGTCTTTTTGTCCTCTTTCTTCTAGGGGAAGAAACAATATAAATACCCGACTTCCAAGTCAGCTCCCAGAACGGTGGCTGCAGTGAGCCATCACATAGCTGCCTTCCCACTGCTCCAGAGCTGCCCGGACAATGCATCAGCTGTGTGAGAAACAGCCAGTTCTTTTTGACTGCCCTTGCCCAGAACCTACCAGCTACAGACATGCGAGCTCTGCGGGTGCTGGGACATGTCCTGTGCTGCAGCTGAAGCACCACAGACCCAACAAAGCCATCAGGGGACTCAGCACAGCCTGAACTGGGCTAACACCATCTTCTGCCTGCAATCCCCTGCCCGTCACAGCTCACTCAGGCAGGCTGCTGGTCTCACACAGGTACAGTGCTCCTGGGGCATCACACGGCTCGCTCAAAAAGCTGCTCTGTGCCACACTTGCATTCCCTTGCAGAGAACAAAGGGTGTTTGGCCACTTCCAGGCACTCTTGTTAGACGAGCCAGAGGATCAATTAGAGCAGATCTTAGTCAGAGCTGCCTCACAGTGTGATGGTTCTCAATATCTTGATTATAAATCCAGTGCTCACTCCCCCAGAGACCAGTGGGCACCATTTACAGAAGGCACAGCTGCTGGGGTTATTCACACTCCTACCTCTCCTCCCAGACCAATTCTTGTGACAGGCAGGTTCATTTTGGGGGAGATGAAGTCCAGTGAACAGATCTGCCTGCAGAATAAGTGCTGGGTAAAATTAAGCTTTTGTAATACCTGACACTGGCTCCAGAGGCCCTTCTGTCCCTCACTAGATGATCCTACCCTCAGTCTTAGTTACACAGCTAACAAGGCTGCTGTGCTGCTGTACGTAACAGAACCCTGAAGCAGCGCAAGTCTAAGTAAAAAGATGGGATGGCAAGAGAAGGATGGAAGACATCGTCACTTCAAAGCTACAGTATCACACAGCTGCACCCAAAAGAAATTTTATTACTCATTCTTCCTGTAACACTGTAATCACAAGCAAGATTTGTGTACATTTCTGCTTCACTTTAAATGCTGAAAATACCACGCAACATTTACAGTGTTGCATAACCATGTTCAGATTGTACAGACATGTAGCATTGCCACACACTGCTGACAAGTTCCTTAGTCCGAGCAGAGGTCCTCGAAGCAAACAATTTTTGGTAGTGAACTTTCCAAGCTCAGTTGAAAACTGTGTTTGCTAAGAACAGAGACAGTTCTGTTTATGATAGTTAGCATCACTGCCAACCTGAGAAGCTTGTGTTCATCAGTAATCCCAAAGGCAGGAACTAAAAA
>VYXC01005878.1:402174-439895 GCA_013397175.1 Platysteira castanea
AGGGGGGGGGGAAGAAAAAAAAACCCAACCCTTTTTTTTAGGTTTAATGAACCAAGTAATAAATTCCCATTCTAAGGCTAATCAGAAGCCACATCTAAGCAGTTAGTCAGGAGAGTCCCCAAGACAAAGAAATACAAATATTACTAATTAGAAAGAAGTACATTATTGTTGCCCTAAGCTGCAAAGGGAGCAGTTAGAAATAAGAACAGCCAGAATGATGTAGATGAAGGCACCAGAGTAAAGAACAAGGAAGAACTATGGAATGAAAATCCCAGAAATCTTCAGCCTCCTGGCAGCCTCCTACACTGTCACACAGGCAAAGCTGCATTGTTTATGCAGAAAACGCCTTGCCCAGTGATATTAGGCAAATAAGTTCTAGCATAGCTATCACTTCTTCCTCCTGCTTCACAGCCACACAAATAAGCTTCTTTTTTAGTAGAACAAATGCAGTTTTAAAAAAAAAATTCCTTGTAACATCTTGTAATTCTCTACAGTACTCTAGTACTCCACATCCACTCTTACAGCTGCAATCACATCAGTGCTGTGATGTTCGTGTAGCATTCTAAATAATGGGAAGTGAGGAGCTGGATTCTGTTGCAGCCAGCAGCGTGCCCTGCAGCTGAACAAGGAAGTCTAGAAATGACTGTTACGACAACTTCTGCCTTCCAGTATTTAAAGAAAACCTACCAGACTGTAACCCATGCCAAGCCCTTCCTTACACATGTGCTACGTGCACAGTTACACATGTGCTGGACTCTGTGCCAATGCCTCGCCATAATCAGCTCAATGGGTATTTCAGCGTGTTAACTAAACCACAAAAGTCAGCTTTGGCAGGGAACAGACCATCCCTCTCCCCCAGATTTGAACTGAGGACATAAGGTTGTGCAGTTAAAGACTTAAAGCCAGCAAGATTAGCCCTTGTGACTATAATCTGGCATTTCCAGATAGAATTTTTTCATGTGTTGTTTAGGAAATAGTAAAGATTATGCTTTAAAAAAGAACATACCTTGAAGAGAGTCACAGTAATTTCAACATTTTCAGGTACAGGCCATACCACCACCCCACGGTATGGGTTCTTGATTCCAGGCTGCCAGCTGTGTGCCTAAAGGAAGAAAAAAAATCCACTGTTTAAAGCCGTTATAAAAGTGCTGACTCCCACAGGACCCGGGGCATGCAGGTAAAAGTAACATATCACTGACTCCAAAAAGGTCACATTCTTATATCCATATACTGAACGTTTCAAAGGACATAATTAAGAGTGACAGTAGGGAAACTCAGACCACTAGCAGACTTTTCCATTGAACTAAAGCTGTTCCTCACAAGGTCCTAAGCTCTGTTTTTTTAATACACAGCACAGGCCAGGATGTTCAGAGTTTTGCAAAAATTAAGACTGTAAGGTCAGAACTTCTGTAGCAAGCTGAGCTTTATTTTGTGTACAACACATAGCGCAGGTTTAAACACATTTACACCTAAATAGAGCAAGAAGTTTTACTTCAGGAAAGAAAAGTGGAGACAACAATTTATAATGCTACTAAAACATCTAAGTTTATAAGAATTAATATGCTGTGGTACCTACACCTGGAAAAGATAACAAAAAACCCCAACGGTTAAATAGACTGAGAACTTGTCTACCTTTGAGCATCAGTTTGGATTGGTATATGGCCTGTATTTACACTTTAACAACTAGTCCTTAAAAAATACTATGTGTGAGCATTTCTGCTCTGGTTTGGAATAAGTATGCCTTTTTCCAAGCTCAACCTGATCTATTTTGTAATGCTGTAAGACAAATGAGGGAAGGATGCTGCTGCAGAAGTGACAGTTACAGAGTCAGGGTGTTACTAGAAACCTGTGGAAGTTTTATTAGTAAAGAGTGTACAATCTATTTACTGTTACCTGAAGCCATTAACTTGGCTTTTTTCAATACTAGAGCATCACTCATTGCAATTTTATACTCCTTCCAACACTCCAAACTTCAGATTCAGGCTGTCTATTATAAGATATTTTTGCTTTAATAAAGTTAGCAAGACCTGAGACTTGGGTTCTCAAGGTACCCTAAGGCAACCTGGGCGACTTTAAGGATGACTTTGCTGTACCATAGTGGGAAAGACAAATCTGGAGAAGCAGTCCCATCCCTCCAGGGGCAGCAGCTCTCTGCTGCCATATACAGTAGGGAGTGCCAAACATTGCCAGCTCTCCTGTGGTTTTATGACAATTTTTTTTATTTTTGGTGCTCTGCTTGAAACCACAGCTCCCAAAGATGCCTAATTAGTTCAGATTTTTCAGTGAGTGTCTATGCTTTGTGCTTGCAGAGTAGCAACTTTGACCATCAAAAAAAAAAAAAAGGAATTTTAAAATAAGAGCAACTTGAAAGAACCTAATTTCTACTCTTTTTACTCCATCAATTTCAGTCTAATCTCATAATTCTAAAGAAGGCCTGATGTATTTTCTGAATAACTGAGCAAACAACACCAAACAACACAAACAAAACCTATGTATTTTACAAGAAGAAGGTATTTTATGAGCAGCAAAACACTCCACAGCAGATGTCATTACTACCACAGCCACTGGAGCTGCAGTTTGTGTGTCTTTGTCCCACAGAACCCGCAGCCCCCTTGCAAGTTCACCCCCAGCTTGCCCACGGACATCTTCAGCAGACACGAGGCAGTGATCCAGAGCCAGGAACAAGCTCATCTGCCATGTCCTCTGGTAGCATCTTGTAAGATAAATAACTTCTCCTCCACAGGGGCAGCCCGACCTTCTTCCACGTACCAGTTTGCACAAAACTAATTGGAGCTCATGGTGTGTCTGAAACCTGCACCTTCCTGCTGGGTTTGGCCAATACTGACAATTATGTCAAACTTTTGCTGTCCAAGGTCTGGGCACTGCTCAGTTGAGGATCACTTGTTCTATCTATTAAACAAACCTAGAAAATGAGCATTCACTGGTGCAGTCAACGCTTCACTTCAAGCCCTTTATCAGCATTTCCTCCCACCAGGAAAGTCAGTGAGACACAATAAACACACAGGGATATATATGTTTTTCTGTCACTGAAAGCAACAACCAGGAGACAAGTTCTAACTAATGAGCTTTTAAAGCAAAGCTGTTCTGTGATCATGAATGTTATTAAGTCCTCCTCTGGCTTTGAAAAATAAACACTGTATAACACAAACAGCACGACAGAAAAAGATAACATCAAAAGGACTGTCTGGGTTGTTGGGAAGGAGAAAGGGAAAGGGGAAAGCAAAGCAAGAGAAACACAGAGGACCAGCAAATGACAGTAATTTAAAATTAAGATGCAGAGTGTTATTCTAATGCAACATTTCCCATGCCAGGCACCTCTATGCTGCAGTTTCTTCAAGTTACATCTGGCCTGTATCAAAAAACCTTCTCAACTCCCAAATTATAAGCCTTGATATGGATCAGGCCACCTCTGCAGGTGACAAGGACTTGCTGTCAGGGCTCAGCCAAGGTGACGTGCTTCATCAGCACAGTACATTTCCACCCTAATCCACTCCTCTAACTCCATTTTCCATCGGGTGGTTGTGCCTTTAGACCCACTTTTTCCTCATTTGCTACTGGTCTTCACCAGCCATCTCCCATTGTCTTGGAAGTTAAGACAAGAGCAGCTAGCAGGAGTGACTTCCAGCAGCCACCCAGTCCTGCCCTTCCCTGACTTGTCTCCAAATCTCAGGGATGGGAGCCATGGTCTGGAAAGAGAAGCAGAAATTCTCTGTTGCATTTCAAAGCAAAAGGCAACTCTTCCCTTTTTCTGCCAGTAGAAAATGAGCGAGGACAACATAGCATGAAAGCTCTTTTAAATCAGGAAACAGGAGCTACAGGAGGGGCTGCTGAAATACCCTATAAATAGAGTAGGGCTGTGAATGACATTGTCCAACCTACGGCATTGCTCTGGCACAAAACTGATGACTGGGAGAGGAGGAAAGCTCTTAAAGAAAGGCCGTGGAGATGAGCCTACAGACTCACATGGGCACTTCAGGCTATCCAGTTTTGAGATTCATTTTTCTTTTTAAAACAACAGTTCCAATTCAGGCAGCCAGCTTTGCAATCCACCACCTGTGATGTGAACATCTCTACTGTTTTGCTGTGCTTGAACTGGAAAGACAGACTTGATACTACATTATTTCAGGAACCTACCCTTTGAGACGCTTCATCTCCTTTCTGCTTTCTTCACTACCACCTTGCCTCCTCCTGCCTCTGTTGTGCAGGATAATTTCATGTTATTTTTCTGTAAGATCCTAGAGCTGGCCGTAATATTTTGAGCCTGCTGCAAATTATGGAACAGCTTATATTTATGAATAAAAAATATGTTCTTATTGCCAAGCTGACAATATTGGGTTTTAAAAGCAAAACTCATCAGAAATAGACCTATGATTATTCCTCACCTGCAGCCACAAGAGTGACTTTACTGTGAGCCAGCAAACTGCTGGTTTTCTTTTCCTTATAAAATTTTTGCCAGCTGCCTGTGATCAGGCCAGCTCTGCTACTTGTTGGTGTGACAGGCTGCTCAGGGCATAAGAAGCAAGCAGGAGCTCAACTGGCTCCAGTAGTGCTTAGGGCTTGTAAGGCTAATCCCTCTCCTTCAGTGTTATCCCGGCAGAACACTCAGACAGAAAAGAAAAAAAAAAAAAAAAATCAAGAGGAAGAGCTGACATTAAGCAGCCAGATCCTTCATCTGGTACCTCCATGCCAGTAGTGTGGCTTTGCAACACCAAGGATTTGCTCTATGTGATGCATCCCACCAAAGCTGTTCACCATCCAGGACAGCTGGAGCTGTACATGGCTGCTAAGGGACTCACGGGAAAAAGAATGGACTGGGAAAAGCTGCCAATTCCCTCACACCAGAGGAAACCAGCAGTTTGTGAATGGCTTCTCCTTTTTCTTCTGTACCACAGTTCAGCACCACAAAGGGAGACAAAGACCATACTCCAGACTACAGCTTGCATCCCCCCCATGATCATCTTGAAATCAGTGTGCTTGGCCCACCAGTCAAAGAGGCTGGGCATCAGAACAACACTCCAGTCACACTCCTGCCCTGGGATGCAGTCCAAAAAACCCAGCACGTGCCAAAGAAGGAAGTTCAAAGCCCTGGAAACTCCAGGCAGCCTTTGATCAACACATTGCTGTCAGTGCCCCTTTAGAGCAGACAAGGAAACCAGCAGATTCCCACAGGTCTTCCCTATGAATGTCTTCAATTCATCGGCGTGCACATGTGTTAGAACTGTCATTACGTGTATGTGTATTACTGCTAAAAAGCTACAGAAACACTGTTCAGCTTGGGAAATGAGCAAAAACTCATCTCCATCACAGGTTCTCTAGCACTGGGCTGCCTCTTCAAGCTTAATTTCACACACACACATATTCAGGACATATTCCTTGAATATATGATTCATGCTATTTCGTTCAGCAAATCTTGCCTTATTCACTGTCCACAATAGATGATGCTCAGATAAAGAGCCTCTTCCCTTTCTCTTCCATCAGTTCCCACATCATCTCCAGGGTTTCTTATTAGGGAGAAAAAAAAAAAAAAACCAAAGAAACAAAAAGTCAAAACCCAGACAAACAAAAAAGCTGCATGTAGAGTTACTTTTCTCATCATTTTCTGGGACAGCCATCACTGCACTCAGAATGTCACCACAAGTCAACTTTATGGGACTCCTGGAAAAAAGAAGTGTACCCCCAGTTTAGAATCAGAGATTACAATCACAGCATGATTTTGTAACTTTACTAAAAAACTGAGAAGCCCCAGGACCAGCATGATTGGACTGTGCTGGTCCCAGACACCAGCATGTCAGGGTCACCGCACACCTCTGGAACTCCAGCCCGGCAGGGACAGGCAGGGCTGCCACTGGGCAATAAAGCAGCCAGAAAAGGCAACAGATTGCCAAGGACAGCAAAACAGGCGACCCAACTGCTGCTTTATTGATGGCAGAACCTTGCAAAAATGCTGGCCAGGCTGCTGTTGAGTACAAGGGATTCTTCTTGCTCCCTGCCCCTTTGCCTCTCTTGGCTCTTACTTCTCACTGCTCAAGTTCTTTCCCTGTTCTCAGCATTGTTCCTTCTCCTTTGTGCTTGAACAGTTCTTGATAAACCTGCAAGAGAAGTGCTGAAATCACAGGCAAGGCACCTTCTTTCAGCTTTGATACAAAAAGAATCTTTGAAGAATAATTCTGTAAGGCTCTCAGAAGCAAGTGCAAATTTGATTCTTCAGAGGTGTACAATTCAACCATAAGCCTGTGTATGTTCACAGGAGTAGTAGAAAGTACCTCCTTGACATCATGGCAACATCTATTTTCAAACTGAAGTTTCTTAGTTCAAAGCCTGGAAATTTGAGAGCATCTCAGTGAAATGAAGGTAAACATGTTTTCAACACGTTTTTCCCTTGCTCTACACTAAAACAAAGACATTCTTCCACCACTCAAAAAAAAAAAAGAAAAAGACAGGTCCACAAGGCCTGAAAACCTGGGCAGGCAACCTGCCAGCATGCCAGGGTACTGAAGAAGAAGAGTTAAACAAGTCCACTGATACAAGCTGCACCTTCTGTAAACTATGGATGCTGAACAGCATCTAAATAAATCTTGAACAGTCTACCTGATTTTGCAAACAGACAACATTTGCATCAGTGGCAGGTGACTCCCACCCGCCCCAAGCTGAAAGTTCACTTTGGTTCTAGGACTGCAGAATTCTGCCAAGTACAGCAAAACTGCAAATCACCATTTTATGTAAACTCCTGGCACACACAATGCAGATGCTCAACCACACAGAGCCACCTTGTCTTGACACACCTCATGAAATACACTGAAATTAGACTTGCCCATGGAGAGCAGGTCCCAAAATAGAACGGTAAGTAACTTAAATCTGCATTAAGGTCAGTAACTGCTGGATATATTTATGGTCCTGTATCCATTCACCCATCAGAGTGCTATTTTTATGCTCTTTCAAAATGAGTATTTGCTTTTTATTTGCAACACTTTGAATCTTACTGTAATTTAATGTATCTACAGCTCGTATTCTGTGTTTCCCACAGTGACAAGTAAAATATTCAGACTCCTGCACATGATGTATCTCATTATTTCTTTTAATAAAGGAACCACTGTAGTTTACTTGGAAAGATAGTATGTGGGCCAGGAGGCACATCAAAATCATGGAAACCCACAAAAACAAGGGCTTTAAAGGGCATTGAGAACTCGACTTTCAGCTCAATGGCATCATAAGATTATATCAGTTAGAGCAGGCATCCCAGTGTACATCCATAGCTTCATCTTCCAGTTGCAGGACATTTTTGCTTAATACATCTCTTGTACTTTCCCAGTACAAAAGAGACACAGAACTACTGGAGAGCATCCAAAGGGCCATGTTTGTGAGTTGGGAACTATCTGCTGGTGATATCCCTCATTAACCCTAATGATCTGAAAAGTTCAGAAAACATAACCTCCAAAAAAGTCTTCACAACATCTTTGCAGTAAGTTAAAACCTCATCCCTCCCTTCCTCCCTCTCAAGAAGCTGAAAAACAGAGACAATTATTAATGCTTTGTACTCACTGAACCCAGTGTCCACCAAAAATAAAATAGGAGGAAATATTAATTTGACTTGCTTCCAATAAAGCAATTAGATGAAAAAAGTATGTTGAATAAAGTATTTTACTGGCAGGATGACTAAGAGATCAAGAACATTTATTGATCTACAGTTTTTGACCCAAACAGCTCAAATCACATCAACTACCTAAGCTTTAAAATTAACCCTATGCTCTGCCCAGGTTTTAGGGCCCCTCAACCTCTTTCAAAGTACCTTTGTGGGATCTTACTAACATGACTTAGTCAGCCAAAGACTTTTCTGAGTCTCAGGTGTAAATCTGCCAGTTTATCCAAGAGCTGCTTCTACTGCCTGGTGACCAAAAGTGAGGACATATTATGGAACTTCATGGCCCAGCTGAAAAAAATCTGTGAAAGGCTTAGCTAAATGAGCTAATGCCAGAAAATCCTGTTGCCTCAGGGAAATGCTGTCACTGGATCCTATAAAATGACAGGCAGAAACCCATCATTTCACAAAGCCCTGCTGGACTTTTGTTAGGGCTTCTGTTTCTGAACCCCAACAAAGCAGTCATTTATGGACAAATACCTTGTTTTTCACCGAGCTTTTCAAGGTTACAACACCTGTGCAAGCACTGCGCTTACTGAATGTTTGATATAACATTTATCTCTCTGTGCAACAGAAATAAAATGAAACTCATACAGAGAAGTTACCATAGGGTGAGCCACATCGGACACCAGTTCCTGACATCAGCAGTCCTGAAATCAGCCTGGATACACATCGTGCTATAAATTCAAAGGAACTTGAGCCAGCTGATCCTTCAGTGAAACAGGAATAGTCTGACTGGCTTTGCTGAAGAGCACATGGAACATGGAACAGGAACCAGACTGAGCTCACACCCTTGTTTACTCATCAGGTAGCACCTTTGGGTTTTCATAACCTGAAGCAGAATTTTCGATGCACAACATTTAGTTGTGCAGTCAGGAACCAGTCTTTATCTTAAACACCTTAGGATAGCTTATTCCTCAAGTTAAAAGACAAAATACAACAAATTACGCATGACAATCAGAAAAAGAAGCCAGAAAAAGAGGAGTACCAGTAAAAAATAAACCCAAAGTCTCTCCTGAGCAGGGTAGAAAACTGTATGTGACATTTTTCTAAATATTTAAGTTCTTCAACACAATTATTTCAAGATAACTTCTCTGTCAGGGATGCACTCTCTCCACTGTCACAGAGTTCTTTGAAACATCATTTTGTGTTACACGAATACACACATACAAAAAAAAAGAAGCTTAGACCACCTCTTTTTTAAACTGAAGTGTCAAAGAATTATTATAACTTCCAAAATTTCCTCTCTGAGAAGATCATTTGCCATAAAAGCAACTAGGCTAAGAGGCGACAACGTGGGGAAAGGGAATGAGCAAATAAGACCAAGTCATTCCAAAGAGGAGATGCTCCTGGGAAGGGAGGAAACAGCATGCACTTCTGCTCCCATGCAAGACCAACCTTATGAATGTCCAAACACTGGACAGGCTTCACTCAGAGCTTCCCATTCCTCAGGCTACCAAGTTATTAGTCAGGAAATACAAATTCACAGGTTTGCTCACAGTGTTTGTAGAAGTAAAATGTAAAAATTCACTTCAAAGATACACTGCTGGGCTGAAAGACCCTGCTTTTATTCTCTTTTATTTGTAGCATTTCAAGTCGTGAAATTGCCTCTTATTCAGGCTTTATCTGCCCATTGCTGGGATGTCAGATTCTTTATTACTTTTTTTAATTAACTACTTTTTGAATACACTTCTAGTAAAGAAAAAAATTCTCCTTTCTAATTAGGTCTAGCAATTAATAACTGAATTGAACTGCTGGTGATACAGTTCTGCTAAACAAATACAAAAAGCTGAAATCAGAGTTGAGTTCCCATAAATTAGCACTGACATCAACAGCAGTTTATTCTGAACTTAATGGATAAACTGAGTTGAAAAGAAAAGTCAACAACTAAAATATTTCTCATTTATTTATTTAGCTGCCCCCCACATTCAGAAAAATAGTCCCTCAAACCACTGACCCTGCTTGTCACTGAAGTTGGGACTTTTTAAGGAATCAACTAACCTTAGAGGATTTTCTTCTGCTTCTTCTCGTCCAAACCACCACTAGTTTATCTGGCTGCCTGTTGAAGATAAGGAAGAAACAGCTTAATATACAACAAGATCAATATATAAACAGTTTATATTAAAACTCTTGCAACACGTAATGACATCCTTAGTGGATAAAATGGTCTCTTAAAAATAGCTCATCTAAAAACCACTCTCAGCATCAGTCATTTAACAGGAAAAATAACGTGTATATATAGAAAAAGGTTGTCCTTCAGTCCACACAGTAACGTCATCATTGTCCTCCTGCTCTCCTTGCCTGTGGACATTTCCCCAGAGCCAGCAGCACACCTGAGCAGAAACTCTTCAGTGGGGCAGAGAATAGGATCCAGACACTAAAAAGACACTTTGGAAACACTCTAGTACCCAAAATAAACACCAATGCAAATTCTAGCTTGAATTCCTATGCAGACATACTGAAAAGTTACTGCTAAGTAGCAAAGAAAGCAGGTAATTTCACTTTTTCTTACACAAAGGATTATTTTTCTACTTGAATAACTCAAAGAACAGGAGAATCAAGTTCTGTGTTACTCCTCAAAATCTCCTTGGATGACCAGACAGGTAAATCAGCACTTCCTCAACTTATACTCCAAAGGACAAACATACTGAAAATCAGTGTGGTTTCCCAAGCAATTGTTTATTTGGTATTTGCAATGAATGTAGATGGAAACCTCAATAAAAGACACTTCCAAAATTATTTCTACAAATTATTTTCTCTTCAAATTTCTTAGGAGTTATTCATTGGTTAAATGTTTACCCTTATTATATCTACCTTATTAGTCGTGTCTGAGTGATTTTTGATACTGACTTCCAGACTTCCCACTCTGCCCCCATGACACACTTCCCACTGCATGATGACCACACTTCTGGCCCCACTTCCAGACCTATAACCCTCTTGCGCAGACTCCTGACTGCACTCCAGTTTTGTTTTCTGGCTGATGACCTGAATTCTACCATGAAGCCCAGCTGCAAATCCACCCACAAATGATTTTCAATGGAGTTCACATCTCCACTTAAAACTACTAAACCTGCATGCAACTCTGCCTGGAAGAAAATTGCTACTCAGATTTTTGAGACACCAGTGTAAGAACCCTTGCATTTCTAAAGCCAACAGCGAAACAAATCATAGGGGGGGAAATGTGTGTAACCAAAAAAAAAGGTCAAGATACAATACATTCAAATCAAGATTAAAAGATGCACCCAAAATCCTTCACACAAATATTCTGAGTAAAGGCAGTGTTCCCACTGGTATTTCACCACAGGGAGACTACATACTTAATAACTAACTTTTCAAATGAAACCCCAACTGGTTTAATAATCATTTTAGGCACTGAAGTGCTGGCCATATTTCCTTTCATACATACTTTTCCATTGAGCTGTTGATCATTTCTGCACATTACAATAAAAACAATACCTCATCCATGATTCACACTCAAACCCCACCAGAACTAAAGCTCTCCCAAAAAACTGAGCTAAAGGCAGATCCTGCAAATGAAATGAGGACACAAGCTGCTTCTTCTTTTTTTTTTAATAAATTGAAAGTGAAATAATCTGCTGTGTTTTAAACTGTAAATTCACTGCTGTGGCTTGTTTAGGTGACTTAAATTGCAGGCTGACTCTGCTCGCAGCTTCTGCAAAATCTTGCTTGGTAATGAGGTCATCCTCTTGTACCTCATAACTCTTTGCTCAGTTGGTGCTGGGTTCTCATCTTTGGCTTACACCAGCACCAGCCCACTCACTTTGATGGGAACTGTACTTGTGCCGCCAGGAGAAAACAACACGCCCCCAAGCAAAGCAATCCAAACCCACGCCAGCAACACTTCCCAGTTCTGAAGAACTCCCTCTGCCAGGAATATAAAGAAATGCACCAACATGAAGAAGCCAATTAAAATTTTAATTCAGACTGAGAGGACCAAGCCATGCTGATGGACGAGCAGGAGCAGCATTTGCTCCCCTCACTTCTCTCACCAGTATATTTATTTCGTTAAGTACTGAGCACAATTTTCTCCTTCAGCATCAAGTATGAGATAAATCCACATCCAGAGGTACTTCCCCAAAACAAAAAACAAGGAAGGTCATCACAATATGGAGACAGAAAATTTAGTAAAATGAAATGGGGTGAGAAGGGAAGAAATTATCGCAAAGGATGAGTGTCCCCACTCTCTACACCACATGCTTCACTGAAACCACAGAGAAAGCACAGCAGCTTTTCTAAGGGTTTTTCTTCAACAAAGTCACACATCCAATAATTCTAAAATATCTTCATAGAATTGTTTGACTAACAAAACCAAGAGCAAGCTTTTCTTCCACAATCTGTTCATTGCTCTCCTATGCCAATATACTTCCAGAAGAAAAAGCCCAGTTCATCTTTTAATCAGCCAATTCGCATTCAAGGTTATTAATGATATCTCAGGAAATGGCCAATATCACATAATGCACGTTGCTCACTGAAAACATTAGGTAGTATTTCCTATTTCAGACTTCTCCCCTCCTTTAATATCATAAACCTCAGCTGCTCATTAGTCAATAATCAAAGCAAATAAAATCACCTCTGAAGAATTAGGCTGGAGACCAGGTTTATTACCCTTAATAAGTTTACTTATTAAACTTGGATATCATTCCAAATGCAAAATCCACAATGATGCAAGCAGAACAAATGCTAATGGTCAGCAATAAAAAAAAAATTAATTTCCTGTTCCGCACAAACAACATTTCTCATTTCTTTAAACCCACCAGCTTTTAGTCAGTCACTTATTCAGCAAAGCCAGTATGCCTAAAGCAGGGAACAACACACTACTAACCTTAAGACAATGGATTTGGAGCAGGGGAAAAGAACTGGGTTTTAGCTGGACACTACATTTCCCCACTAAGTAACTGTGTCAATCTATCAATTCAACACCACTGACCTTTCAGCAGGAGGATTTAACACTGCACTGGAACCTACCACGGTGGCCTTGGGGGTGCTGTGCATCGCCCACCAGGGCAGCACTGCCAAAGCAGCAGCACTTCCCTGGGAGGGGGAGCCAAAGGAAACCAGCAGCACTGGGACATCAGGCACTGCCACTGGGAAGAGCATGGACCCAGTGGCACGGGTTGAAGAATCTAGCTTGGATCCAATTTTATAAAACTTATCATACACCTGTATTTGGTATTTACTCATTATTATGCGGTTCACAAGAAACTATTCCTGAAGAAAGGCAATTCATAGCAGTAAACTTATTTTATTATTTACAAGTGAAACTTAGCATAGAAGCAGGGAAGATTATGATTTCAAAGTTTGTGGCTCAGAAAAGGAGATACATCTCTGCCCTGCATAATAAGCAATTAAAATGGGATTCAAATACAGATTTACCTATAATAATAAATAAATAATAATAAACCTATAATAAATAAAACACCTATAATTCAAAACCATGCCTGCTTTTCCTATCAGATGGAAGCTACAATTCTGGTACCTTCCATTTTCCCGTTGAAACAACCAATTTAAAAAAAATAAAGGTAAATACTGGAATCAAACTTTGCCATATCCACAACTACTAAATAAAGTAACAAAAACATTCCGCATACTGGAAAACACTGTCATCTGATCATCACCTCATATGCTACAAATTTTACCGACTGAAAGGAGGTTGTGCAAGATTCAAGGTCTTCTGTGGGTTGGTTTGACCATTCTAGGAAGTTTTTGGCACAATATTTTGATTACAGAACTCTCCAAACATCACTTGTAAAAGAAGGACATGAAAGGTATCAGTGTCCTGTTAACTCTTGTTTTCTAAACCTTTTAGCAGAAGCTGATAACATTACCCAGAACATATTTCTCCACTAAACTTATTGTTCTGTAACAAAAAGCTGTCAAAGACTTGGGGTTAGAATCTGTTCTTGGAAAGAATTGTAAATGCATTTAAATTTAATTCAGACCACTGAAGCCAATAGCAAGACCAATGATTAAGAACCTTTTGGAGAAGGGTGGGAAAGCAGGTAACAGGATTTCTTAGTAGCAAGGTCCCATTAAATTTAATAACACTCAGTAATTGTTAAATGCCTGAAATGTAGAAGATACCATTTTTGCATGTACCCCACATGGTACAGCTTTGCATGTTTGTTTTGGCATCAAACTGCCTAAGTGTTGGGGTTTTGCCTTCCCCTCTCCTTTTCTTTTTCTTTTTCAGCTGAGCTGTTTTATTTCTACTATGTTTGATTTGAACTGCATTAATTAGTACAGACTGCTAGATTACTCTTGTGAAGCAAGCTTAAAAGAGTATAATTAATAAGAGAAGCAGCAGTGTTAGCACAATAGCACACAGATGCACCTATTGAAGGATAAAAATAATTACTCGAGGACTAATGTCAAAGTACTTCTGATTAGAATTTTTTTTAATAACCTTTTGTCCCTTCTGCATTGTGCATCCCAGCATGCCACGCAAGCTTTCCATTAGGAACCAATCCTCCCACCCCACCAGCACACAGCTTTCTACATGACTGCTGAAATGCCAGCAAGGCTCTCTAATGGTCTCTTAAAAATAAATGTGGTTGGTTCTATACCACCATTAATTTGGGATGAATGCTGCTTTTCCTCATTTTACAGCTAATTACTTTGAAAAGCACTCTTTGCAGTGCAGTCTTCTGCACTAGGTCCTGCACTATTGCCATGTTACCATTAGCCAAGGAACTAATCAGGCCACAGTCTTTCCTGAGCCTTGTACCGAGGTTTTTTTCCTTCAGAATTTCCTGTTGGTCATAAAATTTCACAGCTGCCTACAACTGCAGGAAGTGCAGTCAAATACTGCCAATGCTTTAAACAGGCCTAGAGACACTGTAGGAATGAAGTCATGCATTGATGCATTTGCCAAATGAGCCCTCTTGCTGAGTGCAGGTACAGCACTGATTGCAAAAGCCAGAGACATTAAGAAGAGAATAAAACGCAGTGCAGGTAAAACCCCTCTGAGATAATTACAGGATGAAGTACATTACAAGTGAAAGTTTTGCATTTCAGAAAGGGGTTTGGGTTCTCTTTCCCCATCTCACCTTAACTTCCATGGTGGAAGTTAAAGACTCCTGGGTAAGGCCTGTGCCATCTCACAGAGTTACGTCAGACTATCGGAGCAGTCTCTCAATACAACTTATTGTGGTCTATGCATCAAGCCCCTAAAATAAGGCATAGTTTGTTCTTCCATCATTAAAAACATTCAGTAGTTTCAGCAAGCCTGGGAAATTCCAAAAGAGAAATCATTAAAACAGGGGAAGCAAGAGGACAACACAGCTGAGATCCATCCAACTCTACATCTTCACTTTCTAACACAGAAAATTCCTCCATTTCTTCCCACCAGAGGTCTCTACAGATTTTTTCAAGACAACACAAGCCTGTTGAAAGACCAGAATTTCCCCTGTGAAGTGAATTTCAGATTTTTTAATACATCTGCTGCTAAACAGAGTGGCTTCTACAAGACTTACATCTCAAGATTATGCTTTGCTTTTCAAAGGAGGCTCTAGTCTGGCTTTGCTTGGTTTATACAAAATAGGTGAAAAGTAAGATGGTCTGACCTATTTCACAAGTGCAGTCAGACCTACTGAATCTATTTGCAAGGCTGAGAGTGGAATGTGTAGTATGTACTTCTGATTACTTGATTTTCTCAAACCAAACACAAATGAAGTTTGCAGGACGAGCTGAATTAAACAAAATCCAAGTTCATCTATTAATCAGAAAAAAGTGTCAAGGGCAGATTTTACTTCATTTTTCCAAGAGTTATTGCTGCAAATAAACCTCTACAGAACTAACTAGCAAAGTCTTGCCTTAAAGCTTTCTGCAACAGAATTTTCCATTGCAGAGTACACAAACTGACCCTAGTCTTCAGAAATTGTGTTCTTTAACATCCTTTTGGCAGTAACGCAAAGATGCCTTGACTAGTCCCTGAATTTTAGGTCCCATCCAGCTGTCCTCCATGAGGAAGCTTTCTTTGCCTGGTCCAGTTTAGCCCCGCTATCACCAGGAAGGGCCGAGTACTGCTCAAGAAGGGCCACGTGGGTTCCTTATCTCCTCTCCCATAATCACAGACACTCCCTTTGGGCAGACGTACTCCAGCAATGCTTAGTCCACACACTTACCCTACACAGCCTGCCACACCAGAGCTTACAAACACCACCCAACGCTCTGTAACAAACGATGTCTAAAAAATCAGGAGCTGCTTCAGGAAAGCTTGCTTCGTAATACCAAGCTCCCCAGTCAGCTCCTCAGGCTGACTGGCAGGGAGGAGCACAGGCTAACAGGGCCATTCAGACAAAGCTTGAATGTAAAGTGTTGCTTTACAGTGGAAAGTTCACAGGAAGAAGCTGCCATAAGCCAGATCTTTCTCAGATGCCTGATTTTCCTTTTTATGCTCTTTTGCCAGAATATTTAGTCTACATTTTAACGATAAAAAACCCCGATGTTTTTAAAACAAACAAACAAAAAGCTTTCTGTTTAGTTGGTAGGTTGCTCCTCCTGAGCAGAGCAGAGCAGAGCAGAGCAGAGCAGAGCAGAGCAGAGCAGGAGGAGGAACTACACAAACCTGCCTGCACAGCCCGCCGGGGCCTGACCTGCCGTGAACCCGCTGAACTCACTGCTCTGATCCCCTTCCCTGCGGAGCCGGGGCCTGACAACTGCCACGTGAATAAACACAGAACGGCCAGGAAAAAAACCCCACTATTCCACCTCAGGCATAACAGCGCATTTCAGAGCTGGTCTGAGAAGGCGAAGTGCCTGACCATCTCTCTGCTGCTCTGGAACCCAAACGCAGCCCCTCAAGCACCTCCACACCCCGCCCCTCCTCAGCAGACACCAGTGACCAGCATCACCTGCCCCTTTCCGGGCTCACTGTGCCATGAGGCAATAAAACAGATCAGCATCAAGAATCGAGAAACAGTTTTAGCCAACTGAGCAAGGAATTCTGAATTCAAATTCCATCTCCTGTCCTCACTGCCTATACAGCATTCGGAAAATTTCAAGACAGACACCGAGCAACATCAACCCTCTCTTTGATTTTAGTCCTACTCATACCTATAGACCAAATATAATCTCTATACCATAATGTATGTGCACTACTGAGGATGCCCAATCATGTATTATCCCTTCTTATTTTGAAGCACTAAAAGTATTACGGTTAGGTGCATTCTCATGATTAAAAGTATTAGAAAAATAACTAAAATAAAACTCTTTGACTGACAAATGCTGCCCGAAACATAGTTTCAACCCATGAAAAACAAATGCCCACATAAACGATACCTTTTTGTACTAAAAAATATGCAAGAGACTTTTCGGCACACCAGTGTCAGTTTTAATCAGACCCTGTTCCCTTTAGCCTAATTTATTTCTGTGTCACATAGCATTCAAACAGAAGCCTTTTGGCTTTCAGCCTGCAAACACCAGAGATTAGAAATTATTTTTCTGCCATTCCTGCAGAACAGAAAATTGTATCTTGCACTAAAACCACAGTTTCAGGAAACTGAACTATTCACAACAGAAAATTCCTCCTCCAATTTGTCTAAAATATTTAAGAAATTCTGCATAGCATACCATGAGCAATTAAAGAGAAGGACGATCCTTGCTGTTCCTACTGCCTGAGCAAGTTTGACATTCACACACAGACAAATGAACAAAGGTTTATACTCCTGTTCCACAGAAATCCCAGTGTCCACATTAGGACTCTGACAAAGCAAGTTTCAGAAGCTACAGTGCATTAATGCCTCTATCCTCCTCCTCTCCTCGCTATCCACGGACATACCCTGAAGAAGATTACAGTTCTGTAAAAGCAAGAGTAGAAGAATGTGGCACCATGTGTCTTTTAAAGCTCCCTTCCAAACCAACAGCATCAGGGTTTTGTTTGTTTTTATTACTTAAGAGCGTATTTTAGATCACACAAGGCAAATTCTACCATTTGAAGATGCACAGAAATTGTGAACACACTAAAAGCTTCTGAGGGGGCAGCATGGGTGGAATGGTACCAGTTCATAGGGTTTGTCTGGAAGAGAAAATTCCTATCTCCATCTCAGGTGCCCAGATTGTGGAACTGAGATGGTTATACAAGCAAGAAAAAAAAAAGGCTGTACCTACAAAAAACAAATGAGTGCTAAGACACACAGCAGTCTGCCTCTGATACCTGTAAGGTTGAAAAGCTTGAATGAATGCTTGAAGATATAAAGACAGTGCCAACTGTGGAGTTACACCCCACAGAAGATTGTAGCCTAACACAAGCATTCAGTAAGCTGAGGGGCAGATCCATGGTATGCTGTGTCCATGCCACATGGGCAGTGTGGAAGGGCTGGTGTGATACAAACTCATATTTAGTTTTCCAAATGATCACTCTACTGAGCCCTAAATTAATCCATATTTATTTTGAGACACAGGCACTCCTGGCTCATGCAGAGTGAGCTCCCCAATTAAAGCTTTCTCATCTGTCAGCAGCTTCCTTTTGCTTTTGCAAATTAATATCACACGGAGGAAAAAAAAAGGGGGGTGGAGAGGGCCTAGTGAAACCATGGCATGCTGTGCTAGCTCCTTTCCCCTGTCGCTGTCCAGGAGACCAGACTTTGCAAATATTGCCAAGTGCTCTCAGCCACAGCCACGACAGACACGGCATCAAGCAGCCAGAACTCACTTTCAGGGAAGGAAGGTGTTGAAGGACGAGATCTCGAACTGCTCTCTCTGGTCTGACTCTGGCATCCCCTTGCCTGTATGACCAACCAGGATGGAATCATCTGCTTACAGCAAAGCACCCAGCTCCTGGGACAAACACTCCTCAACAGCTGGGGCACCGGTGGAAACAAAACACCTTTCTGCCACCCTCCAGGGACACCGACCCAGAACATTTTAGCAACTGCAATGATGCAGCAGCTACTGCAAATCTCTGAAGCAGCCACAGCCTCAAAAGACCACAGAGAAACACAAGAACCTTGCACCGAAAGTTGGGTCTCAACCAAAGTCACACATTTACACACCAAGCAAAACAAAAAACCCCAGAGCCTCGACCGACCCCATCTTCTCCAAGCTAAGTGAGACTGTCAAAATGTAAAAACTGAGAATGAGCCAACGTGGCAAATTTAGCAGCAGTAAGCTATATGTAGATGGTTGTCAACATCAAAGCTATGATTTTCTTGCATGCTAATGAAAACATTACTAGATTTACAAAATTTTCATATGTGGTTTCCAGGGAACTAGAAACTGCCATGATAATTTCCCATTAAATTCCCCATTTCATGTTGGTGACCTTTCAAGAGCTGTTTTAAGATGGAGGTATGGACATAAGAAGCAAAATTATTTGATCAGTATTTGCAGCTAAATAACTATTCCAAAGACTGCAAAATTATGAATTGAATGATTCTTCCTCTTCTAGCTCAGTCTGTTTAATTAAGTTGTTACACTGCTTCCAAGCTGCCTTCTGAAACAAAAGTTGCCAATTCTGATTACAGAAGTCAATCTCAAAAACAACACAGATTATTTCCATTTACAGCTCAACAGTTCTTTGTACACTCAAAGTCTAAAAATGTGTATCATTTTTAGGGAGTTAAAACTAACCAAGCCTTTTAATTAATGCCCTCAAAGTAACACCGATGGCTCATATCCAGCAGCAAGTATTGGCTAAGAAAAAAAATATGTTTACTCATGGATACTTCAGACAAAGCAAAACTTCCTGCCAACATTAGGGGCTTGAGATGGTAAAAAATGAACCAAAACCAAAAAAAGGCAAAAAAAGAAAAAACCTAACTGAAAGACCTCCATTTCTATATTGAAATGTAAAAAAAAAAANAAAAAAAAAAAAAAAAAAAAAAAAAAATTACAGCTTTTAAAAACTGGAAAGTATTTTAAAATACAAACTTCATCCTTTGCAAATACAACTGATGAAACACTGCTGTTCCAAGATCCAAAAAAACCCTAAGAACAGTAACAACTAAGCATCTAGACAGATTTTGCCAAGAACTGCTGCTTGTAAGATGCCTAGCAGCAGTCTGAACTAGATTTTACCTACTCATTTCCAGATCAGCTAAACTGGAAAGTAACAGCATATTTATTCTGACTGCTCTAAGCATAGTTTTCAGTTAAAAAAGCAAACATACAGTACCTACATTATAGCTGAATTCATGCTGATGCTGAAAACACACAAAGAAATAATATCGTTCAGCCAGACAAATATTTCTGTTGGTGTTTTTAAAAATAATCTTCCTATAGAATACCTTTCTGTTACAACTAGCTTTTACCCAAGGCAGGCACTCCCACCAACAGAGCCCGGCAGCCCTTTGCCTCAGCATCACTCCAGAAGGAACTCAGAGTAGTGGTCCTTCACATTTTGTTCAGTACACCAGGCTGTACCTGCTCTGGTTACTAACAACCACCAGGAGCACGCTCCTCAAGGTCCTTCATAAACCCAGAACTGTTGGGATTTAGGCTGCTAAAAATGAACACCGTCCTTTCCTCACTTACATTCCCAATGAAGACACATAGACACAAGTATCAACTCCTTCAAAGTCAAATTTGCAACTGGAGACTAAGATTAAAGCCAGCCACTACCTTGGCTATTGTCTTTGCCCTCTCTCTTCTTTCTGTGCTGTCATGGTTGGTATTTTATCTGAGCTTAAAACAGACAGACCCCTACCTCTCCCATGCTATTGTGAAATGCCTGGTTTTGTTTTAGTCTGTTGGCTTCTTTACACAGCTGAAGGATTGTACCATGGGGCAGTTGTAAAGCAACATCTTCAGCCACAGAAGAGACACCTGGGTGCTGGCCAGATTTTTCATTATGTGGATGTGATGTCTTGCAGGCTGGATTCCAGTCTTGTACCATTAAATGAGGCAAAGGGATAAAGAGACAGAGCCCCTCTATCCCATAGTGCATACAGCTTAAAAGATTAAGTATTTTGTCTCACCCTAGATTTCAATTTTACTCTAACTCAAAAATTTTTTATCTGTAAATACAAATGTGTCTGGTGTGTAAAGCAGTTCTCCTTGGAAGCAGAAAGGTGAATTAAAAGGGAAGCTAGACTGGTTTCTGGAGCAAATTATACTCTCAGTCTGGCAAAGGGATGAGAGCCATCCACTGAAACTAAAAGACAAAGCCTCTCAAACCTACTGCAACACCTTGTTGTGCCAAGTGAGGAACAGTGTCCTTACAGTGAAAGGCACACACCTCCTACCAGATTAAGGGCTGCAGAATCTAGTACTAAGTGAGGATAAACAGGAGAAAAAACTTTAATTTCAAGCTTTTAGAAGAGTATTACAGTAAACCAAATTATGATAAATTGCTGTAAATTATTCCGTTTCAAATAGGAATTTTAATACATTTGTCTAGTTAAGGTCAAAGAAGCCAAATGAATAAAATCCACTCTGCAAACTAACCATCAAGGGAATGAGAATCAATTTTAGCTGTGCAGAGTTCACACAGAGCACTGGGGGGCAAAAGCAGCTATGTGCAGAATCATCAACATGGACAATAGAGATGCGTGGGCACACAAACTCCTTGGATTCTGCAAAATAAGATTTTCCACATATTTCAGCGTATTTTATACAAAATGCACTTTTCATCTTTAAAACAAACAAGGCTCAAAAGTTGAAGCCTGCAAAATTTTTACATATTTCCCTCTGGAGCACTCAGAAGGAAGCCCAGCCTTAGCAGGGCTGGCACTGCACACGTGTGTGCACCCCCCAGTGCAGCACCACGAGAGCTCCAGAGAGACAGGGCAGGCCCATGGAGCAGCACTCAGGAAAACTCAGGCTACCACAGCGATGAGCAAATCTCTTGAACTGAGTGTATTCAGCAAGGCTTTATTTATGCACTTCATGC
The DNA here is from genome assembly GCA_013397175.1 of Platysteira castanea. Lineage (NCBI taxonomy): Eukaryota > Metazoa > Chordata > Aves > Passeriformes > Platysteira > Platysteira castanea. The sequence continues at coordinate 423,681 of VYXC01005878.1, forward strand.
TTTATGTCAGCTCTCCTTAACTTTTCCACTTTCTGAGCATAGACAAGACCTTACACAGAACATTTATCTCAGCTCGATCTGTTAATTCAACCTTGTCCCTTCAGCTTCGACAGATGGGCACTGGCATAGCGAGTTCTTGCTGTTTCACTCATTACCCCATGCAGCACCAACACCCTCTCAGCCACTTTCCTTCCCCAAAGCTGTCCATCTGAGGAAGTGAAACTTCTGTGCTCAGCACTGCAGCTTCAGCTGGACCCAACCCGGACAAAGGCAGGCAGGAGACCTGGCAGACCAAAGCCTTTAGCCCCTTGCATTGCAGGCAAGTCGGGAGGTTTATTTCTCCCTGCTCTGGCTGTTCAGCTCGTGGTCAGTTTTGACACATACAGGGTTTGTGTTTGTTTGTTCCACAGCCAGACAAGCAATACAGCACCAAACGACGTGTGAATTTACTCACTCATTTCAATGCAGCTAATGAGCAAAGAAAAATGTTTTGGGCCACTGAAACCGTCAAACTTCAAAGCCAATGGAAAGAAGTGTTTTGGAGAAAATTATTAGGTCCAAGTGTAAACCAGAGCTAGACACTGGCTTTTGCAACATCACCTCACATTGCTGAAACAATGCAAAGAAATCTAACAATGCAAAGAAAGCTAACAATGCAAAGAAAAAGGGTTCAATAAAAGAGAAAAAAACCTAGGAAAATTAAGATGACACATGGCCAGCTTCATCACGTTATTAACAGCACTAGACATACAACAAGTACCTACATTTTACTTCTGCCTTTGAAGTACTTGATTTCTGCACAATCCTGGTCTTCAAGAATCAGCCACAAACCAGACTGACAATTCTGAATGGTGACGGGGTTTGCTTTGAGAGAGAGAGTCAAGAGGCAAAAATATACTCTGTCTCTGACCAAACTCAGAGCTGTTCTGGCAGTTTAGCCTCATAAATATTTCAGATGTCTCATGTGCTACCCTATCTCTTCCTACACTAAGTCACAGGACAGATATGCTGGGGCAACAAACAAGTAAAATAATAGCAACAAACACACTGCATAGATTTCTTGGCATTTTTTTAAGGGCAGGAAATACAATGTCTCTCTACCCCCCACCCCCACAATATTCACATTCTCTCTTCCACAAGCATTACATTTTGGAACTGATTTTATGGACGTGATAGGGAAAAAGAAAGGTGTAATGCTAAGTCCAAGCAGAAAGTAAATTACAGAATAAATTCTACAGCAATGTAGAGGGCAGGGGCAAAAAAGATCAGCAATTCTAATCCAGACAGTGTGTGTGTGTATATATATATATGTATATATATATATATATATATATGTATGTATATCTATATATATGGAAGTCAACAAGCTTAAGCAGAATATTCCAACAGTTCTGATGATATCTCAGTAATAAGGCTACATCCTGATGTGCAGCCACAGCTTTGCTGGAGTTATATCTGAACTCCATCCTATCAGCTTTATTCCCCAAAGTCTTCAGAGCTTAACAAGCTCTCTTCCTTCATTTAGTGCTATAGCTTCTACACAGACACCTTTTTTGAAGTACTTTGGTTTGAACTTCGGACAGACTGTAACAACCATGTGCAAGTGAATGTGACACAGGGCGGGTCCCCTGAACTTTTTGCACTGCAGTGATCAACATGGAAGCTTTCAAGAGCTTCAGGCATTCACCACCTCTGCTGAAGAGGAGCTTGGATCTACGGACATTTTCTAGTATTGCCACCACTGGATAAAAAATTTCAGAAACATCAATCCTGAAAGGATGTACTTAGAGCCTGGTACAAATTACTTCCATTTCCGCAATCTGACATTTACCCATTATACGTACTTCTAATTATACATTACTCAGAGAAAAGCAAGTAGAAAACAAACAAAAAAATCTTCCCCACAACAAAAACCTTCTAAAAACCACTAACTGTAGATCAATGATCGATGGTCATCTCCCCTCCAGTGTTATCTGTCCCGTTTTCCCCATGTACTCTGCTTCACTGGTCCTGCTCTACCTCAGTACTGTGCTCTGCAATAGTTTCCACTCTGACCAAACACACTTGTAAATAAGCTCATTATTAACATGATTCATATTGAAAAAAGAGAAAGGGAGGGGGGCCACTTTTTAAAGTTTGTAAAGCATAACTTGCAGTTTTTTCCTCAGTTATGTAGTATCTTGCTATCACAATTCTGCACTCAAACAATTCCTATCAGTATAGAGAGTGTTTCCCACACCTTCTGCACAATTTCTCTATATCTCAGTTTCAGAGACATAAAACAGGGATTATTTTTCTCTATCAGCAGTCTTGTGAGACTGGATTAATAATGGAGCTGTGTGGCTGCAGAATTTTTGCACAGAGAAACTGTCACCACTTTATTTCCACACAGCAAAGTGTCATTTTGTAGTTTTACACCATTACCACTGAACAGAGAGCTGCTACCATCTGGCCTTTAACAGGAGATATAAATCCTGCTTATAAGTAACTGTGGATGTAAAATATAGAAAAGTTGATGAAAGATGATTTGTGCACACAAATTAGGGAGTGATAGAAAAGATGCCCTTTCTGCACAGTTATAAGGGAAGTTGAAAGGAAGCCTAGTGCGGCAGCAGACTTTTCTGACTTTTGTTGTTTCTACCATTAGAGCACACCCTAGGTGAAGGAAAAGCAAAGACTTCATTCCACGCTCCAAGTAAAAAAATACCTAAATGGAAAAAAACCACACAAAATTTATCAAGTCTGCCCTGAACAAAAGAAAGTGCTGAACTGACTGACCCAGAACTATTTACATAAGGAATAAAAATAACTTTTACTACCACTTTTAGTAAGCCTGTGTAGCTGTGCAAGCTCTTCTAGTTTCAGTACTCTCAAAAAAACATTTGGCTACATCTGAAGAGAGGCAGAGAAGGCTGTGTGCAATTTCTTTGCTGTAACTAGGAACTTGCATTGGGATAGAAAAAAATTAAACTCCTACAGTACACATGTATATTGTGTATGCTGCATTATTCCTCCTCTTTTCACATCAGACACCCAGAAACTGGAACGTGGCACCAGTATGGAAAACCACTTACACAGATACGGTGAAGAAAATGCAATGTGATGATAATAAAAGGATGCATCAGGTTGAAGATATTGAGACATCAATTTGAACTGAGTAAAACTGGATGGGGGAAGGCTTGACACATACTGCAGCTTTATTTGCAAAGCTATAAGTCTTAGAAAATGTTAAAAAAAGAATATTCAGAATTTTTTAATATCACATGCTATCAATAGCCAGACTTTCTCTATCTGTGCCTGATAGGTAGAAATATTTAAATAAAGCAGTTTCTTTTCATTCAGCACGAAAAGGAATTCCCAGAACACTTCCAATTTAGATTTCTTCGTTCACTGTATGATTGTTACTATCACACTCACTTAAAAAGAGGTGAAATCCTAACTAGCATTCAACAAGAGAAGATGGAATCTCCCTTTTAAAATAGTTTCAGAAAGAACTGTGGTTACCATGAATTATGAAATGAAGCACTCATATCTGTTTGGCGAAGCCAAAGGGAAGGATAGGTGCTGTATGATGTGTATGATTGCTCAGGCACAGTAGAACAGTGGAGCTGCTGCCTATAGACAAGGTCCAAGCACATGTGCACATTGCTTGTTCAGCAAAATCAAGTCTGAAAAAGCTCAACATGACACAGTGAGTTCCCATTTTAAAGAGGGCACACTTTGTCATAAGAATTTTCCACGGCCTGGGTCAGCAAACATCTGCCTGAATAAAACACAAAAATCTGATTGCAGCTGATTATGGGAATTGTATTCAATGGAAGAACAAAGGCCTGGGGGTCTGCTACAATTTTTGAGCATTTCAGTAACACAAAAAGCTTCACTATTTCAAAGTTACTTAATTTACCAGCAAGATGGCTTGAGTTTGTAAGGAAAGTGAGTTTTCTGGCCCTGCTCAGCCCATGTGCACCACAGCACACCTAGAGTCTCCCAGAGTAACCAAGGGTGGACAAGATTTGTCCCTTACTAGCAACAGCCAGTCCTTCTGCTATTCACCATCAGCATCCAGGCTTTCCATCCCCTTAAGATGGTTCCATTACATACACTGATTTTATACATACACACTGCATCTTTGCTATATATTTGTACTTATTATGCACAGGTGACACTTCTTTGTCACCCGTTACCAGCTTCCAGAAATGTCTCCCCACCTTAACTTCTTTGCTGGAAGGGATGTTCAGTATAAGGAGTTAAGATGCCACCAATAATACCCAGGCTAATCAAAGAGATAGTGTTGGCAGAAACACAAGAAGGCTCCGTGGCTGTTCTCTGAAATAATTATTTTTGCTTCACACACTGGTTGCTCATATTTAAGTCTCTGTTTTTGTATCTCCAAACCCATCAGGAGCTGCCTTGTATACCCTGTACACGCAGACCAAAAGACATTCAAAGAGGGAGAAAAGCCTCTCGTTCTGCTCCTCACTCCCCTGCTGCTTCCCCACCAGCTCAGCTCACTTCACAGCCCATCCTACCCATCTCTAAGCAATGCTGAAACAAGACAGGTGAATATCCCATGAAAAGCTGCAAGGTTGACCATTTTAAAAGGCTTCCTAGGGCAGCAAAGAGGAAACTAACCCCAGAGAAGACCTACCAAGGCTTCTCTAAGCCCATCTATGGCACAGCACAGGAGGAAGACAAGGGCAGAGCACTCATTCTGTGAGGTTAACAAGGCAGCAGGTTTCTGCTTCTCTAGGTCTTAATGGGGTTGTCAACCATAAGAGGTACTGACAGTTCTCACAATGAGGTGAACACAAACAAATCAGGATAAATTGCAGTCTTCCTATAGTCAAGAATAGCTCGAGATTATTTTCCTTTTTTTTTAATTACAGTTCGTTGACTTTACCATTAACTGCAAGTCATGTAAGCATCCTCCTTTTAACAGCTGTTGCTAAAAGAAGTAGTATTATTCTTCCCCCTGCAGCACATGGTCTAGTTCCCTAAAAACAAGTTTGTCTGAAATAAGTTAATTTAAGGAAGTCAGCTTTTTTTCCCCCAAGAGGAAGCAGGCTTTGTGCATTGTAAACGCTTTATTAGGGTCCACTCCAGACAACAAGACTCAACCTATAGGCAAAAATGTCCATATTCCTGTATCCAGTACAGCAACAGGAAAGGAGACAAGGGACAGCACTGTCACCTGCCATTGTACCACAACATTAACCACTAGCAGCAATACTGACGTGACTGCTGATGGGTCAGATGAACACCCAGCACCAGGACTGGGTAAGCCACACAGGGAAAACACAGGTAATGCCTGGTTTTACTGCCATTTTCCCTTGCAATACAGCTTCTCCCGAGGCAGCTAGAGCAGGAGGTGGCTCCAGGAACAGATGGAGAGCAGAGAAACACAGAAATGCATCTAGCAGCTCCCTGCTCCAAAAATACACTGCACAAATGGCCACGTGGAAGCACAAACTGACACAACCTCATCGTTCCGGGCACAGGGAAAGAGGCTGGGCTGCCAGCAGCTTTTGCCCTTGCAGATTCTCCAGTGTCTAATAACAGGTGAAGGTACTGGCTTTTTACCTGCAGTCATAGGGTCTGACCAAGTACTCCTCTCTTCTATCCAGAGGCCCTTTGTCACACAAATCATGGAAATAACAGCTGGAGGTTTCCACCCCTGCAAACCTTAATTGAAATTGTCTGCTGAAACTTTCCAATGCAACGCTGAACTTGCTGGCCAGACAGAAAACTCAGGCGTGTTTTAACATCACAAAAGAACTTTCCCTCTACGAAGCAAAGCTAAAAATAAGGGAGAGGCCCAAGGTTCAAAAGCAACAACACAGCAGAAAACTTGTCATAACCACTGACAGCATTGACCCATCAACCACAACAGTGTTGCATGCCCAGAGAAAAGGGCTGTCCTGGCTCTCTAGAAAAGTGGCAGCAGTGTTGGTGTGGAGCTGTGGCAGGCTGTGACAAGGTGGTGTGGCACAGGGGGCTGCCACAGCCCCACAGGTAGCAGGTGACATGTCAGGGGCAGTCCCCTCACACCGAGCTCTCTGTAGGGCCCTACTCCAGCACTATCCTGGCAGCAGCTGCAGGCTTTCAGCTTTTCTTCCCAGAAAAGAGGGAAGGACGTGTGGGGGCAGGAAAGAAGAGTTGCCTTTCCCCCCCCCTTACCTCCCAACAGAACAGTCTTACAGTCACAGACTAAAGGAGGCACCATGTCTCAAGCAGTGCACGTTTATAATTCCAGCACTATGGGTGATCACATACTTTCTCAATCCTCCATCAAAACATCCCTTTGTTACACCAGCGGCTATGAGAATTCAGGGCGTTAAGATGACTCTTGGTGAGCTTTCAGTTAAAAATTTAAAAATCAAATCCCATTTAGTATAGAGGAAAAAAATGGATCTGTGGAAAAGGAAATAATTCCTTTACTGCTTTAAGATTGTCTGTCTTGGTATCCTGAACAGAGAAGCAGACACTGGAGCTCAGAGTAGCCATCTACAAGGAAGAAAGAAATAATTTTAGCAGAAAAGACAAAAAAACCACCAACAAACAAAAAAATAAAAGCAGAGCTTACAACCCATGATTCCTTTCTCCACATGCACAAATCCCCCAAAAAAGGGGGGTGGAGTGTGAAAACACCATTGTATTTTTTAAAAGTATCTTTCAAAAAGTATTAATGGTCAACAAAAGCCACCCTAAATATGCCTTAAAACCAAGCAACACTGTTATAAATTCTTTCAATTTTTGTGGTATGACAGGAAGTGGTAAAAAATGGGTCAGGCCTCTCTCATTCTTAAAATTTTCTTACATGTCAAAGATGAAGGAATGCAAGGGGAATTCTCTCACTCAAGAGACACTTATTCCAAGTACTCTATCCAGTTAAGATCTGCTCTTGAAGAGAAAAAGAAGTTTAAAAATCTTGTTCTCTTGAAATATTTCACAGCTTTATACAACTATTGCTCAAGTTACCTACAGGAAATGACAAACCACTAAATTAGTTTTCCAAGAGATAAAAGATAGGTACAGCTAGAAAACACAGCCAAATAGATTTGCCCACCTGTCAGCATGGCCAGAGCTGAAACTCCAGAGCTATAACAATGTCAGGTGTCACCAGGAGCTGCCAAGGTTAAATCCTCTGCTAATAAACCAAAGATAAATCAGCAACAGGTTGGTTTGGAAATTTACAGATCTGAGTTAGATCTTCGCTGGAAAAGAGAAGTTCTGACAGCTCTTTTTTGTTCTTTTAAACCTCTTCCTATGTACAGACATAAACAAAGGGATTCAGAGTTTACTCAATGAGCAGACACTGACAGTCAAGGAAATACACAATACTTGCTGAGTGGCAGAGTATAGTGTGCTGCCAACTGGATTCAATGATCCAGATTCTCCAGTTACTTCATTCAATACAGCTTTTGATATTAACAGTACTGGCTATGCAAATACTCCTCCCAAGCACAGCTGGGAGGGGAAAGTTAGTTTATGACACTGGCTGTAAAAGCAGAGGCATCACTGCATCACTCTTAGCCCTAACGAAAGGTCAGGACAGCTATCATCCTAGGGCATCAGGCAGCAACATACCTAATGGAAGAGCTGACTTAGGGAATGTCTTTCGTCTGCCTGGCCTAGGTAAAAGGTGATGGGGCTTGTCCCAACAGGAGGAGATGAATATATGCTCCCAGCAAAGCTGCACACCCATCAGAATCCACATCTCGCACCGCAAGAGCCAGTGCCACCCATCCGGCAGCCCCAGACAGCTCTGACCCGTCCTACAGCACCAAGGCAGCCAACAGCACCTCTTGGGCGAGAAAAGAAGCCACTGAACATGAAGGGTGATTGCTCATTGCAGGTGCTTGTGGGGGTGGCACACAGGAGATGAGCAGCAGTAATACGGGAGGCAAAACTGATGTGATATGAGAGAGTCTTAAAATACCCTGGATTGCTTTAATTCAGTTGTTCCTGGAACTCAAAATTATTTTGCCCTTGTGATGTTTGGTCAGCACCGAAGCCATTTTTCAAAACAGATCCGTTAGAAATGAAAGGTGAGATCTGCTTGTGTGCTGTTAAGCTGATACAGCAGCTCACCCAAAACAAAGCCCGCAGAACGACTGCAGGAGCGTGCACATGAAATAAAACCCGAAACCAGTTTGTGCTAAAATAAATACACAGAGCCACAGAAACTGCAGCTCAGCAGCTGCAGACAGTTAAGCAGCTGCAGAGCCTGGCCATAGCTTTGGAGTAATCCTCAAGAAAGTATCCTTTAATAATAAATTAGAAACCAAAAGAATCCCCAGTAATGACTCTCCACTACAAAGAGAGCCTCAACAGGCAAACGAGAATTACTTCTGCACTGCTCATCTTCACAGGTTTGCAGGCAGCTAGAAACTCTAGTTCACAAGGGCATGCACTTCTGATTCATCTCAAAAGCCTCTGCACTTTGAAGGCCTACAGTGACAGCACAGGGCACTGACTCAGGATCTGGGCGATTTAGCTAGAGCACTCTAAGATGCTCTTGCCTGCAGCTGTGGCTCATCTCACCGCTCAGGCAGATTTTCCTCCCCATTGCATCAGGGCAGCATAAGGGAAGTGTGCCTTCTCCTCAACTGCTGCAGTTCACACTCACCTCACAAATGGGAGCTGAAGTTGATGGCACTTAATACTAACACACCTCGCAGCCTTACTGTCACCCTGCCTCTGCTTCAGGGCAGAACACGACTGCTGCTTAGGGACAGTGACACCCCGCTCCACTCCTGAATCCAGAAAACCTCATGAGTCAGAGCCTTAGACAACAGCAATGTTAGTTATGGTTCTGCTAATTTTAGCTCGTGCTTAACCCACAGTTCCCAAACCCCTGCAATGCCTCTCCAGGTGCCAAAAGCCACAGCTACCCTGTACCTCAACTGCCAAAACACACAGCTTCCAGATGAGAGGCTCTGGTGCACTTACAGAAACTGTACACTGCAGAAAGACATTTTTCAAATAAAGGCAAGAGGAAGAAAACAAGGACAGCTTTATTTACCCAACTGCTCTGCGCATATCTTAAAATAAGGAACAAAAGTTCATCTGCACAGTTCCTGTGTTTCGGAGTCCACTCCAGGACACACAAGACAGACTTTGTGCAGAGTGTAGCTCAGGAGTGTCCCACAAGATAGCAAACAGCCTGCCAGGGCCAGCTTCTACCCCAAGGAGTGAAAGGAGAAGAGAGGGGCAAGGGAAACAAACACACACTTCACACACTCTCCTCAGAGTAAACCGGGGAAGCTTTTAGAAGTAAATAAACACACACACACCCGCCCCCATATTCTCAGAAAGCCACCCAAGCAGAATGCTTTTACTACCGTAACTGAAGGGTTTGTTTTATAAGAAGAGTTTCCTCAGATTTAGTCAACCTTACCAGCCTCCTCCTCCTCCTCCTCTCCTTATTCACACTAAACTGTGAAAGGGACTTCAGCTCTCTCCAACCAATTAAAAACTAATTGAAGCAACAGACTGGCACTATACAGCCTGAGCAGTCTAAGAGATGGCAGACTCAGCTCATATGAGGCCTACACAATGTCATAATATTTCATTTTATTTAACCTCATAGCACAAAGAGCTGAAAAGAGTATTCACAAGGATCCAACCCTAAAAAAAAATTTTAAATCTTTACTGTAGTTCAAGTCCGCTGGGTTCAAATGAACAGTACATGTTTTTTACTGCATGTGTGCACCACAGTGCCTGCAGGAACAGAGCAAGGTTTTATTTGTTCCAAAAGCTCCGTGAGGAAGTTATGCACACACAGTTTCTCTCTCGAAAAATAAAGCTGTGTTAGAACATAAGTTAGTGTATTTTATTCATTCAAGGAGACATCTTCACCTCTCTAAGTGACCATTAAAATAAAATTTGTCTATACCTGGATATAATCTAACATTTTCTGCTTTGCTAATTATTTTTGTTACTGCTAGCACAGGAAACAATGTCAAGGAACTGCTGAAAAGAAATCTGCCTCTCAGAGACAAACAGAATTCAGAACAAGTATTTATGCCAAATCTTTCTACCCTACAGACACTAAACTTCATGCCTGCATCTATCCATGCAGTCTTTTACAAACTGGACACAGAGTCACAAGCACTCTTAAAACATCATTGCAAATAGAAAATGGGTTTAAGTGTACAGCACTGACAACTAAAAGGTCAGCAGCAAGAAAGACTTCACATACACCCGTACCTTTCCTACTGAAATTTCTTTGTTGTCAATATGCAGCCAGCAATTTTGACGAGAAATCCCTAACTTGTGGTCCAAGAACAGAACCCCCTGTAAAAGGGGTTAGGAGGGAAGCTTGGCAGAGTAGGGAAGGAAAGCAGCTGGTGTTAAGGAGTCGGGATTGGTAGATTCCTGACAGAAGTCAGACAGAGAGTCCACAGGAGCAAATCTAGGTTTCTGCAATGAAGGATTTTCTTTTTGATACAAAGAAGAGAGATGCAAAGTGACAAAGGAGAATTGCTTTTGTGTGTGGACAGTAAGTTTGTTTTAATTGACCGCAGAAAGAAAGGGAGGAAGACAGCTGTAAGGCAGCTGGTGGTGATTATTTGGAAAGAGTGTGTTTGACACACAATTTAAGCCCTCAAAAATTCCTCAGTCAAAATCGGAAATGAATGGCAAAGAAAATGCTGAAGTGTATTTGCAAATGGGTATTATTTAGTGTGGAATCAGAACTCAATAAAAAGTAGAAGGACAGAGTACAATTTCATTGAGAAGAACAGAAGATAAAGCACAGGAAAAATTGCATGGCACTTTCCTTGCATGAGTTGTGCATGTTACAGTACACCTATATCACCAACATCCCAATTTGATCAAAAACTCTGCAGAGCAAGCCCATGACACAACAGCACACTGCACAGCAAAACTAATTCAAAGAGACTCAATATGATCATCCTTTATAGTTAAACGCACTTAGGTACTCACAAAATCCCCTCTGCCAACCGTGCAAAGCAAGAAAATTAATTGAGCAATGTGACACCCTGACCCCGTGCAGGCAACCAAGGATTTTACAGCAACCAGTTAAGCCCAGTTTTTCTGGTGGCCTTCAGCACTGACGGGTTTGCTGGAAAGCAGCAAGCAGAAGGCAAGCACATCAGTGTGAACCGTGGAATCTCAAAAAGCTCATTTCTCTCCCATGCACAATGCAAGCCAAATCTTAAGATTCCTGCAGCATCCAGTTATGAAACTACAATAGAAGAGGAAAACAGATGGCTAAAGCCTTTTGAAAAAAAAAAAAAAAAAGATTAAGACTTACTTCATTTCCAAAAGAGAAATACGTGTATTTGAAAAGAGAGAACCTGCTTCAGACCATACCTAATCGATATAAAAATAGGCAACTTGCCTCATGGACATGAAGCCTGTCTTCAGTTAAAGCTTCTGAACATAAGAAAAGTTTAACCCTTTTAGAACATCATGGCTCACTGTACTTTTAAGCAGGATTTAAAAGCAAAGCAGTTCATGTAGGAGATGAAAGACATTACACATATTGTACAAAAATAACGTATTTATCTCTAAAGCAACTCCTTAACACAAATCCTGTGTAAAAGCCTCTATGTTTATTCTTCTCCAGCCTTTGCAAGCAGTTAGGACCTCTGTTCAGGTGAGCGTCTTTCTTGCTCATAAAAGCATCCAACGAACAATGACAAGTTAGGAACGTGGCAACCTCAACTCTAAGTTCAGCCATTCTCTGTGGAAGCCAGTCAGTATTACATTTTGAAGCCTCTGCTGAGTCCTTGACTTGTGAGATATCACACAACAATAAGGAAACAAAAAATCCACCCTAAGGAGCTCGTGTGCTCCGCAGCAGATGTTTCAGCAGCTCTATAAACCTGCTATCAGAGCTTCAGGTCCAAGTACTGGAATTGATCTCTGGTCCAAAGGAGAAGTTTCCTCCTTTGCTGAGCCTGTATCTCGGACAAGCCTCGACTCAGCTGCCTGAACAGAGGCCTCCAGCAGCTGGGAAGCCCCAGGGTACACAAGAGATTCACGCTGGGCTGGCAGCTTGACCAGGATCAACAGGAGACCTGGGCTTCTCCAAACTGGCAGCTGGGACTGGCAGTAAACCCAAAGGCATCCCAAACAGGGCCTGACACCAGTGTTCAGGCAGCTGGACTGGGTCCCCCACACAAATCACAGCATCACATCTGCCAGGGATGCCCAGCACACTCCTGTCCCACACAGTAACCCTCTGCTCTGATAGCAGAGCGCAGGAGATACAGCTGTTTCTGTATAAGCCTAAGCAAAATGAATGAGACTGATTTATGGTTTTATTCAATGACTCTGCACTGAGGATAAGCACTGAATTAACGCTCTCGTATCACACATGGTCCTTTCAGGCCAGGGCCGCATTTCACTGGTGAGGCTGCGTGGAAAATCCTGAGCTGCCCCGGCTTAGTCCAAGGGTAAATGGAGGATGACACACTCCAGCACCTTCAAGCAAGCACCTTTCGAAAAAAATCAACTGCTTCTATGATTAATGCAAAGTACTATGTTTTCACAGTAGCAGGAGTCACTAATCCATATTAAAGACCAAGACTACATCCGTTTATTTATTTATTTTTAATGAAAGGTTCTAAATAAACCAACTGCTCAATTTTTGAAAGGTACTGAGCAGCCACAATAATTAGGTCTGGGTCAGTGGGAGCTGCCAGAATGCCACAGAAGTGACTCAGTCCTGTTAATTATCTGAAAAATAAGGAACAGTGACAACACTGGACACTCCATCACAACCTATCTCCCCCTAACACACCACCAATGAAAAGCAATCATTTGAGAGTGGCTGCCTGTAACCATTAGTAGGGACAAGAATCAGAAATTATAGACAGGAGAAAAAGCAATGAAAGGTTTCAGCCTAATCTGGCCAAACACTGCTGTACGTAGAGATAATCCTATAAAAAAGTGAAGCAGCAACACCACAGCAACTTCCCACAGTGCCAGAACTCCAGAAAAAAAGAGCAGGAGCTATTTTAAACACTAAGCTAAAAAAAAAAAAAAATACAAAGAACAAAAAACAACAAACACAAAAAACCAAACCCAATAAACAACAACAACAAAAACTCCAATCAATACAAGTCCAGAGGAAAAAAAGAGTATTAAAGCCAACCAGAAAGTCACCCAACCTCGCAAACTGTACACCATCAGTACAAAAATATTCTAACACACAAGTCATTTTCTGAAAAGTCAGACAAATGCCAACCTAACAGAAGATAGCAGTTCACAAAGAGGTACACAGCCTGTTTTGGTCATGCACAATCCTTGCTCACAGACACTTCTCAGTTCCAGTGTGTTTATGACTGTGTTGTCATTTATTTTAAAATATGAATGGAGCATTCTTTTCCTCCAGAAACACTGAATTGTTAAAATGCCAGTACATTAAAATAACTTACTGCTTACTACATTTCAATCAAACAAACCACAGACTACAGCACTGACACTTAATATATATTGAGTGCTTTCAGCAAGAATAGCATATGGAGTTCATTTCTTCTGTTTTGTTCTCACATGGGCCAAACTCAGGAACAAGATTTAGAAACAGATGAAGCAGTGATCCTGTTGGCATGCACAAAAACGGTATCTTCTCCAAAGTTATGGAAAGACTTAGTTGAAGGCTCTCAAAATACACAAATATTTAACCCTTCATTCCTATAGAAGTTTGACTTAGGAAGTTTGATTTATAACAGAAATATCATATTTTAGGTTGCATGCTTAAAGAACATTTTTGTTAAGGTTTTTGAAATAACAGGAAGCAGAGGCAAAAAGCCTATAATCAAAGGACTTTGTGAATTATGTTCTTCCCTATTGTGATTTTTCCTACAATTCATCCACATTTCACCACCATACTGTTCCTTTGTCACAACCAACACAAGCACTGTTCCTGCTTATACTTAAAGTCAAGAATGTAAAATGAAGTTCAGAAGGATGACCTCTTTGCAAAAAATTAGTTGCACATCTGAGGTTTTGAATGGTTCTCTCACTACTGCATACAGATATTTTGCTAGGTGGGCATTCTCAGTTATGATTAACCAATAAGCTACCTGTTTCTAAAATAATAAGATACTGCACAAGAGAACTTTTGTGCATGACTTTTCCTTAAACTGAAAGGAAAAGTTAGCTGCAATTCCAATGCAAACATTCCCCTGCGGGATTGATACTTTAGTGCTGAAGCATTCTGCAAATTCTCAGCAACGAGTGAATCAAAATGAAAATGAAACCTAAAACAGCCGAGTTAATGCAAACATAATATAATAAGTAATAAACCAAACTGCTGAAATAAACCTGATCAACCGAAATTACTGTGGAAAACTCCTTGGCCTCTTTGGGACAGTAGATCCCCTGAGATAATCAGGACAGCCTCTTTCCGCTTCTACATTTCCATTTGTAGTTCACTCTGCGAAAGTAAGTTCAACTTCCAAAACAATTCTGTCTCTTAAACACTCTAGGCATGAAGACAGCTTGCTAAAAAAATCCAAAACGTTTAATCTGACAGTGTTCCTTTAAGACAGAGTAGTGCACAGCCTTCCAGCATATTTGACAGAGATTTCCTACTCCAAGAGATAGAATTTAAATTTGTAGAGGCAATTACTCATAACCAGTGAAAGCAGCCAATGCAAGTGCCAAACTTGCCAATGAGAAGAAAGGCCAAGTATTAGAAAGGAGGCTGCAGTTTATTTAAAGGCAATTTGAACATCTCAGTCCACGAGGTCTGGAAAATATTTTCTTCATCCCCTGACACTACATGCTCACACTAATGTGAGGAATTATGTCAGTAACATCAATATTCCAAACACATAAAACAGCAGTTAAGTATTTATATAATGGAGATCTTTCCCTGACTATTTAAAAGCTGCTTCTAGTCTTGCCTAGCAGATTTATTTAAGCTCATTTTGCACAGGAAAGACGATGTGCCAGACCCACACCATTAACTGCCGTCTAGTCAGCTCCAAAGCCATCCAACTGGACCACCATCACACAAAATTCTTGTCTGACTAAACAAACACCTTAAGGCAATTCCCAAGGACGTGCCTCTCGCCCCTTCCTGTTAAAAGATGGAAAGGAAAAAGGAAAAGAAGAAGGAGAAACATGATGTCTTCAGGTAAGGAAGTCAAAAATCAAAATGGGCATCCAACCCATATATCCCACGACCACTGTGTCCAGGACTGATCTCCAACGCCCCTGACAACCACCATGAGTGTCAGGAGATAACACTCAGCACCACCAAGTTGAATTGGCAGTTGGAAAATAACTCACGGGAAATATTTTTTAAAAAACAACAACAAAAAAAACCCTGTGAAAACCCCACCAGAAACCCAAAACCGACAACCAAAACCACACCAAGTCACAGATGCGAGCTAACAAATGTGCCCTCTTCTGCAAAGTAAAAACAACGCCAGCCTAGTAAATCAATAGTACAGAATAAAACCAGCAGGTCCAGGGTAACCATGCAGTGAAGCCAGCACTCACTGAGAGAGACAAGCAGCTCATGCAGCTGCTTCTGCAATGGGCTGGCAAGAGAAGGTAAGGGGATGCAGGAGCAATGCACCTACCAAACAATACACAATGAGCAACATCCTTCCTATTTCAGCACCAGCAACTTACTCCATCATTTTTACATCAACACGAGCTGCTTCTTACCATTTTTTTGTGCACTCAACCATCAATTCCTGGTAAGAGGCCACAAACTGGAACTTGGATGCATGTTTCCCAACACGCTGCAGTCTCTTCCAAACTGAAGCCATGATGGTGAGAAATACCAGTCCCCTTAGACAGCAGAAACTGTCTGAACACCGATGTAGGTTTCAAAGAGTGTGTGTGCTTGATTCTAGCAGATTTATATACAGACACAGTAAAAAGAGTGTGTGAGGAACTTGACGGGATGTCTACAATTCATATTCTGCCTCTCCCCTCCTCAGGGTAAATCCCAGTCTAGCGGAATGGCTCATCACTGGCCAGGAGCAGCATGCAGTAGCAGTAGACAGGTAATGGAAAGGAAGTTCTCTCATGGAATCACCATTCTTCACACAGTAGATGAAGGGAAAACTGCAGGACTGAAAGACAAACAAGACAGGGAGAAAAAGCATTGGTTTATACACTTCATAATAAGTGCTGCAGTTGCACGTGATCTCGTACCTTTCAAACAACTACAATCAGCTGCAAGAACATACCCCTTTCCTGTTGTCATCCACACCCCCC
>VYXC01005878.1:441109-499423 GCA_013397175.1 Platysteira castanea
CCCGCCGCGCATTGGCCCCGCCGCTGGCCCTCCGCAGTCCATTGGGTGTTGTGGCTGTCAATCATCCCGCGAAGGGGAGGACTGGGGGAAAAGGCGGGTCTTACCTCCCGTCTCCAGCCCCACTTCTGCTCTGATTGGTCACTGAGCCCGAGGAGGCGGGGCTACTTATGAGGAGGGGCTACTCGATAGGTCAGCGCTGCCGTCTGTCAGTGGGAAGGGGCTCGGCTATTGGCTTCGGTGCTTCCTACAGCCGCGGTGTGGGCGCGGCGCGAGGAGCGGGCTGTCAGGCCCCGCCGCCCCCGGCACTCGCCGCCGCCCCAGGGCCGGGGAGCGGCGGGAAGGGAAGGGCTGGGGCAGGGACGGAGGGAGCCGGGGCGCGAATCACAGATTCCTCCCGTGAGGTGGGCACGGGACAGCTGAAGGGGCGAGCGACCCGGGATAGAGGCGGTGGGAGGGGAGGAGGAACCGCGGCGAGGGACAGTCCCCGCACTGGGCCCGCCTTGAGGAGGGGTCAGTCAAACGCCAGGCCTGACCCGAGTCCTGCAGCACAGGCCCCGGTCCTTTAGGGGCTCCGGAGTTCGGGTGCGGATGGGAAATTGATGGAAATTAAATACCGCAGGCAGGGCGATGTTTCTTTGCTGGTTTAACCTGCGTGCTCAGGGAACGGCACCCAGGCGGCGGGGGCTGGATGTTGTGCGCAGTTTGATGTTAAAGTATCCGCAAGGGAGAACGGAGCAGTTGGAGGGGTGATGTGGGATGTGGCTGTGAATTCCCCGTAGCCATGCTTGCTGAATGCTGCTCCTACACTGCAGTGCCGTGAAGGAGGTGTCGGGACCCAGGTGTAAACCCTCGGTGCTGAGTTCCAGCGTTACTCTAAAATTAACCTGTGACTACTCTGGTTCACGCTGCCTGTTGCCCACGTGCCCTCCGGACACCCGTACAGGCGTGTTTAAGTTTGGGATCCCAAAGCGCCATTTGCAGTAGGTGAATTCCAGAGTCAGGGTAGCATATTTGCGTGAGCTCTGGGAGCTAATCCTAAACTTATCAGCCAGCCAAGTCAGAAACTAAGCCAGCTATCAAGTGGAAGCACAGGGAAATAAGGAAGATAATGCAGTGGAGCTCTGAGAGCAGCTGTAAAATTGAAACCTCAGGGCTTTGCAGTCCTCTGTGTTCTTTCCCATGACAAATCGAATGGAGTGCAAGCCTGATCCACAGTCTGGGAAGCTCCTTATCCCAGTGTTTTCCTCCTTTCCCCTAAGCTGCCTCTCGCTGTGCTGGCATATCGCAGAGGCTGCCAGCATTCAGTGGCTGGAGCGAAAGGAGAGAAAGAATGACTGTGTGGATGGCCACAGGCCTAAGCTGAGCTAAGTTACTTTGGAGAGGTTGAATATTTGCACTATTGAAAAGGTCAGCCCGTTGCGTATAACGTGTAGTAATATTCAGTCCTTACCCCAGTTGCCAGAGGGTGTGTACTTGGAGCTGTCCTGGAAGAGGCAGTGATTGTCCTTTTTTTGAAGTGTTACACTGAAATATTGCAAACAGTTGTACTACTCATACAGATTTTCTTGGAAAATCCTTTTTTTTTTTTTTTCCCTGAATGTTTTTGAAGTTAAAATGTGAAGATTTTGCACATTTGTCTTAACATATCTGTCCCAGTTTTGCAGCTGGTCTATACACACAGAGTAATTCCAGTACACTTGAGGGAGACATCGCTGGGCTTTTTGAGCACAGATCACCCGCTCAGGATTTGGGAAATGAGGCCAGGATTTCCAGAGCACATCATACTGAGATCATGCAGTATGGAGCACACAAATGCTTGGTTCTGACTTGGAAAATATCAGGTGGAAAACTGGCAGCTGTAAAGTGCATCGAACAAGGCAATTTAAAATTCCAGTGGCCCTGAGGTGATGCTTGGTTCTTCATACCAGAGAAATATCAGGTAATCGGTTGTGCTGATTTTATTTCAAAAGTTGAAATAAATATGCTGTATTCTGAATATATAACCAGAAGTTAATCCATGAACTTCTCTGATTTATCTCCTGAATAACCTGCAGCACTCAGACTAATTCCTAAGACATTTATATGACCAGCACTCAGATGCCCTCAAACTGAGATAGACATTTTCTGTCCAGTGGAATAAACACAGAAGGTCTGGTGGTTTGTTCAGTGACTTGTGTTTCAAACATCATTATTTATTAACATTTTCCATTTCCTCCATAGCTTTTGGATTCGAGTTACACCAGGCCTGGGAGGTACACGGCATAAGGCTGCTTTTGCCTGTGTTGTGTGGGGAGAAATACAACACTGGCAATTATCCTACAGATCATCTATTTTACAGTTTTTAGGAGCAGCCATCCTCAGTTCTTGCAACTTTGGGGAAAGCCTTAGGAGATTTCAAAGGGTGTGAGGAATTACTGTGGGAGGAAGGGTGAGATCTTCAGCTGCAGATTGGAAGCTAGAGGCCACCACAGCATTCTCAGGTTACTGGACTGAGTCTTACACCAGACCAACTCAAAAGCTCTTGTGACTTCTGCTGGCAGCTCATGGCCCAGAGGAACCAATAAATGGCAGAAAGGGATTAGCAAGGGCATGGACGAAGAGCCCCATACATCCTCCTTGGGTCAGGCACTCAGATGGGTCAGCAAGGAACCCCTGTGTTGATATATATATATACATGCAGACATCTCTTGACTGGTCCTGCTGGCCACAAGCCTGCTTTGTGACAATGACCCAGCTCAAACCATAGCTCAGCTCAGGATCTGAGCCAACCTTTGGGGAAATGGTCACATTTTTACTTAATCCAGTATTATGGGCTTGATTGTGAAAACAAGCAAAGCTGGTTACACCAAGGTACCCAATGCTCTCTTTTATGGTTGACAGCTGAGTAAACAACTCTCCTGTAACTCCCAGAAGGGTCCTTCTGATTACAAAAAAAAATGATGCTTCATTTTATGTACAGTGTCAAATCTCTTCTGCAAGCAGGAAAAATAGTCATGTGATGAATAGGTAGATACCATTTTATTATTTAAAGATTGTGTTGTTCTGAGAGTGGCATGAGACAGGATGCTGAGAGCTGCTTGAGCTGGGAAGTTGGGGCTGACCAGGGAGGCCCCAGAGCAACCTGACCCTGTTCTTTACAAGCAGCTGGTTCTACTGAGGACACCTTTACTATCCAAAAACTCATGCTCTATGGCTTCTCTTTTCCCCTTGCTATCTCGACACTCTAGACTCCCTCACAATCTCCACTGAAATCCCTGTGTGGTTTTTTTTCTGGATTTTGCCTCCTGGTCCCTGGCTTTGACTGACGGTGGGAGATTTCAAGCTTCCTGGTCCAAGTAGAGAGATGATCTATGCTCTATTTCTGTTACTCCCTGTCAAGTTTTAAAGCTCTCCAGCCTCTCCCTTACCCTTCAACGCCTCGTCATCAGCATGACTAAGGACAGGTTGTTCACCAATAAAGAAATGACCTTTGCTAGGAATAGCTGTCATAAATCTCCATTTCCCTGTCCTTCTGTACATGAGCCTGCAGAAATGTCACTGAGGAAATAAAGGAATTGGATTATGTCAAATTTGCAAGAACATTCCGCTTTCTGAGGCATAGGACTCTGTACATGAGGTTACCTACACCTGCCACGTTTTAACCTCCTTGTATTTCTAGATCCCATCAAACCTTTGATCCCCTGTTAATGAAAGTAGTGGAGAACTTGTGCTGACCTCAGTAATATTTGTAAAGTAACATCCTCCTTCCCCCAACATGTCCCTAACTGGTGCTTGACACCATAACATTCTGTTCTGTAACAAGTAATGCTATGTTATCTGCTCTTTTTCTTTGTTTCCTCACATTCCAACAGGAACTTAAAAAATACAGGTGTATATATATATATATACACACATAACTAATCATAATATAGATAGCAAAAAAAAAGAGACTTTTTTTATCCTCCCTTCTTTTGTTTCTTGCTTGTTGCTGATAAAATTCCACTCAGATGTCTGTTCACATGATCTGGTAACACCCAACAGCCATTCTGTATTGGAGGGAATAATGTTTTGAATATTCCCTCTGCTAAATATCAGTGACAGTTGAAAGGGTGTGTGGGTATTGTGTGTGTGTGGAATATCCCATTTTATTTGTGCTCTGAAAGCTTGACTTTGAGACTGGCAGCTGGGAAAGGTGATTCCCACATTGCAGAATCAGACAGCCCAGCTCCTGTCATAGCCTGGAACAAAAGCAGATCATTTCAGCAATACTCCCAGCTGTGCTTAAGGCACGAGGCATAGAAACATCACCATTTGTTCTTGCCTTGCCAGCCAAAGAAGGAAAGAAGCACTCTGGTGGGCTTGTGTTTTGTTACTGCTCTGGCCCAGGCTGAGGCAGGCAGCCCAGCCTGGCTCTTGCCTATGGACCAGCTTACCTGGGCAGCATTCCCGGCCCAGGCCAGGTCCCAGCGGAGCTGTGTACAGGCACCCACCCTCTGAAACCTAATCCAGAGCCCACCCCCCTGGAGAGCCCTGCTGCCGGAAAGAGTCTGCAGAGACAGTGGCTGGGGTAACTCACCAGTGCTTCTTTCTTACGGATTGTTTGTTCTCCCCTTCCCGTGCTCTGGCTGGAGCCTGCACTTGTATGTGGTGAGACCCTGTCATGCCTCCCCTCCAGGCTCTGTGCCACAAGGGGTACCCAAAATGCCAGTTCCCCGAGCAGCAGCCTCAGGTCACAGCCCCTTTGCTCTCCTGTGACCAGCTTCATTATGCCACCCCAGAGGCATCAGGTACCCCCTGGCCTGCCCCTCTAAACTCCACTGCCCAAAGTCTTGTAGGCAAAGTCAAGCAGGAGGGTTCAGAAAAAGAGCAGATGAAAAACATCCTCACCTGTCTTTCCTTTATCTCTCCTCTCTTGTCTGGCTGACATTCTTCCCAAACCACTCAGCAGTAAGGGGCACATTGTATTTATCTGCAGAGGAGGTCAAGGACAGGAGCTGCATTCCTGAAATGCAGAAGTCACAATGCAGTTCAGCCTGTGGAGGCAAGAGCAAAGATGGGGCACTGATGGTGGAGACCCCATGCTACAGACAGCATTTCCCTGCTCTGGATCAGAACACCCTGGATTAGTGTTGGTTTCTCCAAGTTTATTGTCAACTTGCCTTTCAGTCAGCTTGCAATGGCCTGAATGAGTTTTGTAATTACCTTTTGATACCTTGCTTCTCTCTTCTCAAAAAAAAAAAAGAAAAGAAAAAAGAAAAAAAAAAAGGGCAGCCTGTACTTTCTCCATAAATAACAACTTTCAATTTTTTTATGATGCTTGGTGTATCCTGTACCCTTTCCAGTTCTTCAATACCCTTCCTGTGTGGTCTCCCTGGCCTTTTTGTAGAGTATAATTATGCTTGTATACGACATCCTGCAGCACTAATGAGGCAAAGAATGCCTTCCTCCCTCTCTTTTTAGAACAAACAGCACATAATGTGGCCAGTAGGACCAGGGCAGTGATCACCCCCTGTACTGGGCACTGGTGAGGCCACACCTCGAGCCCTGTGTTCAGTTTGGGCCCCCCAGGACAAAAAAGACATTGGCATGTTGGAGCATGTCCAGAGAAGGGCAGGGGAAGGGTCTGGAGCACAGTTCTGATGAGGAGCAGCTGAGGGAGCTGCGGGGGCTCAGCCTGGAGAAAAGGAGGCTCAGGAGGGACCTTATCCTTCTCTACAACTCCCTGACAGGAGGGTGAAGCCAGGTGGAGCTCTTTCTAAGAGCTGTGGAAGAAAATAAGAGATGGAGCAAGTTCAGAGGCAGACTTGTTTCCTGGCTCCCATACCCACTTTACATGACCCTGGCTATGACAAATCTCTGATTAATCAGCTGTAGATGCTTCATGGTGGCATCTAAGGAAACTGCAGATTCAGTGATGGGAAGATCAAGGAGTGAAGGTTGCACAGCCCCATGCATTTTTTTTCTACTGTGAACCTATTTATCAGAGAATCAGTAGCTGGACATGCAGTCAGAATAATAAGCTGGAAAAATGTAAAGTCTTTTATCTGCATTTCTATAACTATCAGAGAAATCACAAAATGTAACACAGCTGTCTCTACAGATTATGCAGGAAACTCCTCTTCACCCAAATATAATATATGTCATCTTTCAAGGGAATGCCTAGTTAACTTTGGATCTACACCATCAGTCATCCACGCAGTTCATCAGTATCAGGGGTGCATTTCCTTGGAGTACAGGCATTAGGAATGCACAGGCCATCATAGATCAAATCTGAGGCTTTCTTGGAAGCCAGTGGAGAAGCAATTACCTTACAGATGTGATAAGACAATCTATTACGCAAAAAGGTGTTCCTACCAGACTAAAGGGGGAAATTTGTTGCTAACAGCTTGTACAACAGAATCCCAAATATCACACAATGGGACATTGGTGCTTAAGGAAAAGTCTCTCAAAGCACAGAGTGGAAATATGTATGTGTGGTGTGGCCTTTGTCCTGGAGAAGAGGTACAATTATCACAGTTACAGCTCATGAAAATGAACCCCAAGGACCTGCTCAAGTATGCAAGACATTCAAGTGGACAAGAGTTTGCAGTAATGGTGTTGGGCAGGCGTGAAATGGTGTGGAGAGACTCAGCTTTGAGAGGACAAGCAATTAACTGTGTTATAAAAATGACTGCAAAGTTTCCTGCTCCTACTTTTAATACCTCGGCAGCCACCCAGTTTAGATAAATATCTCTAGTTAATCTGGAAATTAAACTAGATAATCACAGCCAAGTTAGATAATTCCAGACTGAGAAACTGTTCTTCATTATGCCCAGATTAACCCACAGGGATTTAAATGGCGTTGCAAGTTATTTTTAACTGAGTTATCACTAATCCCCCTCTATACTTTTTAGACTGTATGTGTTAGTCACACTGTCAGAAAACATGGGGACAGTTATCTTCCAAAGTAAAAGAGCTGAAAAATGGGATGTAGGACTTATTTTGCCAGATCATGGTTGTGTTTGGACTCCTCCTGTTTCCCCCACTTCACAATTTCATTTCTGTTATTTCTATTAAATTCCTCTGCAAGGGCTATGGAGAGCATGCAGCCTTAAGGACCATGTATCCCTACAGCAGAGTCCTCAGTGAGTCCCTGGCTGAAGGACGAGGTTGGTCAGTGTAGATATCTTTTATCCATAGTCTTCAGATGTGAATTTCAATTTTTTTTTCTCTGACTAGTTTTAGGAATCTTACTGACTCTTCACACATGCCTAGAAGGAGTGACTGCTTTGTCAGCCATGTAGAGGGACAATTGAAAAAAAAGGGAAATCTCTATTTGGGGCTACTTCCTAAGTGGACCTAGGTGACACGCTAATGCCTGGGGCCACCTGGAGTCACTGGTCTTGAAATTTAAGATGTGGAGGTGTAGATGGGTTTGTCTCCAGTAAAAAAAAGTAGAATCCCCAAACCCCAGCAAATGTGCTCCCAGCCCAGGTCAAGTGCTGGGAGCAATTCCATTGCTGCACTAAGAGATGCAACCCAATCAATCACCAAGGTACCTTCCTTTCATCCCTAACCAGAGCTCCAGAGCTCAGCAAAGGACCTGCACAACAACAGCACAAGGCTGGTAGAGGCATCTCAGCATCTCTCTTCCTGGCAGAAATTCCTGTATCAGCCAAGCTAGCAGAATTTGTCTGTTTTGGGAAACAACAGATACGTCAAATATTCTGGCAAAGCCCAGGAGAAATGACAGTTCAATGATGTTGAAAAGAAAATTATCAGAGAGAGATTAGTTTGTCTGACAGTGTGTCTTTATGCTCTCCACTGAGGAAGAACAAGAGTCCTTTCATGCATATTGAATTTACTTCTGGTGTGAGTCAACCCCTGTCAGTAGGGCCGTAAGTGTTGCCGGTTTAGAAAAATGGGTGATCGCTGCTACCTCGCACCTGCCCCCTGCACACCTTGGAGCACCAAAGCTTTCCAGCCACTGGTTCTGCTGCCAGCAATGCTCGTTTCTGGGGTATGGCATTCAGAACAGCTCCTGCACTATCCATTAAAACATTTGCCCAAGGAGGGAGATGGGACAGCCAAATGGGGTCTGCAGGCCATGGAAAGCCCAGAGTCTGATTTTGGAGATGAGAAGAGGCAAGGGAGCAAGTGGTGCCTGTTAACAGGAGTGGCAGTCCCGACCCATTTCTCACATGACTTTGCAGGTGAAGTACCCTGCCCTGCCGGCTGCCTGGGGCCATCTCTCTCCGCAGGACCCAACAAAACTTGACCGTGCTTTGACACACCCATCCCTTACTGCTGTGGTGTTGCAGGTTGTGCAGAAGCAATAATCCCTGAACAAATGCAGAATGATGCCACGATGTTCTACTAAGCGTGTCCACAACAGATGTGTATCACACACTCACCATCCATTCTCCTCCCAAGTCTAAGATATCCATGAGCTAAAAGCTCAGATACAAAGTAATGCCCAGAAGTTTCAGGTGCTTTTTCTGATACTTAAAAGATGCCCAACACAAATGACAGTGGTATGGATTTTGTCTCATGCTCCTGCTGTTCTGCACACCATTCTGGTAGCCCAAAAGTGGCAGCAACCCGACTGAACTTGTGGGTTGTTTCTTTCCTAAAAGCAGGCAGTGACACATGAAGCAGCAGGAATGGTGTGTCACTTCCCAGCTGTGTCACAGCTGGGGACAAGGACAGAGTAGCTGGGGGACTGGTGTGTCCCAGCATGACTGGGTAGTGGGAGTGCCTCTTGGGAGGCTGCAGCAGCTAGCATCCCAAGGAGCAATCCCACTGCACCCCTCTGCTGGCTTGCAGATCCCGGTGTCCAATGCAGCAGGAACAGCTCCTATTTGCTCAGGCCAGTGAAGATCACTTCTTCCATCACAGGGTTTTCTTTTGCCAGCCTCTTTGTTGACAGGGCAAACTGCACAGGCAATAAAACTGAACAACTTATGTGAGCCTGTTGTTTATTTAAAGCATTGCCCAATTACTTATTTTCCCTCGCATGAATCTTGGTACCACTGGAATGAGTTGAGCAAATCTTGCCACCCAAAAGATGGACCTGAAGCTGCCACAAGAGCAGGCATGAAAAGTTTGGCTAAAGTATAAGGAACCCAATAAAGAGGGTCTGGCACCTGGCAGCTTCAGTAAGTGTAGATGCCCTTCAGCTTGCTTGACCCACTACATCAGTCCATGCTGACCTCACTGCTCACCACAAAACTGAGATGCATTCCTCAGCCCATGGCAGCATCAGCTCAGTGAGACTAAAATAAAACCCACTGAAAGGTTTTATATAATACCAAGGCTACAAGATCTCTAATGTAGTTTTCTTATCGGAGCAAGAGCCAAGTACAGCTTAAATTCATTAGCTAATGGCCTGCGACAACGAAGGACAATGACAATTATTATGCACTTTTCCTAGCTGATTGTTTCTGTGTGAAGAAAATGCAACAAATTATTGTTCTTCTTTATTAATGTACCATAAAGGATTACTATCATATCTATTTCAAAAAATCCCTATCCCTTTCAAAATGCAGACAAATGCCAGATAAATTTGATTTTTATAGATGAAAGCTTGGTGGAAAAGTCAAGATTTTATTAGGGCCATGGACAATCACATTACATTTTATATGATACGAGGACTTCACTACTGAATCAGGAAATTGATCTCAGGACGTTTTTTCCTACTGAAGACTTAGCAATTCCCCAAGTATCTCTCATGTATCTCAAACACTTATCCTTGGATATAATAGTCAGAGGCATTCTTAATAGCTGCTTGTATTTATAAGAAAGTCAGAAAAGAAACACAGCATAACATCATAGAATTGTGGAATCGCTGAGGTTGGAAAAGACCTCTAAGATCATCGAGCTCAACTTTTGACCGATCACCACCTCATCAACTAAACCATAGCACTGAGCCATAACCAACTAAACCATAGCCACCTCCAGCCATTGGTTACTGTGTTCAGTAAGGCACTTATCACCTGGCCGTTAAAGGAGACCAGGCTGGTCAGGCAGGACCTGCCTTTCCTAAAACCACCCTGGCTCTCCCTGATCCCCTGGCTGTCCGGTACGTGCTGCAGGGTCACACTCAAGATCTGCTCCATAATCTTCCAGGGTGCTGAGGTCAGGCTGACAGGCCTGGAGCTCCCCAGATTCTCCTTCCAACCCTTCTTGTGGGTGGGTGTCCAACCTCCAGCATCTGGGACCTCCGTGGTCAGCCAGGACTGATGGTAAATGATGGAGAGTGGCTTGGTGAGCCCTTCCACCAGCTCCCTCAGTGCCCTCGGGTGAATCCCATTCTGGCCAATAGACTTGTGGGCATTTAAGTGGCACAGCAGGTCATACCTACCTTCTCCTAGATTACAGGGGGTCTTTTTTGCTCCCTGTCTACCAGCTCAGGGGGCCGATTGTTCTAAGGATAACCAGTCTATCCTAATGTGGAAAGGGTAAATCATTTCACCACTTCCAGCAAAATGTGTGGTAGATCACACTCCACACTCCTTGTAATTTTTTAATGCCAACAGGTAAAGAAAGCACTGAGGAGAGGGTGTGTCACATCCGTCTGCCAGCTGCTGTAAATTGAGGTGAAGCCAGACCCAGCCAGATACCCCACAGTTTCAGGGCCCCATTCTCTACTCGTGTACATGTGGAGCAGTTTGGCAGTTCTGACAAGAGGCTGCTGTCCTGCCCCGTGTCAGAAAGGGGAGGACTGGCCCCATCGTCCACCAGCGGCCACAGCTTCCTCTCATTTTCAGTGACAATTTGAGTTTTTCTGGAGCTGTGACTGCTTTCTCATCCCTTGCCCCTTTCCCAAGAGCTCCTGGATAGCTATGTCAAAAGACACTTCTCCCAGCATTCATGTAAATGACCCACAACTTTAGTAACACCAAACGAGCTTTGTAGAGGAGCACAAAAGGCCTGGGTTTAGGCACAGCATTTTCTGAAGTCACATGTTCTGGGAAGCATCCACCCATTGTTCTCAGGGACCATGTGGGACTACTCAGAAGCTTGCCTGGAGCAGCAATCCATCCTTCTTCCCCACTGCACTCACTGCCAGAGCGTCACTCAAGGTGTCCCAGTTACTCTGGAGTTAACAGGTCATTCACACAGGGCTTGACAAAACCCCAAACTTATTTATCCTCTAGTGACAAGTGTGAGCAGAAAGCCTCCTTCAGCAAGGGCTTCAGAATCCATCCTGAAATGAAAAAAGCTGAGAGGGAATTCTGGTGTCCCAGCATGGCCTGGGATCTGCCATTACAGCTGATCCAAGGGCTTTGAGGTGTGCATTGCAAGGCTTTACCCTCTTGTTTCCCCCCAGCTCCACAACCCCACCTCTGTAGGTTTTCTCTTTGCAGCTGACACTTGCAATATAAGCCACAGAGGCTGTAATAAAATGTGCAACATTAACAATATATATGGAGTGTTACAGATTATGAAATTCAATGTCATTTTTTTAGAACTCATAAAAACATTATCTGATTCCCAGTAGCCCCCAGAGATACTCAGGAATATGTTTATACACTAAAATGTCAAAATCATAAAGTGCCTGCTTTTGCACTATTTATTTTGCGTGGTGGTGAAGTAGCTATTACATGACATTTCATAAATACAGTGACTCAGAAATAATTAGTGTGCTGAATAACAAGCTTTCCACTCTAATACAGCACCATACATTTTAAACCCCCAATTTTCACGAGGCAATTGCACAGTCTGGCTGAAATACTACAAATAAAATTGAACTCGGGGGGTGGGGGGGGAAAGAACAATGCTGCTGTTGGGTTTTGGTTTCTTTTCCTTTCAAGGGAGGTGTACTGATAGTCACGACAGCAGGGTTGAGGCAAGGAGCAGCAGTAACTGTGTTTCCCAGAGGGCAGGGACAAAAGAGGCAGCATGTCTCACTGTTATGACACAAGGGAGAGGTTGCAAGAGAGTATCATGTTAGCAAGATTAAAATTAACACAAACACTGAACAAAATCCTTCCTTGAAGGAAGGAGATGATTTAAAATTGCTTGTAATTAATACGGGAGAAACAACACTGCACACAGCCTTGCTCTAGCCAAGAAGTCTTCCAGATTTTCACTGCTCAGCTTGTAATACTCCTACTTACTATTTTTTTTTTAAACACACAGTGGATTTTATTGCCTTTTTTAGATATTAATACGCAACCAATTATAAATTGTGAGTTGCGGCACTGGATAATTTCCCTTCAAGAATGCTAAGCAGATTCTGTGCTGTATCAGGCCATGTGACAGCAGAGCAACTACCATCCTCTCTGATTTTTTTAGCAGCAATTCCTAAACACATGCTCAGCAGGAAAACTGGAGCAAGCCCCATCTTAGGACCTCCTTGTGATGCTGTTTTTTAACTTGCTGGATGTTCCGCCTAAAAATAAAAGGAAAATTTAGGATTTAACTCAAGTTCTCAGGAGTGGAGATTCAGATGAACAATAGGAAATAACTACTATTTATTACATCTTGGAGGTACTTGTCTTGTTTTCTCTCACTGCTTTTGTGCTGGCACCACATCCAAAGCTTCTTCTTGAGGCCTGCCAGGTGAGAGAGGGGAAATTTGAGGTGCAAGGTCAGAAAAAGAAAAGAGAAGGCAGTGTGAACTTTGATTTCGTGCAGACGCAATGCACCTCACACAGCAGCACAGTCCCTGTGGTGCAGGAGCCATTGACAGGTCACAGAAGGAGCTGAGTTGGGAGGGACCCACAGGGATCATCGAGTCCAACTCCCGGCCCTGCACAGCCCCAAACCCAAGAGCACTCAGTTGCTGCAGGTTTTGGCTACAAAAAAGTTCCCTCTTCCTCCTTTTTGTTTTTCCTGAGATAAAGTATTTGCAATAAAACCACCCTCCCACTGAGTGAAGGTATAATTATGGATAGTTATTGATGCTCATCTGTGTAAGCATTCATGTCAGTAGTTGGACCAAGATGAAGCTTAAGGCAGCTGACTGAATCTCCACCAAGCCCAAGCAGCAAGAGCTGCTCCTGAATTTGAACATGAGCATGGAACCAGTAAACAGACTACCCACAGGAACAACTATGGATGAGGATGCACATCAAGTGTCACTATTTATATGTGCTTTACACCTCTTTTCTGTTTAAAACCCCTTCACTGTGTGGAAAAATACTTCTCTATAGTGAAGTGGAAAAAATGCTGAGGCCAGGAGGTAGTTTTTATTGTTTTACCATAATCACAGGATTATGGTAAATCATAAGATTATTTGGGTGGGTGTCAAAACTGGGTTTAGCTGTGGCAATCTAATGCGTAGGGACCCTACACAGTAACACCAGCTCAGATATAAAACACCAAGCTGAGGCCAGAGCTGTGATATCCAGCTGCCTTTGCCTAGAAACTGCAGTCAGCATTTCTAATCCATAACAGGGAGTTTCAAAACAGCCTCCAATGTTTGTGAAACCTATGGCCAAATTTGTGTGCTGCAGTGTCAGGGGAGCTGAGGACACTCCAGGGTTTTTGCTGCTGTGCTGCTTTGTGGTTTCCAGCAAGATGTTGGGGTGTCCTTTCCACACTGGCCTGCTCAGCAGCAGAGATCCTTTCCCTCTCAACATCTTCACATCACCTTTCCATCAATGGTTATTAAAAAGAATTTCCAAAAGTGTTTGCAGTTCCTCGTGGCCCACATTTGAAGATAAATTCACAGTATGGAAAAAAATCCACTCAAGTATAAAATATCCATATTAAGTCATGGTCCTTGTTTGCTCTTTCTGTTTCATCCTTCACTCCCTCCATCATTCATCAGAGGTCCAAAGTGGTGCAAATGAACTTCTGAATGTGTGACAACATGATCCATCTGAGAAACCTAATGCAGAAGCAATGATTTTTCTTACTTTTCTTTTTTTTTTTCATTCTCAGAGCCCAAGAATGTTCATGGGAGCTTGCTAAGGAACCATTTTGATTTGCCTGTTTGTGTAAAAATAATCCATGTTTCCTTGACGTATTGAGAATACAACATGCCAGGAATAACTCGCATACTTTGGGAGGTCTTTCTGCATGTGGAAGTCCAGCATGCTACTGGCTTTATCGAGAGGTCTACAACGTGCTTGTGGAACTTGTAAAAGGTCTTTCCAATGACTAATGCAGTCCATTTGTATGGACAGCTCATTAAATTAGCAGAAATGCTAAGTCTTACAAGAAGCAATTGCTCTCTTATGCAAAACAAGAAATCACAAAATGTGCTCATCCGGAAAAGGAAATTTCACATCTCCTAGCTAATAGTGAAAAAACAGACCATCACAAACTCCTTCCAGACTCTTCTTATTTGGACACGCTCCACATCATTTTCCCAGCCAGCATTTTCCTGGCCAGCATAAGCCTCTGGGAGGTCCTATCTGCACTCACATCTCTGCAGTTCCAGCCCCAGCCAGGCCCAGACAGTGAAGTAGAAGCAAGCTGAGTGTAACAGCATTTATCTTCACAATATGTGGCAATATGTGTCAAAGAAGAGTATCCTGGAGTCATGGTCTGAAGGGCTGCCGTGTCCATAGGGCTGAAAGGGTTTTATGGAGCTTTTTGTTTGCAGCATCTCTAGGTCGCAGTGTTGTAACTTTAATGGTTACATGTAGGGAGATGTTTCTTAAGATTTAGACTGTTCCCCTTGCTACCACCTCTTTAAAGAGTTTTTTTATAGCTGCAGGAAAAGGCCAGGTAAGTTGGGGATATTGCAACATTTTTAAGAGGGAATTTATCTTGTAGGCAGCCTGCTCTAATGTGGTTAATCCCCTTGTGAATATCAGAAAATACAATACGTTGGAGAAACACATGGAAGCTTTGGGATCTCACGTGCTGCGTGGTCACTTTTGCTTACACCTGTTCTCCTCAGCAAAGCAATGACAGCACTCGTTAAAATCGTTTGTTGATGGACTGAGGGCAACCTGGGAGCTGCACAGGCCCCAGTGCTCTCTCTGTGCCTGACCCCTCCCCACGCAGCAGAAGCCTCTGCTGGTATTCCTGCCCAGACGTTTCTGTGGGCACGGAGGCAGAGATGGTGTTTGCAGTCACACCTACTTATGACTTTGTGCTGTGTGAAAATGAGTGTTCCTCACTCGTCTGGCTTTCAGCTGAAAAGATCTTGAATTTGATTACGTCCTAAGACACATCTGGTTGCAGCACTGCAGACCGGGTGCTTGAAAAACCACAGAGAAAAGGTGTTTGGGTTAAGAATACTCTTGTGATTAAAAAAAATATTGAAAGTCCTCCAGTGTTTGTTTAAAGAAAATAATTTTCATTAAAATGCTGGCACAATTTCAAGCAATTTGATTTTAATTTTAAAGTGTTGAAAATGCCCTCAGATCATTTCTGCAGCATTCCAGAACCCCGAAGTGATCGTAGAAAGCAAGTCACTTGATGAAATCAACTGCAGAGCTAAAATTCATTTCCTGTTTTCTAAGACAACAAAAAAGGGCCCAAGGCTCTTAAGTCTTTCTGACAAAGACCTCCTCACAAGCAGTTCTCAACCAGGCAAGCGTGGTTTGCCTTTTTCCCCCAAACAAAACAGAGGTTGGCATTCAGAAACCTTCCAAGAACCACACGAGTCATATGAGTACCAATAATTTACTGGACTTTGGTAGCAAATACACTTCTTCAAGCACTGCTTGGTTGGACTTGAAAGCAGCCTAAAGTCATTGCATTATTATGATTTTAAAGATGCTCAGTGACGCATGTTTTACAGCACTTGTGCTCTGAGTTTCACCAAAACAGCAGTCTGATCATTTCATATTAGGATTTGGTCTTTACTTGAGGATTTAGGTGAGATTTATGCACCAGCACTGAGTTTCTGTGTCCTCACCATCCCTGACTTCCTGGCTTCACTGAATCTTCGAAAGGTGGTCAAAATCAGAAAGTTTTGGTGGTCTGGGGTCAAAGTCTGAATTAGTTTTCACTAGAACCCACCTATTGGCCCAAATTCTCTCAAATTCACGTGTAGGTTTACTAAAGCTTCAGTTCATTGAACTTGGCTGGAATACAGCTCTTTCTTTCAAAGAAACCAAGTGAAATTGTGTCTCCAGCTCACCTCAGAGGGGTGAACAGCCCCCAGCCAGGCAGGTTCTTTCACTGAGGTTTTGCTACCAGCACCACTTGTGACAAGGTATGCCTCCATCCTGCAAGGAGAGGTTGCACCTTGCTGCAAGCCCAGCTGTTACCTCATTTTGGTATCAAGCAAGCAGATTCTGTAAAACATTCTGCTAGGAAAGTTGGTTTCCATTTAGAAAGGGGGGGAAAAAAGATTGTATGGAAAAATAAGAAAGAAAAAGAAAAGACAAATATGTCTCTGAGCAGCCTTTTGAATGCTCTCCTTTTTTAACCAATGCAATTAACAGGCCTGAATATGACAAAAAGCTTCCCATCAAAAGCATCCCAAACAAAAACTTCACTAGAACTTTACTATCTCATAGAGCCCTACAAGCCTCAAGATTTTTTAATTTTATTTTTCCACAATTCTTTTTTTTTTTTTTTACTAGCAATTGCGTGCCTTGGGTCCTTGATGCTTACCCTGGGATACCAAAAAGTGACCTTTATTTTGTGGGAGAGAGTTTTTGACAAATTAGGCCATTTTAGGTATCAATAAAAGGCACATAAAAATTTATACCCACAAAATGCCTATTTGGAAAAGGCAGTCAACAATTTTTATTTTTTTAATCTCACTACCATTCTCTAGATTTAGTGTCTGCCCCATTTTTTCAGTTCTCCACAGCAGCTTTTGCTGGGTTTTCCATAATCCACACAATATCCACATACACTCACTCTTCATCAGCATATTTACTTGGAGGCAGGTAAGAAATTAGAGATAAGTTAGTTCACAGTTGAATCACTTGATATAAATTATTCAGAGTGTTAATCCTGATGCATGTGGGGTGGGAAGAGAGGACTGTTCTGCTGGGTTTGGTAGTTGCTCCTCAGCTGTGCTTAGCACATGTGGCAAGGCAAGGGCAATAAATCAGAACAAAGGAAAGAAAGGACAAAGGCTCTAGGGAACATGTGTTTTAGAAGAAAAACTTGGCTCACCACTAAAGCAGCACTGCCTTATAACGGATGTTTAAAATTCAGATGTAGAAAGAGACGGACAAAATTATATAAATACCAGAGACTTGCAGGTCTGTGCAGCTTTCAAACAGTACTGCAAGCCAGCCCATCCTGCCAGCCCCTCCTGGGCCTGCGCAGGCGGATCCCGCGCTCCACACCAGCAGGACTGCAGCAGGGGTGGCAGCACAGCTTGTCCCTGAGCAATCCTGCATCACATTAGGTTCAGACAAAGCACTGAAGAATTCCACCCAACCCAGGCAGCTGACACATTGTTTTCCAGCACCAGAGCTCTCTTCAGCTGCTGTTGACAGACCTATTGCAAGGTCTCCCAGGACCTATCCATGTCAGCCAGGAACATGCTACTGTTGGAGTCTTTTGCCATCCCTGGGATCCGTACAGCCCTCACACTCCAGTGTCAGGGCAGCAGTTTCACACAGCCAGGAGGACTCTGCTGAGACTGTTCCCAGCCTTGGGCAGGCAGAAACTGCTCAATAGAAGTAAGAACAACTCTGAAGCAGATTTACCAAGGTATTTAGGAGTGTAGACACAAAAAGAGGTGCCCAGTGAGGTTTCCCAAGGCCTCCTAATGGGTCAGGCCTTTCAGACTCAATCTCTGAAATGGGAATTTTCCTCTTCTCTCCCTCCAATCTCCCAGAGAACTTAATGTATTTGGTTTGCATGGCAAAGTGCTGGTAGGATGAGGGGCTGCAGGGCTGGTTTCCCTAGGAAGCTGCTGGAAGCTTCCCCCACATCCGACAGGGTCAATGCCACCCAGCTCCAAGACAGACCTGCTGCTGGTCAAAGCTGGGACAATCAGGAATGACAGTAATGCCTCTGTGACAACACGTTTTAGAAGGAAAGAAAAAAGGTTATTGGGCAGAAGTAATTGCAGCCAGAGAAGCGAGGAGTGAGAATACGTGAGAGGAGCAGCTCTGCAGACACCAAGGTCAGTGGAGAAGGAGGGGGAAGACGTGCTCAAACCACCACATGTTTGAAAGGCCAAGAAGTGCCTCTCTGCATGTTTGGGCATCCAAATGCCTCCGCAGAGAATTTTACATTTCACAGCCCTTCCCCTCCTCCTGTGAGCTGCCCATGGGACTCCCAGCCAGGCTGGTGGCCAAGGTCAGCACTGGACTGACCAGTGCTAAAGGGCAGTAAAGCAATCTTGGCTGCTGGCAGGGCACAAGAAATCCCAAGAGGATGACAGGGCTCCTGTTTGTCTGTCCTGTGCCTATCAACTTCTTAGGGTAAATGGTCTCTATTTCACTTAATGCAATAGCTTTGCTGCCAGCCTTCTGCCCATACACTTCAGGCCAACTAGTCTAACATTAAACGTATCCTACATACACTTTGTTGGGATATTTTTCTGCCTTTCCAGATTTTTCTATTTTTTTCATGCTTTATCCATTCCAAGCTTAAATAAAAGCAAAGCCCAGATTCCAAGAACCAAGTAGTGACTAACGTGGGGGCAGTGAAAAGGAATAGAGAGGGAATAGAGCTATAAATGGAATCAGGGAAGCATGGCTTGGGGTGATTAATGAGCTTACATCTGTGACGAGTGCTTACTATAAACAGCAGGTAGAGAAGTAAAGCCAGCAGCAGAAAGTGCTCAGGAGCAATGAAGGTGGAGCCATGGCCTCCCACATCAGCAGTGACCTGCCTGGCGGCTCAGTGGGTGCTGGTGGGGACAAGCACAGCTCCTCCTCCGTGGGGCTTGGGCTGGGGTGCCCAGAGGGATACGTAGGACCACTGGGGAACAGCATGCATCCTTGTGGAAATCTGGGAGAAAAGAGGGATTAAAAAAAAATTCAATTCCCTTACTAGCAGCAAAACAGCGACATCCTGGCTAAAGGTGCAGCTGGAAAGTGCCTGTGCTTTTACCCTCCTTCCCTGGGATTTTCCTCTAGCAGGGATATCCCTGCCCTGGTGCCCACACTGTGGTTTGCAGCCACCTGGCACACAGGGCAGCCCCAGTGGGGTAGAAAGAGAAGGGCTTTGGAAAGATTGAGGGACTAATAATCAGGGAAAATGCAGTGCAGGTTGGAGCAGTGGTCCTGCAGTATTCAGTAGGATCCCAGCACTGACATTCCTAAGGATAAATGTGCAAATGAAGCCTCTGAAGTCCTCGTGCTGGTTTAAAAATAGAAAAACACAGGTAAACAAAAAATGTCAATGGAAAACAAAACCAAAATCCCAAACAAAACAAAAACAAAAAACCAACCTGATGCTTTTTAATATTACATTGTAACGAAAACTGAAACTTTCTCCTTGTTCTCTGTTCCACGATCCATTGATCCATCCCTCTGAGGAAAGCTGAGTACTGTCAAGTTGTGAGAAAATGGAGAATAGGAAAAATTTGGATTTCAGAGGTGAATAATTATGGATACACTCAATGCAGACTTTTTTAATAAATAAAGTGGCCAAGACTGAATGATTGTTGAAACAAAATATCCATTTTAAACAGCAAAAATAGAAGCTGTATAAACTAAGCTACTCAGAGTCTTTAAAGAAAACTACTGGGTTACTCAACACAGCAAGCTCTATGAATAACTCCAGCCCACTCCAGCTTGATTTTGCCTTGTTTCAGTGCAGAAAAAGTTTCCAGTGCTGGTAGCAACCAACTCAGCTCACTTTGTTCTTGCTGGGCAGTTTTTGCAGCAGTGCAGACCAGATGCAATGGGGGTCAGGATCTGGCCCCCCACATGCATAGTTTTAAAGATTATCACTCAGCAGAAGCCACTGTGAGGAAGAAAAAATGCTAAGCGCAGAGCCTGAGTTATTTCTCTAACCCTGAATGCTAACAAACACAATATTTGATTTGGCTGATTATAGAAAACATGTGGCAAAGCCTCCATTTTTGGGGAAAGTTTGTCCTGTGGCACAAAAAGGAAAGAAAAATAACTGAACTTTATTCTGCCTGTCTCTGCAATGCACATCCCTGCACCCACACAAGCTGCTCTCACCTGAATTTTAAGTTCTGGATACATATGATAACTCTATTTACTCTGCAGAAATACCAACAAGGTCCCAATCAAAGATTAACATCAAGATCTGCAGGGTAGGTGCAAACAGGAAAGCATCCCCATGAAAAGTTCATACTCCAAGCGAAATAGGAAGGTTCAAGATGATCAGTTTTTTTAAAGGGCATGAAAAGTAGCAAGTTCAGGACAGATCTGAACAGCAAAACACATTCCCCAGTGTCCTACTGTCTTCAGGAGTAGCAAGAAAATTGTCAGTGCTCAGGTGTCTTGGACCTGAGTACAAGGCTGAGACACCAGCCTACAGGACCATTCTGGGGGGAAAAAGATTTGTATTTTAAGTTCCAGTTCCAATTCTGACCTAACATCAGGCCCCAAATATGGCCTTTCCCCTGTAATAAAACAAACAAACAAACAACCCCAAACAAACCCAAGAAAAAAGGAACTCATTTACCCATAGAAACTTCCGCTTGTCAGTGAACTCCACCAGCATCTGAAGAGGAGCCAAGGGGTGAGAGGCATTACAATGCACAGGAGGAACACAACAAGAGGGTTGTTTGCTGTTTTCCCCATCCTGACAGCTGTTTCTGATGTACCCAACCCTCTACAAAACCTTCCTTAAGGACCTTGTAGAGAAGGAAGGGTCCTTTTCCCAGGAGGGCTGGGAGGGCTGGAAGCTGCCAGCCAGCTGGGGGAGTGTGAGCCCACTGCAGCCACACAAGGGGAGGCTCAGGCTCCCACCCTTCCCTCAGGACGGCTGGTGCTGTGCCAGCACACACAAAGGGTGCACACACATGTTCTCTGTACTGACTCAGCTCCAGGGATGCTTATTTCCAGCTGAGGAGCTGTATCAAGCACAGCAGGAGATAACCTTTCCAGCCTTTCCATCTGTTCCTGTAGACAAAACGACATCATAAAGATATTTCTGAACATCTCCAAGCAGGTAGAGGGTTATGGTGGCTGGGACAGTGATAGCCATTGCCCTACTTCCTTCATCGGGGCAAATCCTCTATTCCCTAAAGCTTCTCCTCAACTGAGCCACCACAGGACCTACAGCTCACCTCCTCCTTTTCCCCTAGAGACTGAGCAGCTGCCCCCCAAGCACCCTTTGTCCATCAGTGAGGGCCAAGCCCTCTGTTTGGGACACCTGTGCCCTGCAGTCAGCACAGCACGTTCTCCGTGGGTTTGCTAATCAGGACACCAGTAATGCCCCCTGAGCTGGCAGCCTGTGACTCAGCTGTGGGCCCGCTGCCACTCAGCAGCTGGCACTTGGCACGGGGGCTGTGTGACTCAGGCTGGCAGGAGCCCTTGGAGATGCCTTCCCCTGATTTATATCTGCAAGGGATCCTTTGTGTTGGGACCCTATTGTTGGCATGCCAGCCTCGCTGTAAAAATCTGGAGTTAATAAACTCCGCTTTCCGATCACAGCAGCTCTTTCCAGGGTGCAGCTTCGCAGGGCTGGCAGTGCTTGCTCCTGCACCGTCGGCCAGCACGGCTGCTGATGCCTTTTACCTTGGAAAAATCCTGTGATTTCACACATGGGCAACCCCAGGGAAAGCCCAGGTTCGCAGTGCCTGGTAGCCTGCCTCCCTCTTGCTCCATCTCTTTATCCCTTTTGATGTGGCGTTCGGAGCCCGCGGTCTTGCAGACCTACCCCTAAGTGCAAGAACCCTCTTGGCACCAGCAAGCTGGGCTCCCCCCGAGAAATTAGAAAATTTCAAAAAAGAAAAAAAATAAAGACAGAGGATGGATGAGTGAGTTCATTTATGGAGCTGTATAAACACTGGGATCATCTCTACCCCTCTCCAAAACCTGTGACATTTTACAGAGGATAAAGGGACTCACACACGGCACTGCAGCCTTTTTTCCATGGCAGATTTGTGGCTCGTTAGTGGGTTATCAGTCAAAAAGGGTGGAAGCAACTTTCACTTCTCAGGATTCCCATGGGACAGGTATGTTCAGAGCTGGCTACATTCCAGCAGAGTGATTCACTTACTTTAAGCCATATTTTTGGCTTGTATAAGCTGGATCAACATCAGTGGAGCTGCACCAGTTTACGTCAGCCCAAGCATACGGCTCCACATTTTCAGGGAAGGGAGCTCAGTTCTGGAAGGTTTTGAGCAACTCCTTGGTGCTCCAGGCTGGATGCCCCTGCAGACAATGAGCCCTGCCTGGGAGGATGTGGGAGTGCTCTTTTGCTTTGTGTTACTCTGGAGGACAAATGAGGCAGTTCTAGCCACAGCGAATGACAATGGGAAAACAAGAGGAAACAGCTGGCAAACAAAATATAACACTTTGGGACTGAAGCTGGGAGCTGGGGCTGGAAGAGAGCTGGAACAGGCTCCAGAAAGCCCCCGATGCACGGGGGACAGCAGGATCAGACTGTGACACATCCCCCCCATGGGACAGACACAGGGTGTCAACAGCTTTTCCTACCTAGAACTGAAAGGATTAAAGCACTTCCATTCAGATGCCCAGAGGAAAATGGGCAAACACAGGATGGCCATGTGTGACTATAATTAACGCTTCAGTGCTGGTCCTGTGCAGTGCTGGGCGCTCGAGGTGAAGGGATGTGTTCAGCCTCTGCCCTGTTCATGCCAAACTAACCAAAGCTAAGCGGGGCTTACAGCCATCCTCTTCCTCCAGCCCTTTGTGGAGATTTGCTCCTCGGCAAATCCCTCTTCCAAAAACTGACAAAAATCTACACGTTAAGAAGCTTGGGAACTGGTGTGAGAATTAGGCAGAGTCACAGAGCAATGTTTTATGTTAAATATTGTGATTGTCTGCAGGAACATTCACACAGGGACAGCAGCACTCTTTGCAAAACAGGGTTCAGCATAAGCAACCCCATCTTACACCAGGAGAACAGGAGCCACGGAGATTAAAGGCTGCTGCTGTTACAATAAAACCAAACCCTGCAAATACCATAGGCAACTTAAGAAAGATTTTGGGACAGTTTGGGCACCCTGGTTGAAACCTGTGATCTGGGAGCTCCATATTCCCATTCTGCTGCTGCCTAGCCCCGGAGGTGCCTGAACTTGCCCGCTGCCTCCTGGTTTGACTCACGGCCTCCCTGGGCAGCTGTGAACCTGCTCCCAGGTGTGCTCAGAGCTGCTGCCATCCCAGCATCTCCCCTCCAGCTCTTAGGTGAGTGCTGCCGTGCTCTGGCAGCAGCGCTGGCTCTGCTGTCCCCACCCCCAGCAGGAACCAGCCTGGGAGCTGCAGGGGGAGCACACTGGGGCACAGCCCGCAGGAGATGAGCACCGCAGTCCCCAGGCGCTGCCTTTTGCTGCAGCATCACGGGAGATCGGGCTGTCCTGGGAACACCCCCGCGCTGCTCCATGCAGCTCCCATCCTCCCTGCTGCCCGCCCTGTGGGGCACCAGGCGCTCCCCACCAGCCCCTCCGACCTCCCAGCCGTGAGCACAGACAGCAAGAGCTGCGTTTCCCTCCTTCACAGGGATTTCACACCGTCCTGGATGACAGGAGTGAATTGCAGCCGCTGCCCAGCCTCTCCCATACCCTGCGAAGATGCCAGGGTAACACAGGCTGGGGTCGGCTCTGGTTTTCGTCACTTTTTCAGTGTAACCCATGCTTGAGGCAGAGCTTTGTTCGATAAATTGCACACCCATTTCTCCTCCCGTTAACAGCTTGGTTTCAGACAAAGCACAGTAAGTGCCTGTGGTAAGTAACTGCTGAAGCCCAGCTCCCCCCAACGCTGTCAGCCTCTGCAGTTTTCTCAAACACAATCAACAACCTGGCCTAGGGCTTATCTACACACTCCCAAAATTCTTAATCTGACAACTAATGATGCATTAATCACTGTCAGACCACAATCTTTTGTTTCTGCTTCTCTGCAGGCATCTGTCAGGATCACAAAGGATTAATTATTGCGCTAGCCTGGGTACAGAAGCTCAGCCGCTCTGCAGACACTCGTGGGTGTTTTGTGATTCCTTCAGGAACCGCCTCACCTGTCCTTCCCCTCCTTCACTCACCACTCGTATTTCTAGCCCTGGATATCTGCTCTCTCTTGTGCAAGCACAGGTCCTTTTTCAGCCTCACGAGCAGCACTAAAAGAGAGGATCATCAAAATCCTTCCTTGCAGCATTGTCCCCATTTGGGCACCCTGGTTCCCAATTCATTTAACCAACTTGAGAAGGTACCTACTCTCTCCTTCATATCCTCTAACCTTCCATCCACACAGCGCTCCAGAGCATGCAGTATTCAGGGGTATGAAACATCCTGCTCAAAATTAAGTGACCCTCCCTCCAAAGCCTGTGGGATGATGACCAAACACCAGAGCAATCTCTGGGAGGCATCCAAGCTCCACCTCAGCAGATGAACCAGCTGCATCCTTTCTTCGAAAGAGCCCCGACAGACTGAAGTGCACTCTCCCTTTTACATCTCAAGAGCCTGGGCCCAGCTGTCCACAGGAAGTGACAGCCCCAGGAGATGGAGGGACATCAAGGGTTCCTCTCCACATGGAAGCTGTAAGGGTTTATGAACGCCGGAGCAGTGCAAAGAGCCTCTGGAGCTGGTATAGTTTGACACAGTAAAGCTGTTCCACGCACAGAGGCACAGCTGCTTCCAAAGGCAAAAGGAATTAAGCTACACCTATCTAAAATAAATTTTTAAAATTATAGCTTTTCCTCAAATGCAAACTACTTCCGTGAACAGGGGTGTTGGACCTGCGTGTCCTGAGCCTTCTCTACAGCAGTAGCCAGGAAAGTCCATTTGACCACCCTTCACTGCTGAGCACTGCCTGAGGAAGTCTCTGTTCTCCTTTTCATGAGAGTTTCTGTGCATGATTCAGCAGCCAGCTACGAATAGCAATTTGGAAGATGAATGAGTTCACTACGACAAAGGGGAGGAACACAAGAGAGCATCTCTCTGGGTGCATGGGGGAAGTTTCAGTAGGTGCTTGGATCACGCAGTGCTCTCTTCCTTTCTCAAACATATCCCAGGTGCTGGAGTTGCTTCAGCTCTTGTTTTCCTCTCTGAAGTAAAGGCCTGAGAAGTAGAAATAGACAAAACCAAGCAGCAAACAAAATCAAATACTTGTATGTGACGCAGTAGCTTCTTTCTAACAATCTTGGAATGTGTAGGCCTTAGAGAAGGCAAATGCTTGGCACAGCCAGCACAGCGTCATCGTGCTGCCAGTGACAGAACAGATGGTGGAAGTGTAACCTGACACAAGAGCACCTTCTCCTGTTGGGAGATTTAGCTTACAGCTCCTTCCCAGAGCTAAATCTAAAGTAGGAAGGTTCCTTGCTCCCAGAATTGGAATTCTCTGAGTGTTACACTGCTGGAGATTTAAATGTTTTATTTATACTGGGCAATTTCCTCCTGTAAAGAAACTCCAGAAGTTCCTATAGTCCCAGCACTGCAATGGGTCCCCATCTGCTGGAATGTTGCTGGAATCAAACGTTGCTCCAGCCAGGGCTTCCTGGCCTGCTGTGCTGCTCAGAAACCTCTGAGAACACGGCTGAGTCTTCTTAGAGCCTCACTTCTCATCTATTTCTCAGTTTTAATGGACTCGAGTGGTTCCAGCTGCCAGCTGACACTGCGGAAAGGACAGAGCCAGACCAACCCACACTTGTCCCTCCCCACCAGCAGGTCTATTTGTGGCCCTGCACAGTGCCAGAAATAAACTGCTTTCCTTGGAGAGACCCACAGCCAAGTGCTGGGCTCTCCACAGAGGGCACAGCAGCCTCAAAGATACTCATTTTAGCTCTGATTTCAAAGTGCTCACCAAGGGGTTTTAGAAGGCTGGAAGTGCTCTTGATAGTCATGGTGAGGTCGGAAGAGGAGGGAGGTAAAAATTAAATTTGTCTGCCCTGCTCATCCTTGGAAAGCAGGAAAAGCACATCCTTCGGGGTGTGCCTGCTTCCTCTCCTCTCCTCTCCTC
The DNA here is from genome assembly GCA_013397175.1 of Platysteira castanea. Taxonomy (NCBI): domain Eukaryota; kingdom Metazoa; phylum Chordata; class Aves; order Passeriformes; genus Platysteira; species Platysteira castanea. The sequence goes on from VYXC01005878.1 coordinate 467,014, forward strand.
TCCTCTCCTCTCCTCTCCTCTCCTCTCCCTGGAAGATCCCAGCCTCACAAGTGCAGTGCCGAGTCTATTTTAAATGACTCATTAATGTTTGCACACAAATGCCAGATGCTTTCTTTTTAAATAAACAAACAAACAGAAACGTCAAACACTCTCTGAGAGAGATGGAACTTTTTTTCCTACAGTGAAGGCCACAAGTCATTGCTTGTGCAGGACGGTGGAAGAAGATTCCTCAAAATCCTACTTTATAAGCATTTCTCCTCCCTGCCTCAGCCCTTCCCCTGCCACAAGGCAGGGGACTTTGGGGAAGGATGGAGGTTATTTCCTCCTACAGCACTAAGAAGGAGAGGATTTTGGGACAACAGCTGAACATAGTTGATGGGCNATTTTAGCTCTGATTTCAAAGTGCTCACCAAGGGGTTTTAGAAGGCTGGAAGTGCTCTTGATAGTCATGGTGAGGTCGGAAGAGGAGGGAGGTAAAAATTAAATTTGTCTGCCCTGCTCATCCTTGGAAAGCAGGAAAAGCACATCCTTCGGGGTGTGCCTGCTTCCTCTCCTCTCCTCTCCNTTCCCAGTTCTGGCAGTCCTCAACTTTGCTACAGTTCCCATGTTCTTTATATCATGAAAACAGCGGTGTTACAGGAGAGGGAAACAGTGGGTGCACAGAAATGGGCAGTGACAGTGTTTGGAGGCAAAAAACTCAGATTCAAAATTGCAGGGAAGGTGCTACCAGTGGGAATTGGTCTCTCTCTGTTTGCTCCACAAGCTTTACTCCCACGTGCCAGCTGCCAGGTGAAGGAATTGCCCACTGCTCCCTGGACACACAGCATCCATCTAGTGGGGATCTGCTCACACACACTGAACTAAACCCACATCAGCAATTGCCATAAAATTTTAAATAAAGAAAAGGGAAATGTATGTATATTCCTTTTATGTCATATGCAAAGGCCCCGGCTACTGAAGGCAAGAGGGATTCAGGTGAGTGCTCCACGAGATGTGACTGGAATATGTTTCCTCTGAAGTGCTATAGTCAGAGTAGTAATGTATTCCCTTTTTTCCCCTAAGACTGGGAAATCACATTTTAGTGCCTGCCACAAGACTGTCAGGATCAGCATTTCAAGTAGCAATTCAGCCTTTATCAACATTCAACAGCATTGTAAGTCAGGAATAATTAATGTTACATTAACATAGAGTTATCAGGAAAAGTGAGACTGTAAGCATTCAGCATCAGATCCATTTAGTATTTCCTGCAATAATGTCATCAGCAGGAAGTATTTACCATAAATGTCAGCTTCAGGGGGATGTTCCAGGGCAGCCAGGAGCAGCTCAGGTGTGCCACCCCTGTACCTGCCACCTCCCAGCTCTTCCCAGCTCCTCAATGCACTCCTCAGGGCATCATCCTGGGAAGCTCCTTCATGTGTCTGCGTCAGAGCCAAAAGAAATATTTCTGTAAAAACCACAAACACTTTGCTATATCTCCAAGACGAATATAGGGTTATACTGTTTAGATAGATAGAGAGACAGACAGACAGACAGATAGATAGATAGATCATACATACATACAGTCCATAGAGATATGACAGATGAGAGTCATGGAATGACAGATACAGAGCCATATTTTTGTATTTATGTGGACATATATATATGTGAAATGATACATAAATCCATATTCATACACCCACTCAGTACAACAGGGAAATACATTGTCGCTCTTACAGAAACTGTTTCTTGACTTTTCAGTGGATACATCAGACAATGTAATGTGTACTGGACTTAACCACATAAATTCTTTAAAAATTTGTATGTATGTATAAAAATACATAAATTGATATAAAATCGGTTCAAAGTTTTTCCTTATAACAGAGGAAGACAGCTGATTTTCTTAATACCTGGAAAAGATGTCTTTCAGGACAGCCAAGGGGCCTGATTCCTGCATTTCTGTTCCCTCTATCTCCAGGGCTATTCCCATACAGCCAAACGGAAAGGAAGCCTGGATGAGGGGTTTGGCTAAGCAGGGTTGCAGCAAACCCTGCAGTTTAGTGGGGATTTCGAACATGCCAACGCTGCAGCCTTACACTGACATTACCAGGAGCGAGGTGCCCAGGCATGCTGGAAAGTCTCTGTAGCTACTTAAGGCTCACTTGTAACAGCATGGGACATGGGACAGAGTGCCTGGAGTCAGAATCCCACTGAATTTCAGTGAACCGGGACACCTGGATCCAGGGAGTTCCAGCAAACCCCAGCACCAGCAAGCACCTACCATGCTGCAGGACTGGAGCACGTGCCCTGGGTTGTATCCTTGCCCCAGCCTGGCTGGTCCCACTTGAATCACAGAACCATAGAATGGTTTGGGTTGGAAGGACCTTAAAGTTCATCTAGTTCCAGCTCCCTCCCACGGACACAAACACCTTCTGCTCAGCCAGGTGGCTAAAGCCCCATTCCATCTGGCCTTGAACTGTTCGAGGGATGGGGCATCCACAGCTTCTCTGGGCAACCTGTTCCAGTGCCTCACCACTCTCTGAGTAAGGAATTTCTCCCTAACATCTGACCTAACCTTGCCTTCTGCCAGTTTAAAGCCATTCTCCCCTGTCCTATCACCACATGCCCTTGTCAAAAGTCCCTCTCCAGCTCTCTTTCCCCAGCTGCCACGATTGCTCCACCACAGAGGTACAAAGAACAGGGAACAAGGAACACGCAACAAACCTTTGCTCTGCAAGATAAGCCCCAAAACCCCGATCCTGCACCATCGATCATGGAGCTGATGTCAGCAGCGTGCAGGGAAGTAGGTGAGGGATCAACACTGACTCAGGAGAGAAGACACCTCGAACTAAAAGCCTTAAGCAGTGCTGAGGGCACCTACTATAGTCTCCTTGTTATGCATGGGGCTTTAAATGCTTCAAACACATCTTGAACAAACACCAGATCTGTCTTTAAAACAAAGAAGAGCTTTTCCTCTGAGTAATGTTAACAATCTGCTGCTTGGAATTATGTCTAGATAGGCACAACACGCTGCCTCTTTCTGGTGCCTGCAAGGAAATTTCATAGCCACAGAGGCATTTCTGTGTGAGATTGTCTCCTCAGTGCAGGGATGGGAGCAAGGAGAGCCAGCCTGTTGCAGCTTAGGATGGCACATTCCCACTGAATCCCAGTCCCACAATTCCTTAGTGAGTGCCATGCTTGTTTGACTGTGTACGGACCAAACGCTATAGAAAAAATGTAAATATTTTTATGGCCTGGCTCGCTTAAAAGCCTGTCTAAGGGGAAAGGAATGCTGTGCACACACACAGCAGAACAAATTTAATGAAAGCCAGAACCCAGAGGTATTCTCTAACCTAGAGATGGAGTGCTTTGCATTGCTAAAGGGTGGTCATTTGGTACATCACAAAGACAGCATCAAAGTCAAGATAACACAATTAATAATGAACTCTCCAACACAAAGCGCCATCACCATCACCATCACCATGACCTCACTCTCCCCATGGACAGAACACAGAGCCATTCACTCATCTCCTCTTGCCTTTGCAAAGCGGGCCAAGTGCCCAGTTCTCTCTGTACTGCTGCAGAGTTTTGGAGGTGACAGAGCCAGGCTCCTTTGGAGGTGAGCAGAGGAAGGACAAAGGGCAGTAACAACCAAAAAAACACCCTTCATGAAATAAGGTCAATAAAAGTCCTGAGCTGAGATGCCCGGGCTGTCACCACAGAGGTTTCCAGGAACTGCAGGTTACACCTGTCTCAGCACAACCCTTGTCAGTGGGAAGTGCAGCCCACAGCTGAGAGCTACCAAGGTGGCAGAAGAACCACTGCTTGCTGTCAACACAGCAAGATCTTGCATCTCTCCAGCAGCAAGATCACAGGCAGCCAGCACCATCAGCAGCTGACAAAAACATCCAAGGCAGCCCAGACCTGCCTCACCCTGCTCTGTCTTTGACCGCAATGTTTGCATCAGCTCTGAAGGCTGCAAGTTACTTACGACTTTATGTTGCACCTCCTTGTCTCTTCACATGTTCCCACCACAGCTGGGCACAGGCTCTGGCATGGGGAATCACCCATTCAACCCCCATGGATACAACCACAAGCACTGGGATGCAGCTTCAGTGAGGCCAAGAAGGCCACGCGAGATGTGCAAAGTTTTGGCAGAGAGCCCAGATATAACACCAAACAAGAGGTAAGAGAGGTAAACCCTGCACAAAGCTTGGCATAATCCTAATGCCCTTAATTTCTTTAGATGCGTTTATTAATTATATCTTTTCATATCATGAGTGCTTACGAAGTTCAAGTTCAACCCAAGGGAAAAAGGAAAGACTTACGAGAATGGATTAAAGCCCATCTAAAATATTAAAGCCATTTTTACAGCTAAACATTAAAACTATTTAAAATTGTTCCCTCAAATAGAAATACTACAATCATGTTTAACGTAAGACCATTTCTCCCCATTTAAACAAGTCCTTGGTCTTGCCTGCATGCTTGAAGAAAAAAATCAAGTAGACAGGATTTAGGTGGGCCAGGATGAAAGCACAAATATCTTGAGGTCCATGACAGCTTAATTTAAATTGCAGAGTGAAGGGTCTCCGGCCACAAGGGTGACAGCAGCCCAGCTGCTTTCTCAACATCTCCAGCTGTCAGAAGACCCATCCCTAGGCTTTCGGTCCAAAAATGCCACAGGGGCGAATCCTCCGGACATTTTCCCTTTGACTCTGGGGCTCACAGTGATTTGTTGCTCCCTGACAAACAGCCCCATCCTTCAAACCTGGGAGATGGACCCTCTGACCCCTCCAGGTGCCCTGCTGCCTCCTCCCCTTGCCCCCACCCTGCTCCCCTCCTCCCGGACCCTGCCCTGCCTCAAGGCATGGGGGAAGCTGATGCTTTCCCCTTCACTTCCATCAGCAGCCTCTTTGCTCACAGAGCAGGGCTCTGAATGTTCTCTGGCTCCTGAGTGCTCCTGGGGCCTCTTCCCATGCCTCTGAATTAAGAAAGGCTTCCAAGAGCTGAAGGCAGCTGCAGCCACCAGCCAGCAACCTGCCAGCCTCATGGTCGTGTTGGTGCCCAGCTGGGGGCTCTTCCCTTGGGATTTTCTACGGCCTCACTCCCCTTTTCCTGCTCTTTCTGGCTTCACTTACAGCCGCATGTGAACAATGCACCCTGTGTGCACGTTCCCCACTTGGTGCACAGGCTTGTAAAACACTTCTAATATGTGATTTACAAGGGTTCTGTTTTGGGCTGAAATTGTTCCCCTCACGAGCTGAGCAAGGGTGAAGTGGCTGGAGGTGTTTACGAGGGCAAGCTGGGGGCTCACAGGGGGGTTGGAGGCTCTCAGGTCGCTGGCAGATCCAGCAGCAGTGGCACTGCAGCCCCTGAGAAGCAATAACAAAACAAAACCATTCCCCCCTGAGCTGGCACTAGTCCCAGCAAAGCGTCCCCACTTCCAGAAGTGACATTTTTTGAGGATAAGAAATGTTTAGACTTGGGCAAAAGCAGAAGCAACCTAAAGCCACCGCAGCGTTTGAGCCAAATCTATTTGTGACCTTTTCTTCCCCAGAAAATTATAAAAAATACCTCTAGAAACATGGAAGGAGTAAAGAATGGGATGTTGATTAAACTGAATCATGTGGAAAACAACACCTGATGATTGTATAATAGAAATACATCCTAAAAGAGAATTCTCATGAAAAATAACATTTAATTTAGAAGCACCAGGCAGCCCAGTTTGTTATCATTTTAGGTCCCTAAGTTCCAAGTGCTCAAGTAACTACATTAGACAAAGTACCCAAAGTCCGGCTCCTTACTCAACATTAGTAAAGTTTCAATTGGAAAAGATAATATAAACTTCCTGTCCTAGAAAAGGCTACTACAGGCAATTAAAGCAGCAGGGGAAGGAGGCAGTACTGTACTCTGACCAGCAGATGCAGTGTTCAAGTCTCCTTCACAGCAGTACACGTTCTGAAAGGGAAGGCTGCTATGCCTTGATTTTATAGACATATATTACAAGATGATGTCATCTCCACTTCAAGTGCTGACAAAACACACTTGAGGATTCTTTAAGGAGTTCTTGCTACAGTGGAAGCGCAGGGAAATGTTTCAGAGCTCTCCAGAAAGCTTAGCTGACATGACTTCTGAACAGGTTGAAGTAATGCCTAAGGTTTTTTCCCCTTCAGAAACACCTGCTAGCAGCAGCTCGAGGATCCCAAGCTGGATCCCTGTTTTGAGCTGCTTTCTGTCACGATTCCCTCAGAGCAATCCTCAGGCGGCAGCAGCGCCGTGGCCCAATCCTGCCCTGCACCAGGGAGCAGAGACAAAGTGCTGAGCCCACTCTACTTCTGGGTGAGGTCTCAAATTCTTTCACTAGGACAGCCTAGTCATTCTGATCCCTCTGTGCATGAGGCCAACACCTCCTCCCTCTGCTTCCTGGAAAGGCTGCGTTTCTCAGCTGCGCCTCTCCCTGCAGTGACTGCGCCGACGGAAGGCTCCTCAAGACACGTCAGGAAGAAGAAAGCTCATCCAACTGGTGCCCATATCCTTTGAGTTCTGAGGCTAGACAGGATTTTGGGTGGAAGCTGTGATTCCAAGCTTGAAGTTGCATTAGACAGGGCAGTGTCAGCACCGCAGATGTACTTTGGCTCACCAAAAGTGTACGGACAGACTCCAGAAATAGCTTGGAGATCTCACTTAGCTTCTTTTTTCTTTTTCATAAAGGTTTTCCTTTAGTTCAGCCATTTCATCTGTCTCTTACGTGAACCCTCTGAAGCAACATTTTATTTTATTTTATATTTTATTTTATTTTATTTTATTTTATTTTATTTTATTTTATTTTATTTTATTTTATTTTCCAATACCGGTTCCCGGAAACCACAAAGGGTGAGGGAGTCTGCAGCTTTCAAAAAAAAAAACATTTTTCTTGGCATTCTGATTACCAATACTGCCACTGCATTCCATGTGCAAAAACAGGTTTCTGAGAACGTGAGGACTTTTAAATAAAATGCTATGGCTCAGCAGACTTAAATTTTCTAGCTACACTTGAAAAAAACCCTTATTCCTCTGAAAATTATGGTAATACATTTACTTTGGCATTTATTCTCCTCCTGTTTCTCTCTTCTCCACATCCAAATGTCAACATTAGAATTTACAACCTTTGCAAAACACGTGTTTCCTAGTGTTTTGCTGCTCCCTGAAATGAGCTTTTCAGCCATGTATTTGCCATAGCCTAATACACCCTGATGGCTTTACAAAAGGACAGGGAAAACACTTTCTTTCTCTCATCTCTACATAAATATTTTTGCCTAAAACCAGCCAACAGCTTGAATGGGAAATTATGGCACATGAAATGATGAAAATAAGTGAAGTTCATATCAATTAACCTTAGGAGCAGACAGAGGGAAAGAGAGAGTGCATGTGTGCATGTTTGGTGCACAGGCAATGTTACAGTGAACAATTTCACTGCAGAAATAAAGTGGCACCCAGAGGTGTCCAAGGCAGGGTCACCTGGTGTAGTGTTTTGGTTCACATTTGACCCTTCTGTGAGATAAGAATAGGGAGGAATCCTCAAACTAAAACTTCAAGCTAGGGTTAACCCATGACACCTGGGCAAACACTATTTGCCCTCGCTGCACACTTATAGTGACCTTCACATCCCAAATTGTGTGCCATTTCTCCCACATCAGATAATTCAAGGTTTAGCAGGGGTGGCACCTACAGAATAAAATGTTATCCAGCACTTGGTCCTCATCACTGTTTGCTGGCTTGTGCCTGACACATTTTTCATGGTTCTAGCACTTGGAACACAGAACTATTTGACTCCCATGCAGCCCTCGGTGAGGTGCCCATCATAAGGATCCTGGCTGCTTCCAAACTCCAACCACTGCAACCATGGAACTCCTCGGTGAACCAAAGGAAAGGTACTACTTATTTAGGAGTTGTGCGACAACAGAGATGGACACAAGTGCCTTCTTATTTCAGCGCCTATCTTGGGATTTTTTGAGGCTGACACTTCAGAGGTAACCACATCCAGTGCCTGTACCCTGCCTTGGCAGGGAGGGAGGGATCAGCGACGCCTTTGCCTGGTGGTGAGATGGCTGTTTCCTCTCAGGAGCTGACTACTGATGCCCCTGCACGGTCAGCTCAGCCTGCATCCAGCTCCCTGCCTCCCCAGCAGCTTCCTGCCCTGCTAGCACAGCACATGGAGGAGAGACAGCAGGCTGCACTTGCACTCCAGGCCCTGCCTCGGCTGCCAGTTTATTAATGGATGAAATTCGGAACGATAATCCCAATCCACAAAGCCATTGCCCTGGGGTCAATTAGCTCTGCAGCTGCCTTGACCTGGACACCCCACAGCTTCGAAAACATTCGCCTGCCTCTGCCACAGATTTCCTGGGAGCAAGAGAATAAGCTCCTTTGCCCTCAGACTTGACTTCAGCTGTACTGGATTGCCTTTAGAGAGCCCTGGAAGAGCTGGCTCATCTCCAAACACTACTGAAATCAGGAGTCCCACTTCTTTTTCCCATGAATTTTGAGTCATGCCCCAACTTGGCCCTTCGTTTCCCTTTGCCATGACATCAAATTTCTTACTTAGGCATTTCAGGTAGGAGTTCAGCTGGGACGGAGCAGGCTGTGCTGCTCCTGGGCTGGCAGGAAACAACAGTCCCTAGACATTAACATGATGGGCATGTCGACACGGGGAAACGTATGGCACCAATTAAGACAGTATCAACAATTATGCAGAACACAGTTGAGTGGATTAATTTGTTGCCTGGAGTAAAGGCTGCCAGTACGAAGCTGGCTGTCAAGAGACACGCTTTCATCTTGCCTGCTGCCGGGTGCCAAATATTGTGAAGCCCATGTGCACTAAGGATGATCGCTGGGTTTCTTTTTCCACCAGCACTCCTGGAGCAAGGAGGGCACAACCAATTAATGTCTCTACATGCTGACTTCTTTCTTCGTTGTAAGGGAAAAAAAAAAACCCAAAACCAAACCCACACTTTAAAAGAAGTTCCCAAATGACCATTATTCCCCAAAGACTAAAGTGAGAACTACAAAGTAACTGGGAAAGGATAGATCTTTCCCAGCTCAGAAAGGTTTTCTTTTGCTGAGGGGCTGATGTGAGAACTCATTTGTCAAACACACTTTTTCCTGGTTCTCTGAGCAGAGAGGTGAAAAATGGTTAAATCATCTGTGTGACTTTTTTCCAACGTGCTATTTTTACGCTGACCAGAAGGATACTGACACCCTCTCCGTCTCTTTCTTCCCACCCGTTCTTTGCCAAGGAAGATGCAAGATTACCTCTAGCAAGTTGTGACTAAGTTCTCCTGCCTTGCCAAATACTGTAAGAACAAGCAGCTGATTTTCCCTAAAAACCTTATGTTTGCAACATGCTACATAGGTCTTTGGCTGTCAGAGTATTAAACAGCAAAGAAAAAACTAGGACTTGTAAATAATCACTTACTACATTAATAAGCAGCAGCATTTGAATTCCTGCTAAAGCTTTGTACCAGCTGTGCTTTGTCCCAAAATCTAATTTAAAAAAAACACCAACTGCTTATGCTTGTTCCTACAATATAAAGGATATTCAACTACTCTCCATAAATTCTGCTGTTGCTTCCCGTGCATCTGTTCCCAGATCAGGCTTCCATTTGTCCATATTTAGTCTTGTTAAACTACAGCATGCCTACCTGAGATATAAATTACCTTGAGGCTTGGAGTGACGCCATCCCGAGTAAGGAAACTGTTCCTGACACTGCACTCCTTAATTTAATGCAGGCAGAAGTCCCCTGCCCACTTACAGCACAGCACACGCTGAGGACAGTTGTTGATGGAGAAATTCAGTTTTAATCCAATGTTCCCAGTAAACACATTGTTCTCAGAGTAGCGGAGCCATGAAATCTGTTCTTTTTCGGAAGGTTTATATCCTGTGTGCCTCAGTCCCTGAGACATTTATAGCATATTTGCAGCTTGGCTATATTCCCATCACAAAACCTTCCAGATCCTTCCTATTATCTACTTCCAACATCTCCACTGAACTCTAATGTATTTCTAACTTATTCTAACCCATTTTTCTAACTTAGTACTCATTTTTCTGCATTTCAAGAGCTATGTGTCCAGGGTTGTTTTCTTCAGGGATTTGCATAGCTCCAACATTCTCCAAACAAAAAGATAAAATCTCAAAAAGGCACTTCCTGAAAAGTTATTTCTGCAGCCAGTAATCCTCTGCCTGCTGCCAGGCACACCATCTCGCTTGGGAATACCAGCCTGGATCTGTGCTGGACGGGCGATATCCCCCTTCCATGGACAGGAGAGAGGCAGTTCTCAGAGCACAGGGGGGAAAGGCTCCCCCTTGGATGCTTTCCCCCTGGACAGAAGCTCTGCCCAGCACACAGCAGCTCTTCACACCCATGGGGTTCCCCCCAAGCACACAGATGCCTCCTGCCCTCCAGCACTGCTCCCAAGGTGCTCTGCCCCAAGGCTCCTTCTTATCTGCTGTTTCCAGGCGCTTCTGACACAGCCTGAGGGGCAGGGAAGGACAGCAGTGACGCCAAGGAGAACCGAGGAAGGTCAAAGCAGGACAGGATAAATTGTATCCATTCAGACGTGCCAAAATCTGATTTTTTCCTCAATTAAACTTCTAAACATCTACATCATTAAGAATTTTGATGAGGGGGAAAAATGTATTCCCTCATCTTTTTCCTCCTGCTAGCAACTTTAATAAAAAACGTTTCCTTCTAAACATCTTTTTACTACCACTTTTTTTTCCTTTTTTACCATTTTCTTTCACTTTTATTATTTATGAGCTCTCACAACGTAAAATGTTTTCAGGAATGTCAAGATAATAAAATATCCACGAAACAATAAAAAATATGAGAGAGGAAAATAATGGCAAGACTTCACTTAGCCTTTTAGATTAAGCAGCACAAGAGAAAGAGGAGAAAAATAGTGAACTTAAAATCCTTAAATATCTACAGATCACCTCCCTCTTAAAACCCCCCTAAGTTTTTATGTGAAAAAGTACTTCTGAATACATGGAGATGGGCATGTTCTGAAAGGTAAGTCAGGTTTCAGAGAAGCCTCATTTTTCTGCAGGGGAATTAAAAAAAGGACAGCTCATTATAATGAAGGTTTAGTCATCAGCATCACATGATCAGTGATTAAGAGGAGCATGATTCCATGTAGACTGCTTCCTCATCAAGTCAGGGTAGAGAGGAGCTTCAGGTGGCCTTGGATGATGGGAGAAGATGCGGGACAGAGCATGCTGTAAGGGCAAGGGCAATTTTAGCAGCAAGGGCACTGCTAAAATGGTCATGAGCACCTTATCCTCCCACAAGGCAGAAGAGGGTAGAGCCCACATGAAGCCCATGTGGAGCCTATGCCTTTTGCGAGGTTGCGAATAAGAGATAGCAAAACAATCTGATTCAGCCTTTTTCAAAAGAAATGACTCGGCCATTCAAACATGACTGAAATACTCAACATTGTTTATTTGTTGAAGGACTTGAAAATTAAAAGTTATCTTCATGAGGATTGGAAAGTGTGAGCTCAAAAACAAAGTCAGTCCTCCTGCGAAGCTCCTCATGGGCACCTCCTGAGACATTTCATCCTGGTCTGCACCTGCAGCTCCCATTTCCAGAGGGAAGCCACCTCTCCATACCCAAGCCTTCCCGAGCAGCGAGCACACAGCAGCGAGTCCGGGCTGGATCCCGAGCACAGTTCCCTCTACATCCTCCTCCTCAGGGAGCACTCACAGCCTCAGACCGCACTTCACAAGCCAAAATCTGCAAATCCATGGCGCTCTCTAGTGTTTCGGTTCTGCTCGGGAGAAATACGAGCATCCCAAGGCACCGACATCCTTCCAGAGAGTGTGGTACAAACATCCAGGCAGAGGGATGCCCAAGGCCTACTGTTGGTTCAGATGAGTTTGCCAATGTTCCGGTTTGCTCGGGTTGGACTGCACCTTCTGGTGGATGCTGCTCCAGCTGCCTGGCTGTGGCCCCCACCTGCAGTGCCTCCAGGGCAGTCATCTAAGCAAAACCAAGATTTTAAGCCGCATTCCTGATGGGCAGAGCAATTACAGGAAAGTTTCTGCTTCCAAGATTAGGTCCCTGCAGACTCTAATTGTGATCGTGCCTGCTCCCAAACTGGCCATCAGTGATGTGTAACACAGGTTGTCGTTTTGGGGTGCAAACTCAGAGGAAAACCCCGTGTGGAGGAGCTGTCCCAGTGACAGCTCCAGGGAGGGCTGTGGCAGTGGGACAAGGGGAGGCACGGGGCAGGCTAAGGGCTCTTCTGGGACCTGCCCCTAGCCGTGAGGAACAGCAGCCTCACAGAAACACCAGCCCTTCCCTAATGTCCCACCTCTCCCCATCACTGCTTCACCGGGGCAGGAGACGAGGACAAAGCACATTTGTAGCTGTTGAAGGCAAGCATAATCCAAAAATGCAAGTGCTCTGATTTGCTGTTAAACAGCTTGCTGGTCCCTTTGTTAATGGTTTTCTACTCTGATACCATGCCTCTCTTTCTCCTGTGCTCCCTGAGGCTGACAGTTCATGACAGGAATACAGCACACCCCACAGACTCACAGCCTCAGGTCCAACTGTGTCTGCCAAGTGACAAGATCGATGTGGCAATTTGCTGCAGAACATACGAAATTCCATCTCCTCTCCCTCTTTTTCTCTCTCTCTCCTGTAATATACATTTCAAATTAAATCAGCATCCAAAGGGTGCTGCTAGTACCCAAGAGAACATATTTTCTCTGAGCTCACAATGCTGGCTGGTGACGGGGGAATACGTTCGCACCGTGTAATTGATTTGATGTGTGCCATGTTTAGGTGGGATAAACACCACCCCCTGGACTCCTGGCACTCCAGCATCTCCAGCCTAAGCTCCTTGTTACTGGCATGTTGGGAGTCCAGTGAAGACACTGAGTAGTTTTGACATGGAGATAAATGCTCTTATCTTCAGCTCCCAACGTTACTCCTCTGAATAAGCACTCTTGACAGTTTTCAGTGTTCAAGCTGCTCTTCAGCAAGGGACAGCAACGGGGGGAAGCCTTTTTAACCCGCCTTATTTCAGCAAACTTCTCTGCTGGGAGACTGAGCCGGGCTTGCCATCAAACCAGAGGACTTTCAGTGAGACACATCATCGCAATTCACAGGGAATAAATTAGGGCCACTTAAACACCTGAATAAACACTCAGTTTAGGCTTATCTGTTGCTTTGTGGGCTTAGCAAATCCCAGAGATACATTCATCTCCAGAACCTCGGATACAACCGCAATACACCTGCAAAAGTACGCATTCAAACTGTGCTGTGCTGCTGAGAAACCTTATTTTACAGCCAAAATGTGAGAACAAAAATTTGAAAGTACCTTTTAGGGGGTTGGTGCCAGAACCAGAAGAAAACTTTGTCCTTCAAGTCTCTCACCTCTTGCTGTAGCACACTGTCCCTCGGCTCAGCCTGTGATGACAGAACATGGGAGTGAAAATCCTGCTTTGTGCTTTCTCTCTCCTCTTGCTGCAAGGCTGACTACAGACCACAAACCTGATCATTTAAGCCACGACTCAGCTGGAGCTCAAGAAGTGCCCCACTGATTTGAATGGATTTAGGATTTCGCTCTTTGCTTCTCTACACAGGGATTAAATAAATATTCTCCTGCTAGAAAAGTGCCACACAGGTCTGCCTGAGTTCAATGGGATCTTTAAAATAAAGACACGGAGAAGTTGCAGTAATTTCTAATGGTGTGGCAGAGGGTGAGTTCTAGGGCCAAAACAATATTTCAGGCACTGTAAATCCAGTTCACCTGTCTTTAATAGATGGAACGGACTTTGACAGGAAAAATGAAAAACATATAATAAAGAAAAAAATCCAGGACAATAAATTGCCAGAAGAAATTTTTTTTAAATGCCTGAAGTATATCAGGAGGGAGATGTCTAGAGAAACAGTAGGTCTCTGATGCACCAAGCAAGCAGAAGAGGGAGGGACCAAACAATCAAGTAGGGAGGTTACAACCAAGCCAAAACAATGTCTTTGCAATCAGTATTCACACTGGAGCATGACTGGGGTTAGAAAAAGGCAGGAAAAAAATAGCCATTATATAGGTCCCTGTCTATGCTGAGACACTACCTGACATGCAGGAGTAAAGCAGTAAGAGTAGCACTGGGAAAAATCAAGAAATCCTCTGCAATTGAATCAGCCAGACTGACAGCAGCTTTCTAAATGCACTGGCCAACAAAGCAACTGAGCTCCTGACAAGAATATGGAATTCATCTTCACACAGCTGTTACTGCAGAGGGACCCAAGAAGGCCAAGATCATTGTGGGATGAGCCTAACAATTCTAAAATGCCCAGATGAAGAAAAACATCTGAGAAAAGTCGTGGAGCTTGAAATGAAAACCCCTCAGGCCAACTGCAGTTGCAATTTTTTTCTTTTAAGTCAGTGAAGTTACTCTGAATTTTTAGTGGAGGAATCCAGTTTTGATACTGGCCAGAGCACTCTGGAAGAGTCTTTGAACTGTGGCAATGAAATATTCACCTGCAGAAATCAACAAGCCTCCATCTATAGCCAGTCCCTAGCGCGGTAAGAGTGAACAGTTGCAGAGCCGTCTAAAACAAATAATATTTTCAAATAATATCTGCTGAAATCAGACAGGAGATAAACTCTGTTTTATTGGATTGAGTTGAAAAACCACTGTTGCCTTGGGCTTTTGCTAAAGCTTGTTTTTCTATAAGCCTTCTGTTTTTAACCTTAGAGTCAAATTTTCTCACACAGAGTTATGTAAATAAAGCCAATGTTTACTTAAGTATTAGAATGTGTATAAAAATAATGTAGTGTCAATAAACTGTACCATTTTGCGTCTTTCTGCTGAACCTAGCAAATGTAAGAGCCTTGTTATTGTGTCCCCCCGAACACAAACCACCTAGGCTGTGTGTGCATTTATATTTCAGGATGAAGTTTTCGATTCATCCCCTCTTTACCGCACAAAATGCCACTCACAAAGCAATCCTGCGTGTGGAAGACACAGGACTGCACACTAACCACTAAATTACATTGCCACAACAAGAGTGAGCACCCTGTGGATCCATGGGGCACACTGACTATTAGTGTCTGAAGTGATGAAGAATAGACAGAAACAGTAACCACAGCTGGTGATCAAAGGCTCATTCAGGCTCCAGCTGTATAAATTACAACCTCTTACTGAGGGAGCTCAGTGATATATTCAAAAAACAAAATGAGAAGCATGTTGCAGATAACAATTGAAAGAAACCAGCCAAATACCTGACTCCCACCAACCAAACTTCTCTTGCTCTCAGCAGGATTGAAATTTTAGCTTAGAACAAACAATTGCTCCTAATTTGGCTTTGACAGGGATGTGTTAAGGCACCTTCTGAAAAAAAAAGACATTGGTATCTTACACATGTTAGATACGTATCAGTCTTGACTTTTAGAGACATCCTAGTATGTCACAAACTCTCCACTGTACAAACTATCTGAGAAACTGTATTTCTATCAATTTAATAGCTGCAGAGACATTTCAGAAGGCAGAAATATGCTGAAAAGCTAGCTCTTTTCAATGCATCTCTATCTGGGAGCCCCAAAGCAGCTGGATCAGTTGCCATTTTCCATGTGCTGGAGCAGTATTTGTCTGTGAAATGGAGTACTGCAGTTTCCAGAAACCAGTATACGAAATTAATCAGCCCAAAGATCAGCCAACACTTAAAAATCAAATAGCATTTAAACCTGATGAAAGTCATGAGTTAAAATTCAGGGGCAGTTAGAAAAGGATTTTTAAATTACAATTTCTCTGAAGAATCTGAGACTAGAAAGACACTTACACATAGGCAAAAAGGGACAAAACCCAAGCTAAAGAAATCTGATGAAAAATTCTACTTCAACTGAAGTCTACATCTCAATATCTTATTAATGTCAAAGCGATATGAGCTGAGGCTCAAAGGGAGCAGGCTGAATGAAGCCTTTGCTGCCTCCCAGACTCTTGTGATCATTATCCTTTCTGCAGCATTCCCACATGAAAAGCTATTTTTCAGCCTAGACTCAGCAGAGCTCTTCAGCACGTGCTGAACCCAGTCAGATCAAGACTGGACAAGAAACAAGCTCTCATTCCATTAGGCCTTATAAAGCTGACTGCAGAAGTGCCTAGTGAAGTCATGTGGCTTGTTTCACATGCAAGGTTAAAGCTCTTCCTTATCCAAAAAACCCCAAACCACACCTTTAATCCACTTTGCAGAGTGCCTAGTGCTGTCAGGACCCTGGCTGCATGCAGGACTGAAGACAGGGCTGCACTGGTTGTCTGCTCTTACCAGAACCAAGCCAGCCCCAAGGAATTACAGCTTTTTACCCATTGCACTGAAAACTGTAGCTGATGAGCCTTCTCTCCCAGATAACCTGGCATTCTGAAGCTCAGTTTAACTTGGCACTGGTCCTTCTCTCTGCTTTGAAAGGCACACAGGAAAAAAACTGCTCTAAGATATTTACCAGTGAAGTTCACTGTGAAATAGTAAAGAAACATTGAGATCAGAATGGAAATAAAAGAAGGACAGGTTTTTCAGTTGACCGACTCCACCCTTTGCCAGAATGAGATTTTGGGACGTAATGGCTGGAATAAAGTGCTGTCAGCCCAGGCTCTGAGGCCACCAGAACCCACTCCTGGCACATGGCAGTTTTAAGACAGCTTTGTTCTCCTCTAACCTGATTTCACACTGGGGCAATTCATGAGCTCCTCTATGCTGTGTCTGCTGCCAACAGACGCTCCTGCAAGCAAGGGTCCTCGGGATGCAGGAATAACTCGTCACCTTCTGCCAGGACACACCGACAAGAAGGGACTGTCTGGGAAATTTTTTTCAGTGCCTCTTACACTAGGATTCCTTGAGGCAAAGCTGAATGCCATGGAAATACCAGCAGCTTTAAGACTGATTTGCAAACTCAAGCAGCTAACCCAGATGCGATGTTAAAGGCCCTCCATGTCTGACAAGTGAGACTTTATTATAAACAGGCTTTATGAGGACTGCTTGAATTCACCTCCAGGGTTCTTTGGTCTCACAGTTTTGTAGAAAAAAAAAATCATTTCCTTTATAACACTCAGAAATCCACTTTCAGCATAGGAGCAAATACTGACTTATACTCATGCTGTCTCAAGTAGGTGCTTGCCTTTTTATAAATAAATTCACCTGCAGTGACTATAAACCAGTAACAAGGCTCCCAGGGAATGTTATATATGCACGTGATACATACTAGTGCATTTTAGGAAAGTGATACAAATTTTGGAGATTAGAGGATAATAAAATGAAGAAAAATAACTCTTTATCTGAGCCTTCAAAGGAAAAGACTACTGAGAGGAAAATGTGGATAGACTCCAGCCTTATAGTAATTCCCTCCCATTCTGCATTTGGCATCAAGTTCTTCCTGATTTCTTTACTCAGGCATATTTTCCCTCAGGGGAAATTCATTACAGTTAGAACACTGCCCATGATTTCATAATACGTATTTATGGAGTTAATCATACTCGCGTCTCTCAAGGCATCTGCTTTGGTAAATTCCTAATTATCCCTGCAGGACAGCGGTGTCAACCCTGAGCCCTCCTACAGTGGGTTGCCACGTTTCATACTCAAGGAAAGGAGATGTTCTTCAGGTGTGATCAACACAGTCTGCCGGGTACCACGGTGGGCAGTTTGTAGTGTACAACAGAACTCTTCTGGTATATTTGTCTCCTAAATCTTTTCCTGTGTCTGCCTGCTAGATTTCCTCTCAAGGAAAGCAGGGGAGCCTCAGTGTGATAAACATCCAGCATCGGTCCACCTTCCCATTTAATTACTTACTGCAATTGGTCACACCGTAACACGAAGCTGCAGCTGAAGGTTTTAGCCCTGGTCTTCCCTTTCCATGAAACTTCTGCAACTCAGTAATGCTACTGAGGCAAAAATCTGGCTCAAACTGAGCTAATTCAAATTAAACAAGTAAGAAATCACAGCACAGTAGCACTTCCCAGCAGACTCCAGTTTTTCCCACAGGTATCTGTGTTTGTCCTTCCAACATGCATAAACTTGCCTCTTGATGTGGATGCTGCAGTTTGGAAACAACACTTTGCCTGCACAGTGAGCTCAGGGCATTTCTAATTAGAGCTGCTGCACCAGCATCATGTATTTTAAAATATTGTTGTAATAAATCCTGCAGCTGCAGATTTAATATTTCATAAAGGCAGGCATGACCTTGTAAAACAGCGTTTGAGGGGGAAATTTGCTCTTAATTGAGTTCTGTAATAAAGTATTTCAGGGAGAAAGAGGACAAGTGTGCAAGCTAGATTTGATCCTTCAGTCCTGTCTTCCACTATGAATGGGAACAATTCAGCATGCAGGGAAGGAATTCCTTGATTTTAAGCAACACCTTAATAGTAAGAACTCCTCTAGACTTTCTCCAGTCTTAAGCACCACCTTATAGATTCTGCTTCCACAAGGAACCGCATCTTCAGAATACAGAAATTTTACATTTCAAAGACAGCAGGCTGGGGACTTCAAAATTATCATTTGTACTATGACAGTAACAATAACAGCTGAGACTGAGGTGCAATGGCAAAAATTGCCAGCAGGTACCCACAAAGAAGAAGGCCCTACCTTAAATAACTGAAAATGTAATTTAAAAAATAATTCAGCACTCTTTGGAGCTTCTGAGAGTCACTACACTCTTTCTTCTTACTACTTGATGAGAACTTGAGCCAAGTTTGTTTTGTCTGGAAACACAGCAAAGAGCCTAAAGACAAGCAATTATGGAATAAAAGTAAATAGGAAGCCAAACCCACATCGCAACAGGGCGATATTGTAGGTTGCAGTGGTGTTGCACTAACATTCCCAAAAGTATAACCCGTGTTGTTAGAAGGTAAAGGCCCTGAACCAGAACTCTGCTGGTTCTTAGGCAGTGAGACCTGTGGGATTCACAGTCGTTCTTACAATCTCTCACTCTCACTAGGATGAAGCGTTGGCCTGGGCATGAAGAACAGACAAAGGAAGCACAGTGGTGCTGAGCTGAGAACACAACACCCTCACATTCATACTTACCTTTGCATTCAGCAAAGCTTCCAAGCAGAGAGAGAGATTGTTCTTGTTTGGAAATCCAGATTTAGACATCCAAATGCATATCAAAGAATCCAAATATCTAACCTTAATTTAGGGTGCTGCTGCCATTCTCATTTCAATTCTACAGAAGCTGCGGCATACTCACACTGTTGAAATTAGGCATTAATGCAACTGTCCAAATAGGAATTTAAAGACTAAAAACAAAAAACCTTAACCCTGAGATCAGTTTGTTAACTAAACAACAGTCTTCTCTGCCTTATGGCTTCCTTTTTCCTAAATGATCAAATTACGAATATTATCCTCCATCATGCACTCAGGGTTTGGGCTTGAGCTAATTGCAAAGGATGTACAAGGCAGCTGTCACAGGGACCTGGCAGCAGTGTGCAACAGCAAAATCAGTCCTGCCTTTGCACAGCTGATGCATGCCACCTTGGAGGTAAATTTTTAAATACTGTGCCATCTTTGGATTCTGCAGTAAAAAGAGAAAGCACGGGAACTGCCAGGGTCCATGTCCCAGGAAGTATTTTGCAAGAGTTACACAGACTGCAGGTGAAGCATCCAGTGTGGTACCTGGGGAACACAAACACCCTTACCATCTGGAGGAGCTCAGACCCACAAAACAACATCTGGGAGAGCTTAGATCTCTGTAAAGAGTCATATTTTAAAACATTTGTGCACCTTGATTTAGCAAAACAATGAGACCATCGATAATCAGTAGAGAAGGACGGACACATTCAGCAAGCACATTGCTCCTTCCCATGAACAGCTTTCTGGGGGAACCCACTGGGAGAGAAGAGGTGAAGCCTCTCTGACTAATTGGGATTGTACAGGTAATATTTAGACAGTTAAAATTACTGCATGAAAGATCAGCTTGCCTATCTATGCACAGATGAGACCAAGGCTGAAGCCCCATCAAGATCTTTAGTGAGAACCTGGCTCAAAATCCATCCACTCTCAGTAACCTTCTCAGGTACCACAAAAATCTTGACTACTTTTGCAATACAAACAATAAAACTTGTTTAATAGCCACGCCAGCTTTCAGACTTTCCCAGCATGCTTGACAAAACTACGAGTCAACAAAATAAAACAAGCCAGGGAATGGCTCTAACTAAATGCCAATTACAGCAAGAAGAAATTCAGTCTGCAGAAGCAAGTAACAGCCCTTTCTTCTTCTTTTTTTTCTTTTTTTTCTTTTTTTCCCCTGTTGTCTTTATGCTTAAGACTAAAATAATCAAGATATATTTAATGTATGGAATCGCTGCAGTGATGTGTACTCGATAATACTTGACACAAGATGGTGGGCTAAGTCTCATCAGCAAGAAAAATTGTTGACGACACACAAATATCCCATAGGTGTGAAATGAAAACCTGCACATGTGACACAGAGAGAAGACTGTCCTGGGGTATCACAAGGCAGAAGCACAGCTGTGAAATTACTCTGGCAGAGACCGACACAGCTAATAACATGATCCTTTCAATCACACACATCAGAGTCTTTGTGGCATCTGTAATTTGTTAAAACTCCCAATCTGCCACTTCATTCTGAGGACACGGGGAGGAAGCAAGCCTGTACTCTGCCTGCCTGCACATACCTTGGCCCAGCAGCATTTTCCACATCTTTTCCAGCATTTCTGCTAAAACACCAGGCAGGTATCAGGGAGCAAGCAAGGAAGAGAGTAATTTCTGTTGCTCACACACATATGGGGACAGCAGCACAGGCATGCCAGGGAAAATAGCTTTTGTGACATTCTGCACCAGCGTGGTCAGAAATACAGCAGTTGTGCTTCAGGTGCAAAGGTAAACCACTGGAACCATTTAAATGAACTCTGCATTTCTGAAATGCCAATTGTGCAAAACTGCTGATATTTCATTTCAATAGATACACTGCATCTGGTGTTTATGGCTTTGTGTTGCTGCCAGAGAGCCCCAGGAGCTTTGGTCTGGGAGCTAAGCCAGTGTCTACCAAGTTAGTTGGACTGCTGTGGATACATAAAGATCCAATATTCCTCTGATTTAAAGCTTTCAGGCAGATCTTTCAGAGACTTTTGTTTTATTTATAGCTAGCATGTGTGGAGAGAAATCAAATAGTCATTTAAAATGCTGTGCCACTGTGAGCCTAGTTCTTCCAATTTCATATTTCAGTATCTTATTTTGAAGCGCAGAGAACTGGAAATCTGGTTACTTCTATGTAAACATCCATTTGTGAATTAGACAGAGATTCAGTAAGGGAATGCCTCTCCATTAAGAAAGGAAAAGGCCAGATAGAGTTCTATCACCAAAGCTGGAAACGTGACACTATTTATACAGATGGCCAGTGCCTCTGTTACAGCCATGTAATAGTTAAATGCTTTTCCCTCTCCCACCCCTTATGGCACAGATTCTTGTCCTTCTGTTACAGAAAGCTCTGATGTGTCAATGGAGATGCCCCAGGTATTCTGATCCTTCAAGTTTTAAGGTTTTCTTTCACTTGAAGGGATGCTCTCCATCCCTCCCTACAGAAAATCAAAAGAGTTCTACTCATTAAATTGCTCAAAGATAAAAACTAAAAAATAGGAGGCTGCAGTCTAACAAAAATCAAACAGAATTAGCAAAACCAAAGAGTTTCTCTTCAAGGGACTATTTTAAGTGTCTGCGCAGACAAAAATATTAAACAGAAGTGTGCACAACTTTATTTTGTGGGGACATGCAGGATGCTTGGCCATCTGTTGAAAATGGCAGGCTGCCAAATATCACAGAGTCACACCTTGAGTCTGCAAGCTGAGCCTACATGGCAAATCCATACATTTCTTGTGGTGTCTGCATGCCATCAGCCTTTCCTTTACCTTCTACTGGGCTTTACACTTTGGTAGCTGCTAAGCTGGACTGCTTCAGCTTTTACAAGGGCAGAGCCCAATTCTGAAAAATAGCATTGGCTGCTGCAGAGCTGCTGGCAGGACACCTGGCTGCATGTTTGAAGGTTTTCAGAATTGGGGAACCTAAGACAAGCAGTGTTTGGAAGTTCAGGGCCCCCACTTAAAGCCACTGGCATCAGGAAGAGGCATAACATTGTGTAGTTCAGGAAAAATTCTCCCATCTTTCATTCAGAAAAAGTAATCAAAAGGAAAATCCTTTAAGGCTGAACTTTTACTGGCCACCAACTTATACCATGAAAAAAGCCTTGAGAATTCCGTGAATATCTGACTTAATCAAAACTCTGCCATAGTTTTAATTCATATAAACCTGTTTCTTATGTCTAAGTAGTTCAGTGTACGGGATGAGAGTTTCCGCAACTTGAAGAGCAGTTAACCAGGTCAGGACCAAGGCAACAACAGTAAAACAAAATTTCTGGCAATCTCACTGAAAATCTTGCACAGGTTCCTCACCTTGCCTCTGTCTGTAGCAGAGAACTTCATGATGATGTTGGTTAAACAGTGCAAAAGTCACCATTACAGTTGTTGAGCCTGAAAGGAAATAATTTCCAGCACCTACTGGCAACTGGCAAAATAACAGACACAGACTGCACTTCTTGAAGTTCAGAAACCCATCCAACATTAATGCTGGTTTTCATAAATTTTCCTCAAATATAAAAATGATCCTTAAACTCTTCTGCAATTTCAGTTGTTTTTTAATGCGGATTCCTGCTGGCATACCCCCGTTTGGAGAAGTCCTTAGGAAAGTATCTGTTGTCAATACCACACCATTCATCAGCTCAAAAGCCAAATGGATTTCTCAGAACTCCTGTTTGTTTAGCCATCTTTCTCTGTAGTCCTCCCAGTGGGATAGAATGAAATTAAATTTAAACTAGGCTTTAAATTATTTAGTTGGAGATAATTGAGTTTGGAAAGTTGTACTGGAGGATGATCACCCCGGGAAGTAGCTGAGCATGATTTGAGGTGGGGGAGCAGGAGAAGTGAGCTGGCATGCCTGGCCCAGTGAAGGTGTCCCTGCCCATGGCAGGGGGTTTGGAACACTGTGGTCTGTAAGTTCCCTTCCCACCCAAACCATCCTATAATTCTATGTCACGTTAGGTACAGAAAATTTCTCAGAGTAAAATGCACAAGCTGCTCTCTTTCATTCTGGTTGTGCAGAAAATTACTTCCTGCATGCCTAAGAATGGCATCCTTTTTTTTCTCAGAAGGAATCAGGCCCTAAGGGGACTGAAAAGCCTAGTGAGGAAATTACCTCATTTCTACGGGACCTACATTTTCCAAATAAAAGAAGTGCAAGAAGAAGTTGGGTTTACATTATTAACTTATCGTGATTCCATGAAACCTCCAATAAGGGACAAAGCTGACTTGGCTAGAATGGCTGTGTTGGTCTCACCACAGCTTTTAACTTCAGAGTACCATACAGAGATTTCCTTGAGGAAAAGGTATTTTCTGGTTCAGTTATACCTGCATCTCTCGTAAAACGAGTCATTCACATCCACTTTAAGTGGCAACACAGAATGTTCACCCTTCCCTCACCCCCCCCTCTCTCTCTCTCTCTCGCCGTCATCGAGGACCATCATTCCCCCGGATTTATCCAGATGGAAGCAGAGCGGTTCCACAGCAGCTTTCCTCGGGCCAACATCCCGGTTACCTTCTCAGAAAACCCACACCCTGCCCTCACAGGGTATAGGAAAATAAAAATTCCCTCTGACCGATCCACAAAGCAGCAAAGCGATGCCGCAACTGAGGGGAGACGCTGGCAGCAGCGGCTCGGAGCCGCGGGCAGCGCTCACGGGCGGGGCCGCCCTCGCTGCCGAGCGGGCGGNGCCGGGACCCGCCCGTCGCAGGAGCTGCTTTCGCTGTCGGCTCTCTCTGCATTGACCCTCCCTGTCGTGGTGACCGATAGCATCGTATCGCCAGTGGAACTTGCCGGCCAACACGCGTCCTTTTCAAACCTCTAGCGCGGGAATAGCCGTGGACATGCACACAGTACACCTACGCAGAAAGGCTGTACTGATGTCAACCCATAAATCCATTCTAAGCCGATCAAATTAATCGAAAAGCCGTTCTTATTTCAAGACAGGAGTACCCACTTTCTTTGTGTAGTAACACTGCTAACACTTACTAATTCTTCATTTCATTTATCGAACATTTCACAAATAGCTTCTGTCTTCAGTCTTTTCTTCTGCTTTCTGTTTGCAGACTGCTGCTGTGTTAATATCCAATCCACTGAAACCAATTGCAAATTATTGGACATTAGGATTTCAAAAATTAAGTTTTACACATATATGTCTTGGTGAGTTGCTGTAGCAACTGGCCATTGCAATACTGTCTGGCTTTTCCATTAACTTTAGCAATCCCAGAAAATAAGCATTAATTTAATTTAGGGATAGAAAAATGAATTAGAATTGGCCTATATTGCTTAAACATTTATCCAAACACAGTTTTAGAACTTGCGCAGAATTTATAAATAGTAATGCCATGTCAAGGAAACCTTTAACATACCTAAACATTGTCATCACAATTGAAATTAGAACTCTTGGTTTCTCTGTTTTTCAGTAATAAGGCCATGAACCATTACATTTTTATCCAGTACATATGGGACAGAAATATAGTTACTTGTAATTGGATGGTCATCCGTTTTTGGAAAGATAAAGCAGTGTTCTGGAATTTTATCTTAGTGACTGCTAAAGTTGTCTTGGTGTTCAAGAGATTCCTTCATTAGGACAGCCAGGACACTTTTAGGTAGATGGTGAAACTGGTTTTGAGGTACCTATAGATGTTAATTCCTTTGCAGACATAAGGAAGTGTTGATGCTTAAAAATGGGATTACTAGATAGATAGATAGATAGATAGATAGATAGATAGATAGACAGACAGATAATCTTGCACCTTTTATTTCAGTATAACAAGTCTCTGCCCCTCACAACACCCTACCGGTAAGGTCTGTCCCAGTTCTGTTCCCAAATCCTCCCCCTTTCCCACTTAGTTCTCGTGGTTACCATGGCTCCCTCGGCACCTGGCATAAAGAGGTGTGAAACAGACTGTACCAGGCTGCGTGGAATGCCAGACCGAGGTGGAACAAAGGTGTGAGAGTGGTTGAAGGATCTCAAAAGAGAAGGCAGTGTCAGAAGAAGGGTGGTTCTGAAGCTGGAGATGAGGCAGGGTGACTATCCAGACAAACTTCCAGTCAGACATCACCAACGTGACAGGCAGAGGCACAGGACTTGAATACAAACCAGCAGATCACAATGAGTGCTTTCTAAACTTGCTCAGGTAGTAACTGGGTGAAGATGTGCCTAGAGACACAAACCAGAATGGATGCAGTATGAGTTTATTAGACTATGGCAGTAAAACTCCACTGATGAAAAATGAATGATTCCCTTTTAAATTTTTCCATAAGTCTGACCTTGTAGGTCTATTACAAAATGGTAAATATAGAATTTACTGCCTACATGTTGGAGTTTGAGACTTGCTGTTCTCTGCATTGCATTGTGTGAATGCATTTTGTCCTCTAACGGACTTGAAAGGGTGAGCTTTAGTTTGACATGTATTTGAAATTGTTCTCTCTTAAGAATCAGACTAATTACTGGCTTCCATCCAAGTGTCTGTTTAAATAAAAGGTTGAAAATGAAGGAGTGGACCATGCAAGCCTTCGTTCTAGCAAATCTCTTGAGCTATGCCTCAGTCAGAGTTGGTGGAATAAGCCAAAAGCCACCAGGTAATCAACTATTGGACACTCAAGTTGAATATATGACTAAGTGATAAAAATGCTCTGTCCCAGGAAACAAAAGGTGCCTTAGATTCCAGGAAATGAGGTAACTCCAGATAGGGTGTGAAGATTTCCTCTGGATAAATAAAAATATTTTTCTTAACATTTAATTCGACTGGCAAGAGTGTTACTGCCTTGCATGAAGATGGAGCAGTATCCTTCTGTCATATTTACAGCACGAATGATAAAATCTTCTTTCTCTCTACAGATTGTGAAATCCTTTCCAGTTTGCCACTGCAGATGTCCCTCTATTTCAATGTTTATTTCTTCCCCTTTTGGTGGCTCATCACAGTTGCCATCCTCTACCTGAAGGTGAGAATGAAGGAAAGTGCTGGTTTGTAAATGTATATTACATCAAATGTCTCCTACTATGGGATACAGCTCACTGGAGTTAGAGGTTATTACACTGATTTGGGAATTCCTGGGAACTGGAGGTTCAGGAGTGTTTGAATGCCACTACTGTCAGCTGACAATAGCACAGAGTATCTTCATTTAATCACAGACAGCATGGCAGAAACTTTTACTTTCTTCTTCCTCTCCAGTATCCGGTCTTGTCAGATTACTACAAGTTCATCCTGGTCACCATCATGATCCTGGTCTCCCTGACAGAGCTCATTCGACTCTACCTGGGATACGTGGGCAATCTCCTGGAGAAAGTATGTTACCAGATGTACATAATTTCTGCAAGAATTCCTGCTTTTGGGAGTTTAACATTAACTTGCAGGCATTTTATTTAAGAGACTTAAGTTGGGGAGATGGTTATTTCTCTTCATCTTCTATTCCCTTGGTATCAGCTTCCACTTAATTTTGTGAATTCCAAATAGTTTTCCCTCAGAAGAGAGCCCTCTCAGTCCCTAAAACTGTTTGGTCAGAAAATACAAGTACACTTAAAACACAGGATAGGAAAATATGAAGCTTTGCCTTCCCACTTTGCCTTCCCACATTATGTGCTAGCTTTTGAAAATTTAAAAGGAAGTGACTTCTTCACAAGATTTCAGATTTTTTCATCCCAGCTGTCGGGTTTTTAATAGGTGATATCTCCCTGTTACAGGTGCCTGAGCTGGCTGGGTTTTGGCTCCTGACTCTCCTCCCGCAGTTGCCTGTAATTCTCTTCTTGCTATTTAATGAAGGTCTGAAAATCCACTCTCTGGAGCGAGCCGTCCACATCGTTTTTGCCGCCTTCCTCTCCTTCCAAGTGATCGTGGCCTTTTTCACCCTGAAAAGAATGGTGAACACTCTGGCCACCCGCTTCCGCCTCACCGAGTTCCACCGCCTGGAGGAGCAGCGCCCCGGGCCCGGCGCTTACGGCCTGGCCACAGGGAGCGGCTCCCGGGGCTGGAGATCACGCCCCGAGGGCCTGACAAGGTAACAGAGCCCGGCCTGCTGTTGCCATGGTTCTGTTTCCTTTTTCTTGGGTCATCGTTTGCCTTCTTGCATCAGAGGTATTAAAAAAATAGATCTTGCTCAAGACCCGACATTAAACCTCAGAGGTTGGAGCTCCTCCCTGCAAGGAAGATCAAAGCCAATTCCATAACTGACTTGAGTGGACTCTTTGTGGACTGTTACTGAGTAAGTTTGGAGAGTTTTACATGTCACAAAGTTGTGGCATTTTTAAAAAACCAGAAGCCTTTTTCCTCACTGTTTGCACAAAATTCTTTTGTTTACAATAAATCTTTTCTACACTTTTTGTGTTGGTACCAGTTTTGTTTGTGTTCCAGATGTGTTGCACATATTTAATGTCTGATACCTCAGTTAAGAAAAAACCAAACCCAACCCAAGATCAAACCCGAAACAAAAACCCTAAGAGATATTGAGGCTCAAAAAGAAGTTAGTGAACAAAGACTAGACTTTCAGAGATGGTCTTCCAGGTAATTCCAGCACTTAGAAATTCCTTACCATTATACTAGGGATGTAATTTCAAAGGTATTAATTCCACAAAACTCTTACGCTCATCTCTTTTGGCTTAGTTACAGTTTTAACTATCAGCTCAGAGTGGTGCAATTTTCCCAGATGGAACAGTAACAAAATTACAGTCATTTTAAAAAATGGTTTATGTCACTGAAAGGCAGAACCTGTCTTTCCGAAGCCAAGGCATATACCAAGGTTCTCTCATTCCTGTTATGTGTAGTAAATTCTAGACTATCTTCTGCAGTTCTGGTAATGGCTAAAAGTTCACTTTTTCTGTCAAGGAGTGATGGCGATCAAACGTTAAAATAAATTTTTCATCTGAATCCTTTGAGTCCTTTAAGCAGGGCAAGAGTTGTCAGCTTTGAGAGCTGGCATCCAAACTGCTCAAAGGATTGGAAGTAAAATGAGTCTAACATGAAAAAGGCACATTATGCTTAAAGCTGTTGAATATTTAAAACTTATAGAACCCCGAGTTAAAAAAGGCATTAGCTTTTGTTTTTACCAAAATTTTCCTTTCAATCCATGAGTGAATGGGACAATTAATTACAGCAAGTGTCCTTCTTTATTTCATTATTATAAAGCATGTTATCAGAGCACAGACCCCTTTGTTTTTAAGCAAACTACCATCTTGGATTGCCTTTTGCACAGAAAGAGAGGTTTTTTCCTAAGAGTCTTTAAGAGTGTCTTTTAACAGTTAATATAAAACATTTAGAGCGCTGTAATCAGAGCCTGAGAGGGAGACAGTGAGGTTTAAGCAGAAGTTACATCATTTCAAAAGTACTTTTCCAGCACTAGAAAATCCTTGTCAAAACATTCTTAACTGATGCAGGGGGAACGTTGGACATATTTTTAATGTCAGCCACAGTTACACAATTGGAGAGTGCTAAAAACAGGGCTGGAGGAAGGTTTTTAGCACTAAGTACAGGAAATACAACACGAAGATGAAAATGTCAACCGTACACCAGCAAGGAACTGGCTTCCAGGCTAAGGCCGTGAGGTATAACTCAAAATCCTTGCTTTTAGTGATAAGGAAATGATGCATTTGGAAGATCAAATTGCCATGCAAGACAACTGGAGCTGAAGACACAAGGACACACA
Source organism: Platysteira castanea (assembly GCA_013397175.1). Lineage (NCBI taxonomy): Eukaryota > Metazoa > Chordata > Aves > Passeriformes > Platysteira > Platysteira castanea. Next base: position 495,753 of record VYXC01005878.1, read on the forward strand.
GGTCTTTGGGGATGGGGAAGAGTAGGGGGAAATAGAATTAAGAAAAACACTGATAGAAGTAGAGTTGCCTGGAAATGCTAAAGGTAGAAACCAGCCTGTGAGGTAAATCTTCAGCAACGTATTTGATAAACACAAGATCTCTGCATTCTCTCTGCTCAGGCTTCCTAACAGATCTGCTGGTCCACTTTTAATTTCATAATTATCAGTTTTAATTTCACCATTACCATTATTACTTTCAGTGGAGAAAGCCTGCAAGCACCTAAAACTCATGGTACCTACAGCTGCAGTTTTCCCATGAGCTTCCTGCTCCTCTTGCACCCAGAGACCAGAGAATAAAATTACAGTAGTGCTCAGGAGAACAACAACAGATGGAGAATTACACCAAAACTTTCCTTCAGTTTCCAAATTTCACAAGAACTGGTGAGACACCAAGCAAGCAGAATAAAAATACACCAGTAGAACATGAGAATTTAAGATTCAGCAGAGCAAGTATTTGGGCAGCCAGGAGGGTTGATGGTTTTCCTCACCCCTACAGAATAGATGGAGACCACAGTGAAAGGAAGGAACTCAGAAGCACTGGAATCACTGAGCAGCATCCAGATGGTTCTGAACATAAGCTGTACCACAGTGGCTTTCTGCAACACTGCAGTTTGTGCCAAGAAACCCCCAAAATGTATTTTTTGATGCTCTGGATAGCTACCAGCAGCTCTCCCTTCACAATCAAAATCTTTGAGTGGCTAAAGCCTAGGAACAGAAATCAGTTGTTTTATTTCATGAAGTTTACTGTCAGGAAAGGCCAACAGCCAATTTTAAGGGAAATTTCTGCCAATGTATTTCCTTTAACTGAATAAAAGAAATTAGGAATGGGCACATTATCTTAAAATGCTCTATTTTAGGTTACTGATCAAATTGAAGATGTGAGGAGTATTTTGTGATCAAGGGCATAGTTGGCAAATGGTTAATACCTGAACTTGGCCTGTGTCCCTTGTCTAAAATAGACTGCAAAAGGATTTCTCTTTTTTTAATAGTTGCAGGACTTTCAAGAAGGAGAAATTAAATTTAGGGGAGGCTTCAAATTTGTACCTTACTTAAGCAGATCTGATAAAGCAGACATGAGATAAGACATAGATTTGATAGAAAACAGACAATTGATAAAAAAGAAGGTACAGCATTAACCTTTCCATATCAACAGCTCACTCTTTACAATTGCTGAAAGAATTGCACCCAGAGGAATGAGATCACACATTTCACTCTTGCCTTTGTCTCTTATAAACTGGACTGGACTTAGTGTGAATCTTTAAATAGTTGATGAAGCAGGCAGAATTGGCATCATTACATGGTCTGATAAGATGGCCAATAGCTGGAAAAGGCTGCAGAGATCATTTATTTTGAAAAACAAATTTTGTTTCTCTGGGACAAAGGTCGGACAGCAACAATTAAAGAGAACTTTGTTCAGTGCTTCAAATAAAGATAATAAAGAGGTTTGCTATAAGAGGCAGGCAAAGCCATATGTAAGGGTCAGCTGATAAGAGCAGGAAGAATTTAAACTGCAATGGAATAAATAGGTTCAAGAAGTGTAACACAGAGAAAATGTGTGTGTTGATGATTGGTGCCACCAAAGTTGCCCCTGGGTACATGAAGGAGAGAGTTTATTAAAAGAAAATAAATGTGAAAATTTACTAGCTTGAAATCTTCAGGGATTCAGCAGAAATGTTATTCCCCCAACTAAGCAGCAGCCTGCAGCACACAGTTCCACATTCATTAAATACATGCAACTTCTGCAGTTTCTTACAGGAAAAAAAGCACTTTTTCTTCTTCAGATGGTCCAAGCTTTGAAAGTAACATAGTCCCTGGGAAGCATTTACTGGCCAAGAGACATGAGCACAACAGAGAAACTGTAGACAGAAATGAACAAACCTGGCAGGTAGCTGCAAGCACAGCCGTGCCAAGGCCTGTGGCTTCCCTGGTGAATTTGGGAAGTATTCATGACTTCCTTGAGAGCTGCCTTGAACATCCAGTATCAGTTCCTGCAGTCTGTGAAATAAAGCACTGTTGTTCTTTAAGGGATAGAAAAGACCCTTCTATATTCACACTGGTGGGCCCGTGCTGTTCCCAGGTAAAATAATCAAGAAAAAAATGCCTGACCACTCTTTACTTACCACACTCTCAACGTAGTGAAAACACATCATCAGCTGAATTCTTGAAGGCGAGAAGAATATCAGACATACCTGTTCCTAATCACTTGTACTGCTGGAGCTTTGAGCAGAGCCTCTCAGCCCATGCAGCCCCTGCCTGTGTCAATCCAGAGGGATTCCTACCACCCAGTGGGTTTGAGCTCCTGTTTGAATTACAGAAAGGATTTTAGCATGGTCATTGCTCCTCTCTTTGTTTTGCGTTTGACCCTGCAGCCTTGTACAGGAAACATAAAATTTATCACAAGATTAAGACTTGCAAGAGTAAGATATGTGAGTGTTTTGTGCAGGGTGTTAATGTAAAAGTCAGCAATTAAAATATATAGCTAAAGCACTCTGTATTTTATTTGTTGTTGTTGTTTGCTTTTAAAAGACCTCAATTTGAAGCAAATTCTTACCACAACCAGAAATGCAACAAATCTTCCTTTATAAAGCAGCTGGGAGTAGGTGAACAGCAAGTCTTTGAACACCTTCATTTTGAAAATCCTGGAGTAACCTAAATCTCACTCCTTTCTTTTTTTTTTTTTTTTTTTTCATTTCCAAATGATTCATCATGGTTAGCAAAGCATGTATAGAAACATGGGGTGGGGAAATATTTTGAAGCTCCCTCTTTTTCTTAAGTAAAACTGCACAGAAAAAAAAACCAAATTCTCAAACCCTGCCAGCCACTCAGAAGTGGGTGTCAAGGTGATAATAAAAGGACAATGTCTTTTTTTAGGGAAATACTGATAAGGCAGCAGCAAAAGGATTAGCCAAGCTGGCTGCAGTCAGGGACAGTGAAATGTGGCACAATAAAATCTCAGTTATTGAGTTAAGGACAGCCCTTTGGACACAAAAGACTGAAATGAAGAAAAGCTGTGGGTTGCTTTGAAATAAAAAATCTGATTTTTTTTTTTTGCAGAAGCATGAAATATTACAGTGATAACAGAGACTGTATAATAAGAATAAAAACCCAACCAAGGAAAATTCTCTGAGGGTTTATTTAGGAGGCACTGAAAGAGTAATTTGTTTCTAAACTTCACCTGCAACGAAGCAACCCAACAGGTGTGAGTAGGATGGGACACAATTGCCTGTGTTTGCATTTCTCAGTCCACCTTTCAATTACAGAGTCACAGAATCACTGAGATTGGAAAAGACCTCTGAGGTCATCGAGTCCAGCTGATAACCCAGCACTAACCTGTGTCCTTAGGCACCACATCTGCACAGCTTTTGTTCACTCCCAGGGACAATGACTCCACCACTGTCCTGGGCAGCCTGTTCCACTGCCTGGCCACCCTTTCAGTGAAGAGATTTGCCCTAATATCCAATCTGAACCTCCCCTGGCATAACTTGAGGCTGTTTCCTCTTGTCCTAGTGCTTGTTATGTGGGAAAAGGGACTGACCCCCACCTCTTTCAGGCAGGAATTCTGCCCATTGCCTGCTGAACAAACCGTTTGGGCTTGTAAAAGTTAAATAACAATTTCTTACTCTTCTTCAGCT
>VYXC01005878.1:499432-552104 GCA_013397175.1 Platysteira castanea
GAAGTTTGCAGTGCTTTAAGCCATTCTCCTGCTTTGTTTTTAGTACTGCTGAAATCAACCAGTGAGCAGGTCTTGTCCTGGGCCTGAAGGCTGAGGGACCCTTCTCCCCCAAAACTGAAAGATTTTAGCCCGTCCTGCTTGCTCCATACATAATATGGTGCTGCCCATCCTGTGCCATCAGACCACCCTCCTGTACGACAGACATCCCGAACACAGATCTCCCCATACTTTATGGGAATCAGGCACTTTTCTGGGCACGTGTGGCTCAGCCCTGCAGAAATCCCGGTGCTGTTGGAATGCAGAACAGGCACACGCAGCTGGCTCAGTGCTTCAGCAGCCTTGCAGTGACAGCCCTGTTATTTGCCACCCATTTACGGTACATCATTAACACTCTGTAGGCTTTCTGACACGCAGCTTGTTCCTGCCCTCCCTTCTGTGTGGCTGTGATGGGTTAGACATGTAAATGGTGCTTTTGGGGGCTGCGTTCAGGGAGTGCTCACAGTTTGGTTTGCCTGCTGTTGAAGCAGCAGGAGCTGGAAACTAAGAAAAATGGAGGCACCAGCTTTACTGACAGCAGCAGTCACGTTGATGCTGGTGCCTGGATCGTTTTAAGGGGGAAAAGAAAATTGGACAATATCTTCGATGGTGTTTTCAGCCAGCAGAGGGGCAGGGCAGCTTCTCTTGCTAGCAATGTGAGAAATCCCCATTGTAATATCTAGTGCTTGTTATCCTTCTTGATAGCTTCCTGCTATCCCACTTTTGTTGGCATAATCAAGCATGTCTTTACTGCAATGTATCTTTCACATGTGCAGCTCATTCCTAAGAGAGACATTTTGGCTGATTAAGTTCAAACTGTTGCACTTACTCAGCCCTGTGCACATATTTTTCTCCATCCTTATTTCTCCTTCCACCTCTGAGCAAGCCTGGACCACTGCATTTCCCAAAAAGCAGCCAAAAACACCCAAATCCACAATTACAGACCCCCAAAGCCATGGGTACAAGCCACACCAAAAAGAACTAGGGGGAAAAATTAAAGTTCAAAAGCCCAAAACAAATCAAGGCACAGCTAAGTTGAATAATTTCAAGGGCAGATCTAAAATGCACATACCAGCACAAATATTTTTATGATCTCAGTTAAGAGACTCTGCCTCTCTCCCTCTTCAGGGCCACAAACAAAGTTAGGTCACCACAAAGACATTTTGGACTGAAGTAGTCCAGCAGGAGAATGCACCCTTCCTTGGGGTTTTAACTGTTAAACCTTTATAAAGCAAGAGCACTTATAAACAAAACTGGGATGAAACCACTGAGTGAAGTAGGATTTTTTTTTGTATTCTCTTTTCAGGCAGACTGTGAGAGCTTAATGTTATCCTCAGGGTGCCTTTAAGCCTGACACAGACTGAGACGCAGGTGATGCACAAGTGAGGAGGGATTTTTTTGTACACTGAATCCTGACATTCACTGGAAAACTGAAAGCAAGCTTGAAGTGGGGACAAAGTGGCTGGTGGTGCACAGTAGCACTGCCTGAACATCGCCCTGGTCCCTGTGCCCATGCCATGGCTGACGGACACACAAGAGTTTGAGGGTGGGGGAGAGCTGTAATTACATTTCTGCGACAGTAATTACATGTGTTTCACACAGTTTAGCTGATGTCACGTGGTACAATAGGTGCTGTGAAGAATACTAATTTATTAAGTAACTTATTGCATAATAATTAACAGCTAATCACTTGTGAGTTAAGATGCTCTGGGAACAGACCCAATTCACAGCCTGTGCTGCCTCCCTCCAAGAAGTATGACTATTTAGAGAGTGCTCCTCACCCCGCAAAGCCTCCATCCCTGCAGAGCACCTGCTTGCATGCACACACATCTGCAGGTGATCCCTGTGTGCGTGGCAGCAGCTCCAGCAGAGAAATCAAACTCTCAGGTGATATCCACAGGGCAGGCAGGGAGCTGCAGCTGCATCCTCTGGGATAGTGAGGAGGCTTTTAGACCAGGCTAGAAGAAAAGTGCCACCTCCAGGCCTCATTTCTCTGCTCTGCCTCATTAATTCAAAGCTGTCACAGATATATCTCCACTTAATCACAGTCACTCACTTGAGGGAGTATCACCCAGCCGGTCAATAAAATACTGCTAAAATTTTCTGCACTTGAGCTAATATGGCAAAACCCACTTTCTCCAGGGGTGATTGTCCCTGGTTTGTGGTTATGTTACAGCCTAGTGCCATTCAAACCACAGCATGAAGCCACACTCCCACATTTTCACTCTCGTAGCCTGTGCCAGCACTAGATTGGGGTGTCCTCCCAAATCCACTACTTCACGCAAGGATATCTGAGGCTGTGGAAATCTCCCTCAGCATGACAATGACCTCAGCAACACCCCAGCTTCTCCCAGCTGGTAGATATTAATGGGCAGCAAAGACACACACGTGGTGTCCCAGTGTGCTGTGAGCACCCACATCCCTTTCCCAGCTCTTTCCTGGTTGTGGGAGAGAAAACCAAACTCATGTCTGGCATCTCCCTTCACAGCAATTCTCCCCACACGCTATTTGTAGCTTTCACTACTCAGGTTAAGGTACCAGCCATGGCCACCAGATGTTGATGAGATGTCTCTCATTTTTCATGGCTTTTCTGATGAAGTAGGTACAAATAGAATGAGGGGTGTCCCCCAAGAAACTGCCTTCACATTTTCTGCCCTAGCTTGATGGTTCACGTCCAAGTGCTCTGGACAGTGCTCTCTGGTCAGATGAGGCTTGCCCTGCCTGCTTCAAAACCCAGAGAAAAAGCCAATCAGATGAACTTGAATGATTTGGGCAGAATGTGTTCAACTAGGCTTAGTAAACGTCTTAAAAAAAAAAAAATAGCTAATGTTCAAATGCTGTTCCTCCCCTGCAGTTCCCAGGGCATGTCCCAGTCTCCAGTAAATCCTGGACCCTCTGAAACCTCTGTACACACTTCACTCACACAGCAATAATGCATGAGAGAACAGTTCCTACTGAAAAGAAAAAAGTCATTTGTGGTGGCCCATAAATCATCAAAGTGTGTCAGTTCATATGGCCAAGGGCTGTGAACAAGCAGAGCTCTGCACAGCGAGATGACAAATTCATTTTGGATGTCAGAAGCAGCAGAGCTTCCCATCAATCTCTGGACTGACCAAATTCAGATTTACAGATCCAGCAGATTTGTCTTGTTTTATTGTCTATTAATTCATTCCACTGCAGGTGAGAGAGAAGAGCAGATGCCAATACCCTGACCTGCAGCAGAGGGAAGGAAGTTTGGGACAGAGGGCCTGCTCAGCAAGTTCGCTNTCCTGGAGAGGGTCCAGCAGAGGGTGACAAATGATGGAGGGCCTGGAGCCCCTCCCTTCTGAGGAAAGGCTGAGGGAGCTGGGCCTGTTCAGCCTGGAGAAGAGACACGGAGAGGGAACCTCATCGATGTCTGTCAGTGTCTGCAGGGAGGGGTCAGAGGCTGGGCCAGGCTCTGCTCGGCGGTGCCGGGCAATGGGACAAGAGGCAACGGGCAGGAACTGAGGCCCAGGAAGTTCCACCTGAACATGAGGAGGAGATTCCTTACTGTGCAGTGCCCGAGCACTGGGACAGATTGCCCAGAAAGGCTGTGGAGTCTCCCTCACTGGAGATATTCAAGAACCATTTGGACACCATCCTGTGCCATGTCCTCTGCAATGACCCTGCTTGAGCAGGGAGGTTGGACCAGGTGATCCACTGTGATCCCTTCCAGCCTGACCCATCCTGTGATCCTGGGAAGTCAACCCCTCTCAATTAAACTGGGAGAGCAGGAAAGGAGGGATGGGCTTTTCCTAAAGCCAGCCTGGAGTTCACAAGTCAAAACAGGGCTGCATGCAGCTCCTTTGGACATAGTAGAATATAAAAAGCGACACTATTTGGGACTGAAATGGTGGATTTTTGTAATAGGGAAAACCTTAATACCTACTGATCATGATGGGCTTGGTGTGTGGCTCTGTCCTGCTGTTTCACACACACCTCAGATGCTTCCAGTAAAAGCCTGACATCTCTCCCAGGCACAGCCATGAGGGGCAGGTGCCGTCACTTCACACAGATAAGGAGGGAGGCAGCACTCCATCTCCACCTCCTGCATCCTCCCAGAGCCTAGATGGACCTGCTGCTGTCGTGGGTTTGGCTGCAGAAATCCCTGCTCAGGCACACTGCTCCGGGCTTTCCTCTGTCCCCTGTGCCAGCGCAGGAGCATCAGCAGGACATTGTGTCTGGGTGAAAAGCTGCAGGGGAAGATGATCCAATGGGAGCCTCATGCTTGGGCTACAGAGCAGGTTACAGCTGTATTACACGAGCTGGCTTCCAGCAGAGGAGCACAGTGTGAGGCTCACCTTGCTCCTGGAAAAACTGGAAAGAAAGCAGAAGCATCCATCTGCTCCTTAGTTGCTTGGCTTTGGGATCCAAACCTTACACCTAACTGGGAGAGAGCAGCGTTAGCAACCTGAAGAGACCCCAAAGCCCCACTCGTGAATCCAAAGAGGGAAGAGGGAGATGGTGACTGGCCAAATCCAAGGCCAAGACACTGACAGTATTATTTTAGCCCCTGCTGCTTTTCTTTGATCTCGGGCGAGGAAACAAGCACACTCTGCAAACGCATTAATGGTTTCCTTCTCTTTACAATGGAAAATTACACCTACTTATCTGCCTCCTAGGGAGATGTTTGCATTTAATTCTCTGCTATTTACTAAATACTTTGAAAACCATGCATAGAAAATGGTTGGTGAGAGCTGATTGCGCCATGTACGTCAAAGGAAGCAACGATCAGGATGTCTTTGGGAGATCCATTTTTCTCTGTTTCAGCGCCCAAAGCTGGATGGCACTAACAGTGCTGAAGTGAGCTGCTGCCGAGGGAGTGTGAGCAGGGAGGGGGGTCAGCTCTGCCTCACGCAGCTCTGCGGGCAGGAGAGCCCCATCAGCGTCAGCCAATTTGGACGAGCCTGTTATTGGAGAGCAGCACAGCCACCCCTTGCCAGAGGGGCACGGCAGCTGCCAGCCCAGCCCGGAGGATGTTTGTTTCTTTATCACCTCAGTAAATAGTGTGCTCTCTCACCTGGTTCTCACAACACTGGCATTCATAGTGCCCCAATCTGTGCTGAATCTCGCCTATCACTCCTTCGGCAAATCCCCCTCCACACTGCAAATGTTGCTTCTTCACCAATTCAACAGCTGAGATAAAGGTACTTTTTTTTTCCTTTGTAGGGGGGGACGAGGATGGAAAAGACTTATCCTAGGGAAAGACCCCAGGTCCCCTTTTGACTTTTTCACCAACATCCTCACCTGCAGAGAAACACAGCAGGGCCGTTTCCAGCCCCTTCTAAGCTGACCCTGGAGAGCAAACCCCGAGCAGGGCACATCCGTGTGCAATCCGCTCCATTCAGCGCACACCCCCCACGGCACATCTTGCCCAAAGCTGCTCAGCAAGCGCAGGGAGACCACTCCCGAGCTGCACTGGCTGGTCCTGCTTTACCAGGGACCCCCCAGCCCCGGCTGTGCCCCACCTCTGGGAGCCTCTCCCAGGCAGCTGCGGCCAGCGCCCTTCCCGGGCTTTTGGTGGCAGACAGCTCCCTCCAGTGGGGCATCTGCCACTACACCACCACGCTTCTTCCCGAGGAAAGAGGGAATTCCGATTGAAACCCCCCTCAAAAAGACAAATACAGAAGTTGCCAGGCTCCAGCTGCAGGACAAGCTGGGAAGGCAGCTGTGCTTTACATCCAGCCAGGATGATGGGGTGGTGGTGGTGCTTTTTGCAGCCAGCACCCATGCATGCACCAAAAATGCTGTCCCCATCATTCAGTAAGTGGAGGCCCACCTGCTGCAACCAGGTTTCTCACCAAAATTTTAAGTCAGGTTCTGGAGATGTTTCTCAGCCAGGCTGGTAGAAACATCCCGCAGATCCTCAGGTCATGCTGGAGTTTTTATAGAGCTCTGCCTTAGGGGCAGGAGAAAGCAGGCAGCAGTGAGCAGGATGCAGAATAATTTTTAATTTCATATTAAGCACCAAAACATCTTATTTCCTTTTTTCTTAGAAAAAAACCCCAAGTGTTTAATTTTCCTGTGCAGATCTCAAGCAGGATAAATCAGCAGATGTACAGCAAGGTGGAGCAAATATTTTTTGCCCCAAGCTGAGTAAGCATAAAAAAAATTAAATTACAACATGAGGAACACTGCTGTGGGATATTCACGGTCCATATAACAGAGTAGAAGGGTTGGCATAGCCAGTGGTTGTGTCAGAAACCCTGGGAAATGCAGGAGTGACTGCACAGGTCACTGAGGCCACACGGTGTGGGGAAGGCCTGGGACCCCCTCAGAGGTGGGAGGCTGCTTTGGGGAGACCCGTCCTGCCTGGCCGGGGTGGGCACGGACACTCCAGAGCCACTCAGGGGACCTGGCCCGCAGCTTCAGCTGGAAGGGGTCGAGGCGCAGGCACTCCCCCAGGTCGTGCAGCTCCATGGCTGGCTCCTCCACGGCCCTCACTGGCGACTCCTCAGGCCTGGGGCTCCTCCTGGGGGGCCGTCCACACACGGCTGTGACACAGAGGGCACCGAAGGCCACCAGCATCACCAGGCCGGCCACCAGGGCTGCCCCCACCAGCATGTCAGCGTGGCGGAGGAAGGTGCTGATCCCTGCAAGAGAAAGGCCACGGCCTCATCCCAGTGCCCGCTGCCCCAGGGACCCCACTGGGTTCACAAAGTGCCCCACTTCTCCTCCAGGTGCTCCTGGGGTGCTCCTCCAGGAACTTCAGCATCGCCCCTGCCACCCTCCAGAAACCCTCACGCCTGTCTCCAGGCCAGAGCATCTCTCCCAAGCCTCCATCCCAGAGAAGCACTTAGACCAGCAGCCAGCCCGCAGGAGCAGCACAGGGATGGTGCTACCCCAGAACAACCCCAATAGAGCAAAGCTATTGCCAAACCCTCATGCAGCTACACAGAGATTTAAAGATCTGTTGTCATTCCCATCCAGGCCTGGAGGGACCCTCTCCGTGGCCCAATGGATAAAGATGGATTTATAAAATTATCTATATCAGAATATAACAATAACCAGCTGATCTGTATGGGCTTAGACTGCACAACTGGCTAATTAATTAACTTGGTGTTGGTAGGATGGGTGAGAAATTATATTTGGCTATGAGCTCACATTAGGGTTTAAGCCATTGCAGGAATGTTGAAGTAGTTTTGGTAGACCAGCGGCAGTGCTTGGAGAACATATTGCAGAATATTGCTGTTTTCCAGCCTGTGAGGCCCTATTACTCTGCAAGATTGGATTAGCCACCTCTGATTACAGTCAAGTACCACATGCCATCTGCTCAGCCTTGTGTCAAATACACCCGGGGAGCTCTGGGGTAAACACCAGGAACATCAATGTCCTTCTCACCAAGATCTACAGAGTGACAGGAGAACACAGGGCACTCCCAGGAGCCACCAGGTTTGCTGATCACATCAGTTACAGCAGAGGTAGCTCATAAATCACCCTTGACCACACTTTGCTTATAACCCAAAGGCTCACGAGTTGTAACCCTGATGCAGAGAAAGCTGCAAACTGAGGGAAGGGAGGCTAAGACCCATGGAGGGGTTCTATTCCCAGCTGGGAACTGCCTTGCAAAGACATGATACATCCTGGCCGCACCAGGCAGGGACACCTAAAGCCACCAGGCCAGTAACATCACACTTCAGCAGGGGTGCAGGGCCCCAGGCCAGCAGAGAGCCCCTTGGCCCGGTGTGCTCACTGCGGGGTGCACTGGCACCAGCAGCGCTGCACAAGTGACTCGCCCACACACACCCCCCCCAGGAAAACACCAGGCTGCGAGAGGGAGCAGAGCTGCAGCTCCATGCTCTACCTGACCGCGGAGTGCGGATGCAGAGGGTGCCGGACTTGGTGGGAGAATGATCCTCGTAGTCCTTCTTGCAGCGGCACAGGTAGGTGCCCACGCCGTTGAAGCACTCCGCCTCCTCCCCGCAGAGGCCAACCCCAGCCTGGCACTCGTCCACGTCTGCAACGGGGAAGAGATGCCCTAAGTCAAGTCAGGCTTGGCATGAAAGGGTTTATCCCAGGAAAAAAAAAAAAAATAAAGTGAAGAACCAACCTTCAACAAACAGCGAAACAAGCTGCAGCTTCTCCACGCCCGCCGAGGTGCCGAGCAGCTCCTCCAGCCGGGTGTGCAGGAGCAGAGACACGTTCCTCTCCTCCGGCTCCAGGTGCAGCCAGAAGGTGAGCAGCAGGTTGGCATCACTCGTCCTGCGGGCAGGGGAGAGCCCAGGGTGAGGAGGGAGGAAAGCATCACTGCAGGCCCAGCTCTGACAGCCCGTTTAGACTTTCTGCCCTTGGCACGGGACTGTGTTGCTGCAGGATCTTGCAAAGATTATCTGTGCCAAGGGGCGGCTTTGCTCTTGGACCAGGGGAAAAATGAAAGCCCAAGAAAGGCTCCTCATCTGGAGCTGGGCTGAAATGACCAGATATTTGTGTGACGTGAACTGTAGTGGCAGTCTGCAGTCCCAGACTGGCCTCTGCCAGGTGTGGCAGGGACCTTGCTGACAGCTCCCAGCTTTCTCTAGCAGGTACTGTGGCAGGTGTGAGTATCCTCATTTTCCTCCAAATTTTAAATCCATCTTAGACCTGTGTAGGTCCTGAGTAACACTAAAAATCGATTTCACCATCTTTCCTCTAGAAAACAAATTTTTTTTGTACTTTCAGGGCAAGTTACAGATCAGGGAAGAGGAGTAAAACACAGTCTCTCCCTGGAGAAGGAGAATGAGAAGTGAAGACACTGTTAATCCAAGAAATATTACAGGTTATAGCAGTCACCTGCCAAGCCAGCAGCACAGCATTAACCCTACCTTTTGACATCCTTTAACTTTATTTCGCTGACTCTGTTGGCAGAAAGATTCAGGTTCTTCTGGATCTGCAAAGGGACAGAGTGACCAGAGCTGATTTGACGTGTGACAAGCAGGAGTATGACAGCAAACAGCTTCTTTTCTCAACTGTACCTCCCCATCTTGCTCTCCCCCTTCACAAACCACCTGGGGTGCAGAGGATGTCCCATATCCCACTGCTCTGACTCCTTTCTGTAGAAGAATACTACTTGTTCCCATCTGCTTAGCTCCAGGTCAGCTCCCCCAAGCACAAAAGCACAACATGGCCTCTTCTACATGAAGATTTGGGACACCCCATCTGTTTCTCTCCACCTCCCCATGCCCAGACTTACATGGTTCTTCAGAGATTCAAGGAGACCCTTTTGGAATTCACTTCCACTGTGAGGAATCCAGTCCTTGGGCTTGATTTCAACAGTGACCTCAAACAGCACATCTGCCAGAAGACACAAGACCCTGGCATTTTCAAATGCACATTAATACAAACAGGCTCCTTAAATGAGTTAGTCCTGAAACATCAACACTCAAACGGCACCATGCTTGTGCAGGTCAGTGCCACATGGGTGTTTCCAGGGGCTACGCATCAGGAAGAACAAGTTGTTGAGTAACAGGTGGAAACAAACCTTAGTTAATGCTTGTTGATGAATACTGGAATTGATCTTTCAGTGACAAACTGACACAAAGCAACATATCCAATAAATATTCAATCACATTTACATGCCTTTAGCTCTTCTCTTTCCCAAAGGGATTTTCATAATTGTTGATGGAGTCTAAAAGCCAATTTCTCTTGTAACCCAGGCTGGCACGGATTTGCCAGTCTGCTGCTTAAAACCTGTTTGTTCATCAATATTTCCCCTGTTCAGAGCTCAGGCTCCTTCTGGATTGACTCCTTTTTGCAAGCTGTTTGTTTCTGTGGCTTGCTGGGCCATACAAGCCCTGCATTTATATTGTTTAGTTGCTTGTGTTCCCACATAAGAGGGTTTTGCTTCTCTCCCTGGTCTGAGGAATAGGATTTCAGCAGGTTTCTGATCCTGGTAGTCACGGGGCATCCGTTCTAATATATTGGAGGAACTGAGGTTCATTCACCCTCATTCATCTCAGAAAAACCTTATTTAAATAGCCAACAAGTAGTCCTTGGACTGGAACAAGCAAACATTTATGTCAGGGTTAGCACCTGAACTCAGGTTTCTCCAGGGGAGATATGAAGTGGCCAAAGCACAACAAGTGGGACTGCAGTGATTTCTTAAGAAATAACATCTTCAGAGTGGTTACTACTCAGAAACAACTCTCACTGCTTTCTAAACGTAATGAGCAAATGATGTCCAGCACAGCCTCAGGCAGCTCACTGAACTTAGGGCAATACTTTAAAACATACTTAACTCTGCATGGCTCACCTCCAGGATGGTGCTGGGATTGCAGTCCCGTGTCGTTCTCCACAGATGACATTAGATCTGCCAAAGCAAGAGAAAGTGTCAGGCTGCTGTTGCTGAGGTAGCAGTAACAGGGGAGGGAAAGTACATTGGGTCTGTGTCACTTGGCAAGAAGAGTGCCGTGTGCCAGGTCCTTCCTCTGCTCTTCATACTGAAATTAAATATCAGGCTCTGAATGCAATCTCTTCTCCTCTACAATGGGAAGGGCTCTTTAGAAAGGAATCACCCCAATAAACCCCATTTCCATCTCTGGAAGCAGACGAAGTGCTATCCCTGTGAAGCCACCAGAACTGCCTTGGATCTCAGAGGAGCAAAACAGCTTGTGCATTACATGCCAGCAAATGCAAAAAATCTGAGTAAAATGTACAATGGAGGGGCAAGAACAGTTTGGAGGTGGGGAAACACCAATTGAAAACATCTCCTTTCAGGCAGGAATTAACACATATCAATAGCTCAGTATTGCTGTGTAAGTGGTCTACCATCCACTCCTAAACATTCCTAAGAAGCAAAGGACTTTTTTAACCCTTCTCCAGCTTCTGGAGCTCAGACTCAGTGATCATGTCTGGGAACACTGTGACAGGCTACAGAGGAATCAGTGCAAGACAGGGCTGTTAAAAACCAAGCTGAGCATTCCCAGCCTGCTTTGGGGGTGAAGTCACAGCTGAGAGGCTGGCTCCTCCATGGATAGCTCAAAACCTTTGGATTAGAAACCAGCCTGTCCCTATTAATGAGTAGCATAGTCCCATAGATGTCCATGTTACAACAGACAATCCTATGTCTTCTCACGTACCTCCCTCCTTGCATACAGGAGTCAGGAGTGGGACCACATGGCCCAGCTGAAGGCAACTGTCTACAAATAAAACCTCTTAAGAGAGTGCTGCATCACTGGAGGTGGATATTGCACATTGTCAGGCATCATTTCAACCACTAATAAAGAGAAAATCACCTCACCAAAGAGGTCTTCAGGCCTTCCTCCCAGAGACACCACATCAGCAGCAGTCACACCAGGAGAGGGGAGGAGAGGTGGTTTTGTGCTGGTGTTTAGTGGTGGCTCTGCCAGCACTGGCGTCTGTTTGTGATGTGCAGCAGCTGCCACTTCTGAGAGGCTGTCACTGGCTTGACCCAGGGTAGGTGACGTGTCAGAGACACCTCCACTGCTGCTGGACATCTCTGAGCACGGGGAACCCGCTGGGTGAGGTGGGACCGTGGTGACCGGAGCAGTCCCTGGCTCTGTGTCCCCCTTGGTCAGCTCCGAGGCAGGTGGCTCAGGTTTACACCCGGTGTCTTGCCCAGCTAGAGCTGGCTCCACCAACATGTCATCTTCAGTTTCTCTGCCCTTGCTGCCACCATCCTCAAGGTTCTTTTCCAGCTTGGTTTCATCCTGACTGTGCTTACTTAGGTCAAGCTTGCTCAGGTTAGCACCAGGCTGAGCATCTTCCGTGAGATGAGGAGAATGTTGGGTCTCTTCATCTGGGCTCACAATGTCATGCTGGACCCTGCCACCAACAGGTGCAGCTGGTGGGCCTGGAGGAGCTGTCAGCATGGACAACAAACCTTTGGTCACCACTGTCGTCCAGGTCTCTTCTTTAGAGGTCTCCTGGACAGGCTCCTGGGGGGCTGCTGTGGGATCACTTGAAGAGCCCACACTTTCAAAGTCTCTGAATACATAATACTGTCCTTTAAAATGTCTGTATTCTTGGCTTCTAGAACCAGTCCCTGACAGAAACAACACCTGCACCTCAGGGGCTTGTGCAGCAAAGATCAGAGTGCCTCTGTTGTGGCAGGCAAACGCCACTTTGGGTTCCGTGCTTGACGAGACCCCCTGGAAGATGATCTTGTCGTGGTTGTTGCCACAGCCATCGCTCCCCTGGAACCCTTGGACATAGATGACAATGTGCTTCTGGGGGCCTGCCCAGATGGTCCAGTTGCACCAGATGTTGGGTTTAATGTCAGCGTGCAGCGGGAGGTAAAAACTGCCAGACCCATTCCGGAAGATGTGGTGGCAGCTCCTGATGGGAAAGTACTCTGTTACCCAGGGAGGGCCCAGCTCTGACACATCAGGAATGTAGAAAAGAAACATGTAATCAAATGTTATTATATACATATATTATATCATATATTACATTTTATATTATGTTAAAAATCAGACTTCTAAGAGCACTACAATCTGCCCCGGGAGAGGCGGCATTTCAGACCCTCTCCTGCTCCAAGATTGCTGTAGTTTCAGCCCCTGGAGCCACATATCCACACTACAGCTGGAGCTGAGCCCCTGTGAGAGGCTGCATGAAGCAGAACCAATGCCAGCCAGCACCAAGGAGGACCCAGCACTGGCCAGGCCAGTGAGGAGTCCTCCCCTGAGGAGGAAGCAGTGGCAGAGACAAAGTGCGATGTGATCCACTGACTGCAGGCCCCATTCCCCACCCCCCTGCACCTCCAGAGGCAGGGCAGAAATCAAAGAAATCAGGAGTGAAGCTGAGCCTAGGAAGACAGGAGGGGTGGGGGGGAAGCTGTTTTTAAGATTCAGGTTGATTTCTCATTATCCTACCCTGATTAGCAAATGACATTGACTTCCCCAAGTCAAGTCTGTTTTGCCCATGATGGTAGACAGTGATCTCTCCCTGTCCTTATCTCACCTCACAAGCCTTTAATCACCTTTTGTCTCCCCTGTCCCACTGAGCAGGGGACTGAGAGCAGCTTTGGAGGGCACCTGGTGTCCAGCCAGGGTCACCCCACCCCAGTTCTCCCCAGAGAGCGGGTTGTGATTGCCAGGTGGAGGCTGCAGGTGAAAGGCGCAGCCTTGTCCTTGCCCCCACCAAGTCCTTTTGACTTCTAGAGATGGCTTATGGTCATCAGAGACACAAAATGCTGGGATACCTACCAGCATGTTCCCCTTGCTGTCCTTCTGGCACCTGGGTGTCCCTGGGTACATCAGAGGGCTCCCAAGGCTTTTGGTCTCTTGGCAGTGTTTCTCCCCACGGAGCTGCAGGCAGATCAGGGTGTGCAGGAGAGGTGCTGAAGGAGGCAGTTGTCCTCTGTCCTGCACCCGCATGCAGGGCTCCTGTGGCTCTCTGCACTTTAAATCCCCCAAAGTTGGAGACAGAAGCCGGTTTGTCACTAGCAGCACTGTCCTGACGCTGCACAGGCACCACGTGCTCCTCTCTGATGTCCAGGGAAGCTGGTGTCATCCCAGAGCCACTGCTGGCTCTGCCCTCAGGCTGAGTAAGCCCCACACCAGGCCCTGGGACAGTGACAAAGACTGGGGAGGGACTCCTGGCCATCAGGCCCACAGAGGCTGTGGTTTCTCCTCCCTGGCCACCTGCCTCCCCCAGCACCAACTTTTGCATCCCAGGGCCAAGGCACCCGGAGGACTCATCTGTGCCCAGTTCAGAGGCTACTGATGGGTGGCAAGGTGATGAAGGGGAGACCATCCACTGTCCTCCTGGGCTAGCTGGGGAGATGTCCCTTTGCCTGAGATTGACAGGGTCCCCATCCAGAGCAGCTGGTAGAGAGGCCACCATGGACACAGACTCCACTTGTGGAGGAAGAGGTGCTTCAGGGATTAAACCCAGAGAGCCAGAGTCTGCAGGGACAGGTGCTGTGGAGGAGGTCACCAGCACAGGGATGGTTTCTGTCCCTAGGACAGGCACTGGTGCGAGAGGATGCTCCAGCCCAGTCAGCAAAGCATGTACAGCCAGCCCCGGTGCTGTGGGATGCAGAACTGTCCTCCCCCTGACAGCTCCCCTAAAACTTCCCAGTGGGAAAATATCCACGAGCTTTGTATGTTGGAGGCCAGTTGTGCCTAGCTCAGGTTTAGGCATGGACAAACACCCCAGACTGCTTTGGCTTCTCTCGGGTAGCAGATGCAAGTGGTCCCTGGTCACCACCTCGTAGGGGCTCCTCAGGCTGGGCATCAGGCCCTGGGCGAGGCCAGCACCTGGGACACTCAGCTGGGCACGACTTCCATCCTTCTGCAGGCTGGCTGTGCTGAGCTGGCTGTGCGTGGTGGCACCTGTGCCCTGCTGGCTCTGTCCTGTGCCAGGGGACAGAGACTCGGAGTGCGCGGCCAAGTCCAGGTGACCCGTGCCTGTTGGTTTAATGGGAAACTGCAGGTGGCCCAGACCTTTTGGCCTCAGGGTAGGGTTCAGGACAGGCTGGCTGCTCTCCAGACTCGCACCTGCTGGCTGCCAAAAACTTTCTGCCCCCTGGAAGGCACCAAGCAAAGGAGTTTCCAAAAGTACACTGTGCATAGGACCAGCACTCATGGCACCATCCTCACTCGCCGAGGGATTCTGCCCCCAGGGGTCCTGTGCTGCAGTGGGGATTATTCCTTCAGGTGCTCCTA
The DNA here is from genome assembly GCA_013397175.1 of Platysteira castanea. Lineage (NCBI taxonomy): Eukaryota > Metazoa > Chordata > Aves > Passeriformes > Platysteira > Platysteira castanea. The sequence goes on from VYXC01005878.1 coordinate 514,096, forward strand.
TGCCTTGAGCTTCCTGCACCCCCACCAGCTCAGATCCCAGCCCACAAGGAGCTTTTGTTTCCAGAGCCTGCGTCCTTGCACGTTCACGTGGGATGAGCTCTGTAGGACTTCCCACTGCCATGGTGTGATCCAGAGTGATCCCTCTTCCCTGCATCAGCTCACTGCTCAGCACTGTGGTGCTGCCAAGGCTCGTGGTGCTACGTGTGGGTGCAAAGCCCAGCACATCTCTAAGGTTTTCAGCCCAGCCAGACTGAAAAACACCGCCTTGCTTTGGCAGTTCTGAAGCAGCAGCTGCAGACATCACATCATCTTTGGAGGAAAATTTCCCTCGCTGGTCCTGGAAGATGTAGTACTTCCCTTTAAACCGTGCATCTCTCCGGTTTGGCACGTGCCTCTTCAGCAGCACGACATGGACAGCCTGAGCAAAGGTGGCAAAAACGTGCATCTCCTTTTCCCAGCAGGCATAAACAACGCTGCTTTCCGCCAGGGAGGAGACTCCTTCAAAAAGAATTTTATCCTCATTTTTGTTGCAAGCCTCCTCGGCGATAAATCCCCAGATGTAAATTATGATGTGCTTCCTGGAGCCTGCCCAGATTGTCCAGTTGCACCAGAAGCTTACAGGGAAATCAGCATGGAATGCTGGAGGAGAAAACTCCCCATATTTGTCCTTCAACACTCTGTGGCACCTTCTTATCGGCACATAGGCCGATATCCAAGGAGACTCCAGCTCTGGAAGACGAGAAGCAACAACCAAGTTTTCCCCCATTTCCACTTCCAAAGGAATAGTTACCGTGTCTGTTTCCAGAAATTATTTTCAAGGTCCCTCTTCTCCCCATTTTGGTAACTCCTGCTCCCATTTGCCAACCAACGTGGAAACCCACCACTGGGAGAACACGAGAGTAGCCTCTTGGAAAGCTGGAGAAGCCCTGGCCACCACCACTGCCTGCTCCACGGAGAGCCAGGCTGTGCCCCCACTGCTACAGCCCCAGAGCAGGGCACACGCATGCTTTAACACCCTCATGGCCATGCAGGAGCACGGAGGCCCCAGGATGGCCACACCTGTCCCAGGGAGGCACTTCCTCCCTCAGGCTGCTTAGGGATCAAGGCTAAAGGCTCAGGGAATTGCCACACCTGGGCGAGTTACAAAAGCCACGAGTGCACTGCTACGTTTGGTTTCAGCCTGTGGGTGATGTTTGTTGTTTATACACCTGCAGAGCTGGGAGACAAAGCTCTCCTGAAGGCATTTTCAATCTCTTTGGTTCAAAGGGCTCAGCCAAGCCAGAAGCCATTAGAGCCCCAAAATTAATATCTCCCCATAGCCCTCAAAGTGGGAAGCAGCTTCCCTTAAGCCGCGAAAAGCAGTGTTCTCCAAAACCACTTTCTCAAAGCCAGAAGAGTGGCAAGCTCACGATAGGTTTACCCTACAGGAGCACTGTTAAAGTTTGGGTTGAACTTCTGCCACTTGTTTTAATTGCTGCAGTGCTTTGCTCCTGCCTGCAGGACCTGCTCTGAGGCAGGGATTTGGCAGCCACAGGACAGTGGCACAGGTTATCTCCCACACCAGCACTGATTTTTCCCTACTGTAGCACTCAGTACTGATGCACCACACCCCCTTCCCTCTCCACAGAGAAGGATTTGTAAGTTGTTGCTCCTGATTTTCCACACCACTTATTGGTGGCTTGAAGTACCCAACAAATTCTGAGTTAAAAAAAAAAAAGAGGCTGATCTCAGAACTAACTCTTACCTGGTTTAACTTTCCAATATTTCTGAGAGAATTCCCTTGCCTATAAAAAAAAAGAAGAGTCCAATTACAGGCCCAAATGCAAATTCCCAATGCTTATAACACTGCTCAGAGAAATGCCAACACCAGCCCAGTGGGAAGGGAGCACCAAATCCAGCCTGCACCTGGACCAAGCCCCAAGGTCACATCATTTATTCCAGGTGATTATAAATCATCTCCTCTCCCTACATCCAGTAGCACTGCCTGATTTATGCTGTTGGACCACAACCAATACAAAAACACCCCCAAACCACAGCAAGCAAAGCCCAACTGGGCTTTAATCCCTAGGGGCCATGCAGAAGAGAGAAGGATTTGTAAGCAGGCAGGACACTGAACCCAAGAAGGGAGCTTCCTACAGGGAACCGAGTCCCCACTTCCCATCACTCACCCCTGGAGCAGCACCAGCAGCATCACAGCAGGGCCTCGGCATCACCCCAGGACCCTGCCTTCCAGGAGCTGGCCCCAGCACCCAAGGCATCAGGAGCAGGGCCAGAATAAACGGGGAGGGCAAAGGCTTCATGGCAGGGGTTTACCAGAAGCACAACATTAAAATGAGACCAAGAGAAAAAAGGAAAGAAGAGAAAAGGAAAAAACCCCTCTCTCTCTGCCCAGAGTAATGCCCCAGGTAGAGCAAATGTGGGATCACCACTTTTCCCAGACCCTCTCCAAAACACATCCCTACAGCAAAGGGGCTGGCCTGGCAGCCCACTCACTCATATAGGGCCCTGCTTGACCAGTGGCAGCAATTAGCTAATAGCAATTAGCTAATCAATGAGAAGAGGCCAGCTAGAGCTCGTTAGGGGCAGACTTGCCCTTTCAGTTTGCTGCCCAAGCATTGTTCTGTGCTGGGTGCTTGGGGTGAGAAGGCATTTCTCCACTTATAACTCACAGTATTGTAACCTGGAGTGAAAGCGATGCTGATACCCCAATGTGACACAGAAGCAGAGCCCAAGTTGCTTGTTGTCTTATAAAAGAAGAAAATATTCAGTTACTGGAGGGGAAAAAAAAAATCCTGATGTAAAAATGAGTGTTTTCATCACAATATTTCAACCAGCTTCTACTGAAGGCTGTGATTCCCCCAGGGCTGCACCATCCTGAGACAGGACTGAGTGAAACAGGTGAAATTACCTCAAAACACAAGCAGCTCCTCTTCCTCATCTACACTTGCTGAAGTGTGGAAAGCAAATAGCCCAGGTGATGATGCATAAATTGTGAGATGCTTAAAATTCTTTCAGCTGTAATAGTCTAGCTTGTCATTAGGAGCTGCACAGATTGGGCAATTAGGCTGTGTGACATGCAGCTTTGACAATATTGCTTTTAAAATGTCAGTCATCGTTTAGCAAAATAAAAAATTCTTTTTTTTTTACTTCCAGCTCATCGCAGCCTGACAGGTTGATGGATGTTCAGGGACAAACACCCCCATGGGTTTTTGGGGGTCAAATCAAGCAGTGAATCAGACTGCCCCGGTTGCCTGGCTTTTCAGCAGTATTGGAACAAGAAACTGCATCCCAGCTCCCAATTTTTAAGCTTTTCCATCCACCCCAGTGCAGTCCCAACAACCAAAAGCCAGTGAGAGGCTGTGATTCTTGCAGCAGGACAAACTTCTTCCTCCCACAGCCATCTGTCTGTGACTACACGTGTTCAAAGTGACCCCAAACCCCCCTCCTGCTGTCCAGGTGTGGACAGACCTGCAAAACCCCTTTCCTGCTCACCACAGAAACAGAGAATCTGGGAAAATCACCCTGAGAGCATCGAGTCCAATCAACAACCAAACACTGCCAGGCTCACCGCTAAACCATGTCCTTGAGCACCACATCTACATGACTTAAATCCCTCCAGGTAGGGAGTTTTTGTCCTTATGCTGGACTTGAACTTGCCAGATGTTAACTGGGAACACCACACAGCTGGCACAAACAGTTTCAGGAGATTCCTAAAACAGCTGGATGATTATTTCGTGGTACAGGGACTCAGAGAGCCAGCTGGGAAAGATGCCCTCCTTGATTTGTTCACAGAGAGGGTCCCACATGTGAAAGGGCCATTGGTGGCTGTCTTGGCCACAATGATCATGAAACTATCGAGTTTAAAAATCTCTGTTGACAGTGAGGAAAAGTGCCAGCAAAACTTCAACCCTGGACACGACTTCAGGCTGCTTAGGGAAGTAGAGGGTAAGGTTCCCTGGGAAAATGTTTTTGCAGGTGCCAGTGTCCATCAGTGTTCGTCACTTTTTAAGCAACACCTCCTAAGGGCACAGGAACAGGAAATTCCTGAATGTTGGAAGTCAAGCAGACAAGATAAAAAGCTGGCTTGGCTGAGCAGGAATCTTCTGGAACTATGGCAAAAAAGGAAGGTGTATGTCCCGTGGAAGCAAGGCCAGGTGATATGGGAGGAATACAGAGATGCTGTTCACCACTGTAGGGAGAAAATTCATGTGGCCAAAGCTCAGCTGGAGCTGAAGATGGCCAGAACTGTGGGAGACCATAAAAACAGGGTTTTAAAAATACATTAATATAAAAAAAAGTGCAGAAATAACATCAGCCTGTCACAGGATGAGGATAGTCACCTCACAAACAGGGCCATAAAGCAAAAATGTTTAATGCTTTCTTTGTCTCTGTCTTCAACACCAGTGATGGGGTAAGGGGGTCCCAGTGCCCTGGAGGGAGCCCTGAGGACCATTCCAGTGCTCCAGCTGGACCCCCACGAGTCTACAGGGCCTGATGGGATTCATCTGAGAGTACTAAAAGAACTGGCTGATGTCATCACAAGGCCTGTCTCCATGATTTTTGAGTTGTCTTGGGAATCTGAAGAGGTCACAGCTGACTGGAAGCTGGTGAATGTTGTCCTAATGTTCAGTAAGGGCAAGAACAATGACCCTGGAAACTGCAGGCCTGTCAGACTCACTTCAGTGACTGGTAAATTATGGAGAAGATTATTGAGGGAGATACTGAAGAACACCTGAAGGACAATGCACTCCTCGGTCACAGCCAGCATGGCTTTATGACAAGGAAGTCCTCCTTATCAAACCTGATTTCCTTTTATGATAGGGTAGCCCACCCAGCTGATCAAGGGAAGCCAGTCAATGTTACCTTTTTGGATTTCAGTAAAGCTTTTGATGCTGTCTCTCACAGAATCCTTCTGGACAAAATGTCCATCCCCAGCTGGATAAAAACATCCTATGATGGCTGAGCTCATGGGTGGGGCACAAAGGGTTACAGTGAACGGGGGGACATCAGACTGGGGACCTGTCACTAGCGGGGCTCTGCAGGGCTCCATCCTTGGCCCCGTGCTCTTCAACATCTCCATAAATGACTTGGATGCAGGGCTGGGAGGGATACTGAGCAAGTTTGCAGGTGGTACAAAACTGGGATGAACTGCTGACTCCCTCCAAGGTAGGGAGACCCTGCAGAGAGACCTCAACAAGTGAAAAGACTGGGCAGTCACCAACCATATGAGTTTAACAAGGGCAAATGGCAGATTCTGCACCTGGGATGGGGCAGTCCTGGGTGTACAGACTGGGGAATGAGAGGCTGGAGAGCAGTGCCATGGAAAGGGACCTGGGGATCCTGGTCAATGGCAAGTTGGATATGGGTCAGCAGTGCCCTGGCAGCCAGGAGGGCCACCCATGTCCTGGGGGGCATCAGGCACAGCATCGCCAGCTGGGCAAGGGAGGAGATTGTCCCTCTCTGCTCTGCCCTGGGGCAGCCTCACCTCGAGTTTTGGGCACCGTAATGGAAAAAAGATATAAACCTGTTAGGGAGTGTCCAAAGGAAGGCAGTGAGGACGGTGAAGGGCCTTGAGGGGAAGCCGTGTGAGGAGTGGCTGAGGTCACTTTATCTGTTCAGCGTGGAGGAGACTGAGGGGAGATCTCACTGCAGTTACAACTTCCTCTTAAGGAGAAGCTGAGGAGGTTTAGGTTGGATATTAGAAAAAGGTTTTTCACCCAGAGGGGGGTTGGGGACTGGATTGCCCAGGGCAGAGGTCACAGCAGCAAGCTGACGGAGTTCAAGAAGTGTTTGGACAACACTCTCAGGCACTTGGTGGGATTCTTGGGGCTGTTCTGTGCAGGGCCAGAAGATGGACTTTGATGATCCTTGTAAGTCCCTTCCAACTCAGGATGTTCTATGGTGACTCCACCCCTTTTTTGGGCCTGGCCACGCAGACAGTTTTTTACCCAGCAAAGAGTGCAGCCAGTTCCTTCAAGAGAATGCTCTGGGAAATGGTATCAAAGGCTTTAATAAAATTTAAGTAGGTGACACCCATGGCCCCACAGGCTCGTGTGTATCCAAGTAGTGTAAACTCCATGTAAATGAGCTTTGCCCTCCCAAACATTGAACAGTGTTGTGCTACCCTAAACTCTGAAAGATAAGGATCCTGGAGGAGAACCCTGCTGCAAAGCAGGGAGGTCCCTAAGATGTCTTCTGGTTCATGAGGAGAACAGAAGTATTTGCTTCATTTTAGCTTAACAGGTGGTAGAGATGGTGAAATAAACTGCAAAACCAAGTTTATTTTTTATGTGCTGATATATAAGTATTTGAGTGAGGAATCTTAATGTAGTTTGTTTGGTTGGTAGCAAGTCTTTATTTTCAGCCAGTCCCCATAAAAACATAAATTACCCATTAGGATGTTTGGCCCTTTTCACCGAATCTTCACGCCCAGCAGCTGCTGATTCTTACTTCTTTTGGGGTGGGTCACGTGGCCCAAGAGCATCTCTCGGAGAGCTGCTGGGCACGTCCACACTGGCCTGAGCCAAGTTGCCTAAGTTCTGCTCCATGGGGCCAAAACCCCCAAATGGAATATCTCAGCCTTTTTACCAGCTCCTGCACCCCTGATTCCTCAGGAGGGGATTGAGTCGCCCCCAGGATGAGCTGAGGGACCCAACATGACCTTCAGGAACCTTGAGGAGGACACAGCTGCTTTGGGGGCTGCCAGCGTGGACAGTCAACAAAATCAGGCTGATTTCAGCAAGTGATCAAAATTTCCCCCCCAGGTAGCATTATATTCCAGGAGCTCCTACTTACGACTGTTCTGCTGTCATTTGTGAGGCACCACAGAGTGTCTGAGAGCCCAGGACAGACAAATTTACCATCTGCCTCCCTCTAGTGATTGCATTGCTGAATAAAGAGAAAGCAAAAATCACACTGGGTTATACTGACTTCTTTCTTCCTCAGGAAGTCAAAGTAACCAAACACTTGCTTATTCATAATTCTCTTACGCACCAAGAGCAAGTGGGAAGAGCTAAAGCAGGATGAGAAATAAGGATTTTGTTCATCACTTCACTAAATAGAAATAACTAAGGTCCAAAACAAGGGATGACAGCCAAAAGCTGCTGCAAAACAAACTTTTTTTTTTTTATCAAAGGTGAGAATATTTTTTAGGAAAAATGGTAACATTGCTTGTAAATTTTTTTTAATAGGTTTCAAAAGCTGTGCTATTCTTTAGAGCTTAGCAACGTGCCCAGTGAAATTCCAGGGACACATCCAGGGTGCTGGTCTCAACAGCTCCATCCCTCTGAGTGAGCTGGCGAGGGCTCTGCTTGCTGGGGCTGCTCTATTATTTATATGTACATTAAGTAGAACGAGATCCTTGTGTTCAGTGACCAGAGATAAGCATCAGTTCAAGTCCCATCTCTTCGTGTCACTCCTCAGCCAGATTGATTTTAGGTCTGTTGGGGCCGAAGATGCAATTATGCTCTCAGATACAATTAAAGGTAAGGGATTTCTCAGGAGCTGATTTTTTCCTTGAACAGGGAGCTGGCTTTCCTTGATCACCAGTTGCTCTTCGTTGATTCAGCTGCTAATCCTCTGGACTGTGCTCAGGGATGTTTTAAATGAGCAATGCCATCACACTCCAGTTTGTCATGGTGAGTGTTTCACCCAGCGTTGATGGTAGACTGTGGTACTATTAATACAGCTGATATCTAGTTTAAACTACATTTTGTGGGATCTTTATAGACTAGTAGCACAGACTGCACACCTGCAAGATTTGTAAAAAGACTACTAGTGGTTTTTCTCTGGGCTTTCAAGGCACCTACTTCTTCTTTATCCCAACCTGGGTGTGTCCGCAGGCACTGTTATTTAACCTCAGTGAGAGAGGTTAGACCCACTGGTACACCCACAAACAAGAGCTGCTGGTCCTGACCCAATTCTGACCTCCCACCTCACCTTGAAGGATGCTCCTGAACCCCAGAGAAGCAGAACTGGTTGCAGCAACACCCGCAGTCAGCTCCGACTGCAGCTGAAAAGGCGGAATCTAGCTGAAAACCAGTATTGCTCAAACAAAATAAAATAAATCCCACCAAGAAGCACAAGTTTAACACCCAAGTTGCAGTATCTTGTTTAGCCCATGAGGGCATCCTCAGATGTTGGCAGGAATTCTCTTCCCCATGTGATTATCCCACAGAGCAGAGGGAAGTTCACCAGGTGCATCCTGCTGCCAGAGAGAGCATCTCCTTGATAACTTGCTGTGCCACTTCGGCTCGTTAGCAAGGCGGGGAAAACATCCTCTGCTCTTTCTTTTTTTCCTCGCACAGTGACTTTTCTTGTTCCTTCAACATAAGGACTCAGAGCAGCCACTGCTGCTGCCAAGAAAAGCTGCTTGCACCCAAAAAAGGAGATGAAACTCACTGAGGTGGGTTTGGCGAGGTGGTTTACCCAGTGATGAGAGGAACAGAGCAGCCATCACCCCACCCAGGGATTTATGCCCTCTAGTCTGTCCTGGCAGGGGCAGACACGGCCCTTCTGCCCCAGACCAGAGGGACAGTGGCAGACAAGAGGGCTGATGGCCATCCCTTCAACACCAGAAGATTCCAAAGCCAGGGCTCGCTTGGGAGGATCCAGTCTAGAGGATATGGGAGTTCTGCCCTTCAGTCGGGCACGGGCAGGCTCATCCTATTCCTGGAGCAGCTGCCACCTTCTGCAGCAGGAGGAAAATTCGGAACAGAAACCCTGCACCAGGGATGCCCCAGCCACTGGCCCTCATGCCCAGCTGGGCCACTGCTGCTGGCGTGAGGAAACCCAGGCTGCAGGCAGCTTTGTGTCCTGCAAACCACTGCAAAACTGATTTATATTAAAAATAAAGAGCACACAATACCGAAGTGGTTGGGGTTTGTCTATTAATCTCTCAGCAGTCAGCTGCAAACCTAACAAATCCTCTGAAATAGCAGCGGGGAGCCGCGTCCCGGCTCATTCCTCCCTGCCCCCTTTTAAAGCCAACAATAATCAATAACGGCTGTCCCAAACAGGGAGACCAAAGCAATTTTACAGGCTGCGGGATCATGACTCATATCTTCACTCACACGCTGGCTGGGCACAGAACAAACCACGGGGCTGTGTTTCCCAGCAGCCGCGGTGGAAAAATCACCTCTGAACCAGCGGGTGGCTGGATGGAGCTCTTGCATCCCCCCCTCCTTTTGTGGTGATCCTGCAGTGCTGCTCTGCTGGTAAGAAATGAAAATAAGACTGATGCAGCCGGAGTGAGAGTGGCATTATCCCCCTGCTTTATGCAAGCGAGGGCTGAGTGAACCACTTGGGCGCAGTGAGCCCCGGGGAGGCAGCTGGGGTTGTTATTCTGCTGCTAATTGTTGTTTTCGGCTGCCATCGGCAGCACGAGGGACTTGTTCAGGGTGTCCCGGGGTAATGCTAACACTGCTGGAGGAGTTTTCCATCCAAATCCCCATCCAGAGGGGCTCCTGCCCAGGCGGGTCCATCCTGTCCTGTGCACATCTGCATGCAGCTGTTTTCCCTCGAAGAGCAGCAGCCCCGAAGGAGAACCAGCAGCAGTCTAACCCGTTCCGACAGTCTGACCATTCCCTCTGTGGAGACCACATTTCAGGAGCTGACAACAAAACCCAGCATTTCCCACCTGGCTCGCTGCTGTCCTGGCTCCCACGGCCTCGTGGGGGGATTTTGCTGCCGAGGGAAAGACGCAGCCTTGTGTCTCTGTGTTGGCACCGCCGTGGGAAAAGCCCGGTAGTGCCTTAGGGACTTTCCCAGCCTGGCAAAAAAAAAAAAAAAAAGAGTTACATTGCACGCTTCTGCCCCAAATCGGCCTGTCCTGGCCGAGGGAAGGCGGTGGTGTGGTGCCAGCTCAGAGATGCACAGGAAAGGGACGAGCCGGCACCCGCCCCAAACTTTCAGGATGACTGTACGTGCCCGGATCCAGGTGCTGAGAAGCGGGGCTTGTCAGCGGGGGAATCCCCGCTCCCTCACCGCCGCTTCCCTGCACCAGCGCCCGTGGGCGTGAGGCGGCCACCACACTTTGCTGTTCCTCTCCGTGCTGGTTCATTTTTGCACAGCTGGAGGAGAGAGAGGGGGATCCTTTTTTAAAAAAAGGAAAGAAGGAAAGACCTGAGAAAAAAGAAAAAAAAAAAAAGAAANAAGGAAAGATAGATGCCACAAACTCCGTGGCCCGATTGATGGGATTTACTCCCTGCCTGCTCAGGAATGGGGTGCCAAGGGGTGGCACAGATCCTGTCCTGATGCCGACACAGGTCCAGTGCAGGCTGCTCTTTGCCTCGGGTTGTCCCTGTTCCAGGTGGGGCTGGGAGCCTGCCTGGTGTCATGGCAAACGTGCCAAGAGGTCCTAGAGAAGGGATTTTCCCAAAGGCCCTGGATAGATCCGCACAGCCCTGGTCAGACAAGCTCCTTGGGGTAACACTCACCCCGCCCCCTCAGCAAAGGCTGTTCCACACATTTTGGGAAGGTGGGCATGGGATCCCGTTGCTGACACCTTGGCCGGGTGTGTGGCCCAAGCTGGGGGCTGGGTGGTGGTGATTAAGGGCTGATTAAGGGTGATTAAGGGCTGGTGGTGAGTTCTGCAGGGGATGTTCGCTGCTCCACACGAAGACAGGCAGAGTCACTGAGCCAGCTGAGTGCTTACCTACACCAGGGGCATCCCAACTTGCCTTATTTGGGCTGGAAAACCCCTCTGTCCCTCCCCTTTGGCCTCACCACAGTCAGCAGCTGCTCCAGGAGCCTGGCAGTGCCGTCGCCTTGCAGCTCCCTGCACGGGAAAAGGTTCCAATTCCAACGGGCTGCTGCTGGCTTCACTGGGCACCCACCAAGTCTGGGACTGGAGGGTGCCGGAGGAAGGCAGTGGGGATTGCTGGGGTGTGAAAACAGAAAAACTAAGGAACTGGTGCTTTCAGCATGATGCTGCAGTCGGAAGTGGTTTAAGAAACAGTGCAGATGTTCAAATCGAGAACATGGCACCAGTTTTTCCTCCAGTGCTGTTAGCTGCACGTGGCTCTGGAGCACGGTGATAAATTCCTGGTGCAGAGCTACCACTTCCTGCTCTTGCTAAAGACTCTCACACAGAGCAGAAGCGAAGGCAAATGTTGAAAATCCAACAAACAAATCATTAAAATGAGGACAAATCCCAGCTCCGAAAGGCTGCAGGAAGCGCTGCTCTGCACGCCCACGCCACAAAGCCACTGGGGGACTACAGGAGCAGAGGCAATAAAAAAGATGGATTCTTCTTCCTGCTCTGTGCAAGGAGCAGATGACTCCCAAATATTGTGCCTGGCAGCACCTCCTTTGAAGTCACCCAGACATGAGCCATGGTGCCTCCAGCTCCAGATGAAAGTTGGGTGTTCTGGTGGAAACCCCTTGGGAATGGGATGCTCAGAAGCAATCTGTTGCACGTACTGAGGTATAACAAAGCCTGATTCCAAGGCAGACATGAGCTCAGCCTGAAAGGTCTAAATCCCAGCTGCTCTGTGCGTGCCTGCAGGGAGGATGACTGGGTCGATGCTGGCAGATGCCATCACCCTCAGCGTCAGCTCTTGGAGAGAAAATCAGAAACACATCCAGTTCCTCCAGCAGGGTGTTCCAATGACTGTGCCACTAACGTGAACATCCCCGAACAACAGACTGAGCAAGTTGTTGAAGGGGAATTTCCTCCCCCTTCAGCCTGAACTCTCTTTTACTTCTGTTAATGACTTCACGTGAAGGAATCCAGATGTTAAAAGCAGTCAGGCCAAAGAGCTGGCCCGTGTCTGTGTGTGACACTTCCCCTCTGCCCTGGATGGCTGGGCTGGGAAGCAGCTTGGGAGCAAAAACCCAGCTGAGCAACAGCTTGCACTGGCTGAAAAACTGCCAGCAGCCACAGCAACTCACCAGCCAGGAAGACAAATCCCACCTGGAGTAAGCCAGAATAATTGTTGGTTAAAGAAAAATAGACTGAGCAAACCTTTTAATTTTCGTGGCTCTGAAAATTAACATTAAATTTTTAAAAAGTCAGTAAGAGGTGTGCTTGGAAAGGGGATTTGTAAAGTGGTAGCTTGGTCACCACTTCTTTGGGTGTCTGTCCAATGCAATTGGGCTGTGAGTGCCACAGGGGAGGCTGCTCCCATCAAGCCACCCACGCTGAGCCAGGGAGGATCTCATGCAAGAGAGAATTCTGCAGGACCCAGCTCATCTGGTAACACATTCATAGGGATTTCCAGCTACTGCAGTGGAACACGACCTTATATCCCCTGGTGAGGCTGGTTGCTGTCTCTTGGCCACCAGCACCCTCCTGGCTAGGGCATTTGTGCTCAGCTGGGCTGATTTGTACAAGGCTTTGAGGTGCCCAGCCCTGACTGGGATGGAAATGGCTCACCTGCTGCCACCCCTGCCCTGCCACGGAGCAGAGGGGCTGAGACAGCCAAGATTTAAATGCAGAAGTAATTTGCAGCCAGGCTTATGGCAAATGATCCTAATGAAAAGCAGCTGCCTCGTGCCTGTAACTAGGATTGTCTATGCAGCGTTTTGCCCTAACGGAGTAAAATCAGAAGGTAGGAATTTTATATAGAAAAAGACTTGCAGTCTCAAACCTAAACTCTACTGATACGCCAGCACCATTGGTTAGAGGGGGAGTGTTCAGGGTCTGTCAAAAAAACCTTAGCACAGAGCAGTCAGGGTACCTCAAACAGCTTTAAATACCTTCCCTTGCCTCCAGCCACTCTGTGAAACCCTCTAGCAAGAGACATAGACTTTCTATCACATGAACCTCTCCAATTCCAACCTTCCCTCACTCTCCCAGGCTGATTTCTCTGCCAGGCTCTTGCTGGCCTCCCCAAGCCCTTGCTGGTAGCTCCTCCCCAGCTGGACTGATGCTGTGTGACCACAGAGAAACCCAGTTTAACCTTCCTCACTGAGCAGGCGCTGACCCCGATGAAAACCTGTCCGTGACACAAAGGGGAAGCTGGGGTGCCTATGAGACTCTACTGGAGTGTCCAAAGGAAGGCAATGAGGATGGTGAAGGGTCTGGAGGGGAAGCCGTGTGAGGAGTGGCTGAGGTCACTCAGTCTGTTCAGCCTGGAGGAGAGGAGAGTGTGGGGAGACCTCAGCGGGGTCTTCGACATCCTCACTGGGGGCAGCACTCTCAAGGCCAGTGAAGCAAAATCGGCCAGAAAATAAAACTTCCCAACACAGTTGGAAGCATTAGAAAGCTGGCATTCTTTATCAGCACTGGACACACAGGAGGATAGCTCCTTTAATCTGAGGGGTGTGGTGAGACCTTACAACAGGGTATGTGTTCCATCATAACCATACATATTCATTCCCATGTGCCTCCTAGCACATAACACAAACCTCACCTCTCCTAGAAGTAATTTGCATGCATCAGTCTCCTACTGGAAGCCCTTTTATGGTCCTGGAGGGTCATCTAAAGGGGTCTGTGGTGGTTGTATTCACTGAACCCTTCCATATCACAGGTGGCCTTTCCTTGAACTTCTTCTTTGGGCATGCGCTGTTGCTTCTTGCTACATAACTTGCCAAAAACCCTCTACAGCCCTCATTATCTGTTTCTCCACAGACACCTTTCCAGCTACGTTTATCATCCTGAGTGCATACCTCTACATTCGTTCATCTCTGTTGCTAGTTAGTCTTTAAACTCTATCCAGCAACTTCAGGGGAACTGAAAATTTCTATTCCCTATGTTACTTATCAACAGGACTCGAGGAAATGGTATGAAGCTGAGTCAGGGGAGGTTTGGTTTGATATCAGGAAAATCCAGTGCCTGCTGGGTGTAAAAAACCCCATTTTTTCCTGTTCTTCTGGCTCACTCCTGTAGAAGACCCTCACTTGCTTTTCCAGGCTACTCTTGATTCTGTAGCCCTCTCTCAGGCCTTTCTTCAGTCGTTCCTCTCCAAATCCAAGACTCACACCTCACGCAGACTGAAGCTGCTACATATGGGGCCTGTGGTCTCCTTCTGCACCTTTTGCAGTTCTCCTCTGTCCTTTCGGGATGAGGAAACCCAAATTGTGTGCATATGGAAAATATGGATGGAGCGTGGATTTATTCTGTGTCAGCCCAGTACGATATGACACAGCTGCTAAGAGCCCTTGGAGCTCTTCCAACTTTTTATCCTGCTTCTTGAATACTTTGGTATTTTTCCTTGAAGCGTATGTTTATAAAGATTTTCAGATCTTAAGATGAACAAAAATACCCCAGAGCTGAGGCTGGCATTATGCCAAGCTACATATCATTATAAAAGACAAATTCCAGACCCTGGGATATTCAGAATGGACCAAAATAAAAGGAAGAAACTCGGGAGGAATTTTAAAAGAAGTAGGTGGGAGGGATGTTTAATGTAACATTAAAGCAGCACTGGTTTATTCAAGCAGATGCCAGGTGATTAAATGAAGTGCTGGTTGTTTTCCTCTGCAGTTTGGGTCCTCTCCTTTCACAGCTCTCCCTTCTGGGGATAGGAACAATAACATCAGCTCTGGAGCACCGTGTTTATCTGCTCACTCTCACAGAACTACACCCACACGGGTGATCTGGCGCCTGTTTAGCCCCCCCAGAGACACACAAGGTGTAAACATGTATCTAGAAATAAGTTATCCACGGTGGCTTTGAAACCACTGTGCTTCACTTGGGATCAAGGACAAGATACAGACACGGGGGAAAAAAATATCTCTCAAATATTTCTGTGCATCAGATACAGGCGGGTGAAGGGCATCATTTACCACCTCAGCTGCTCCTCAGGAGACTGGGCTCAGCACCATTCCTGCCCAGACCATTTCTGCCAGGACATTCCTGCCCAGACCATTCCTGTCTGGCCGGATTGCCAGGGAAAGGACACAACTGCTTAATCCCAGGCGTGATGCAGGTCTGGAATCACGCTGCCCTCTAACACCTTTCCCAGCCTGGTGAAACTGGGAGAGGTGATGACTCTATCAGCTGGCCTCCTCCTGTTTGCTGCAGTGCTCTGGGACACAGCCCTGCACATTCACCAGTTAGGAAGGCAAGGAGCAACTCTCCTGGACTGAGCCTCCTCTGCAGACAGACACCATCCACAGGACATATGCCAACAGAATGGAATACAAAGATGGATCTTCTCCAGCAGGCTTCCCACTTAGCAAATGTGGCTTAAGGATTTCCTGAGCAGAGCTGTGCTGAGTCTCCCTATCCTCACCTGGCCTTGGCAATCTCCTACAGAGGTCAGAGTTCATCCATGTCCTGTTTGGATGAGGGACAGTGGAGTGTCGCTGGATTCAATCACAGCTTTGTCCATGCAGAGGTTAAACTGCAGCAGCTCTCCTTGCTTTTCCAGGCAGGAGGCACAGAGAGTTACCCAACACAAAATAAGCAGGGAAATAATCCCATCCAATGCCCTTGTTCTTTGAAGGCACACGAGGCAAAGGACTGAATCATAGACATGGGGAATGAAGGACTCTCATAATTATTAAGTGCCATTAAAAATTGCAGTGCAAAACTCATCTGTGTAATTAGGTCAGTATCAATTACCCTGATAGAACGATTCAGGTCTCTCCAGCATTAAACACCAGCTACGTATAACAAACAGGGAAAATCCAAAATGGACCAGCTGGGAACAAGCGAAAATAAATCTGGGAAAGGATGTCACACTTAACCACCCACACAGACCAGGAGGTCCATGTTCTCTCCCAAAACACACTCAGAATATGGAAAAAGCACAGGCAGGCATGAAAGGACCTTCACATGTGCTGGAACGTGGAAAAAGGGACCAGGCATCATCTGAGATTCAGTGCATTGGGCCCATGCCAGTTCCTCCTCCCAAGACATAGGCACATATTTCACTTTACTTTCCAGCAGGCAGCTGCTACTCCATCACAGGATGGCTCAGGCAACACAGAGGAGAGCTGGGAAATATAACAAATTATGGCATAAGCAAATGCTATTTCAGTGTAGCAAATCGAAGGATGTCAGTACCAAGCTTAGATCAAAGGCGAATATTTTTGAAAAGTTTTGAGATGCTTCAATTAGAGGTCCAAAGACAACACCTCCATAATGCCCCTCCTGTGGCATTCCCTTTCTGGCAGCTCTGAACCCAATTTTCTCACATTTAATATTACTTCACTTATAGCTAAAAAGGTTCATCCTGCTTTCCTGTGAGGAAGAAAGCACAGGAATTAAAAATTAGAACGCTAGAGAAGAATAACTGGATAATCAGCATTGAATGAGAGCTGAGGACACGTATCACATGAAGATACACCTCATGAAGGAAAAAAACCCTACCCTGTTCAATGCATACGTAACCACTGACTACCTATAAACCTTCAAATTTTCCCGTCATACTTTGTTACTGAAAGATCACCAGGGCATCAGGTTTAAGTTGTATCACTGATGGCTGTACCAGCAACAACCTCTGGGGATGTTCCACTCCAAAAAGACACTAAAGATACTCCCAGTGTTCACTTCTGTGCACTCCAAACTGCAGGGCAGGGAGGAGGCAGCTGAGTGATGGTTTTCTTACCCTTGGAGCACTGGATACTGGAAGTTCACACAGCACAGTATTTGTTGCAGAGCTCTTTGCCAGTGAAGGCAAAAAGAAAAAAAGCCAATTCCTGGAAGATAACTTTGCTGCTTGTCACCAACCACCGTGGTCTAGAAGCAGCTTCTAATGATTAAAGACTGTCTCGAGCTACCAGAAGTGTTTTGTTCTTCCTCTGAGGGGCTGGAGGGCCGATGGAGCCTTGGGCAGGCCCAGCACAGCTTTCCTTGGGCACACATCAGAACAATCCAGGCTGTATTTATATGGAGAGCAGATGACAGCTCTAAGAACAAGGACAAATTCCCAGACCAGTTCCAACAAGGAACCTCTCTGAAACCTGAAGGGCACAAACAAAGCTCACCTCTCTTGAAAGTCATCCAATTTCCAGGTATCACAAAGCATGGCTTATGTTTCAGCTTTCTTGATAGGGATACTCATCATTGTCTTCTGCTAAGCATCATTACTGCTGATCACCTGGCACTGTATCAAAACCATGTAGGACAGATCTAAGAAAAACAACAATTCACTGGCTTCTCCGGCATTTATGTCTCATAAGCAAAGTGGTCAATAAGTAACAAGATGATGAAACTTTTAGGTCTCTTGGGCAGCAGCCAGACCTACATCTAAAGCAGAAGTCTGTTTCCTCACGTATTAGAAAGATTGAAAGGAAAGGAAAATGAAACAAATTGCTTTGGGTTTATATCTTTAAAAAAAACTTCTTTCACTTCCCACCGTGCCTAAACAAGATATCCATCGAAGTGAGGGTTCATTTTTTAGTTCATCTCAGCCTGTTATTTCCTACCCTGGCAGCTGCTTACCTGGAAGCTTTTGTAACATCTCTAGTGGGGATTTCCTCCCATCCACTGCTGTCCCCCCATTTGTTTCTCAAAAAATAATTTGTATGTTTGAATATGGGACAATAAGAAATGCAAACTGTTATGTAGATTTTGGAAAAGAAAAAAAGCACAAAGGGTCTCTAGGGACATACGCGTGCTTCTAGTTTCTTCAATATTGCTGAAGAATAATTCAAATCTCAGCAACATTTTGCTCTAAAAGCAGGCTCACAGGTGAGATTTCAGGTTTGATCTGATAGAGACAGGTGAGAGTCTTCCCTCTTGGCCAAGTAGTTCCATAGTCTGAACATAAATCACGCAACTATTTCCAGCTCTATCACAATCTAATGTTACAGGGTACCAGGAAAGCAAGAGCACAAAATATTAAGAACCAGATGATCCTGTAGATAAGAAAACAGAGAAGAAGTGACTTGAAGGACATTTTCTGAAGTCACAACTCAAATTTATTCTAAGAATGAAAGGTCAGTGTTCTTAAAACTTGTGACTTCCTTTCAGCAGGGCTTTCAAATACTCATCACACACAGGCATTCTGGCTGACCCACCAGCACAGTGTGGATGTGGTGTCCCCAAAAAAAGGCAAAATTCAGACTGTTGT
This sequence comes from Platysteira castanea, assembly GCA_013397175.1. Taxonomy (NCBI): domain Eukaryota; kingdom Metazoa; phylum Chordata; class Aves; order Passeriformes; genus Platysteira; species Platysteira castanea. Next base: position 532,062 of record VYXC01005878.1, read on the forward strand.
GAGATAAAGGACTTTCCTGGAAGAGGAGGAGTATCAGTGATAGGAGTAATGGGGAAAAAACATGACACGTTTAAGGCACATGAGGAAACACAAATGGATCGTGTACAACTCAGCCTTTGCAGAGCTCAGCCAAAATTTACCCAGAGGGATGAAGGAAGAGGGGAAAAGGACACAAAAATACAGCCACAACAAATACTAAGCTGCAGTTCTTGGCTTAAAGATCTGACAGGGGTTGTTTGGGGATTATTTCTAACCCTTGTAGAAACTCTCTCCAGATCTGTCCAGAGCAGTTTTGTTTGAAGAAATTGCAATGGTGGTGACAGTAGAAAAGCTAACTCCAAAACCCAAAAGTTTACAGCTTGTTTTGCAGCTCAGCATTTCCCCCAGTTACTCCCCTGTTTGAAGCAGTTGGAAATCAGGCTTTGACAGAAGTGATTTCGTAAATTTTTTGTAAATTTCTCAGAAAAACTTGAGGTTTACTGGAGAGACAAGCACGGTGTCCACCAAGAGATGAGAAAGATGAGGGGACAGAGAGAACAAAGACATATGACAAGGCAGGAAAGATGGATTCATTTAGATGGGGAACTTAGTGGGAAAGACTGGAAATGACACAGGTTGAACATGCAGAGGTAAGTCAATGAGCCTAGAAATTAGGAGACTGATTGAAATTATCTCCAAATAAAATTTGAGATTTTCAAATTTATCTCGATGTATTTCTGACAGGAAACTCAGTGTGCATTCATCTGAAGCACATAACTCATGTCTGAAGTCCTTAGGCTTGAAGGCAGCTTAAAAAAAAAAATAACTGCAATAACACGAAAACACAGAAAACTGAGCAAAATTTGAGGTCACAGAGATTTATCCCATAACTGTTAACAGAGCCTGAAGTGATGACTGACACTCCAAGACCAACTTATGCCCAGCTCACCTGGTTCAGTCAGGTGTTAGACAGGCTACAAATGTTTTCATTGACAAATGGAAACGGCCTGTTTGTCTTTTGAAAAGGCTGGCGTGCAAAGCTCACAAGGTGCTGCTCAGCCACCCCTCAGCAGAATCCAGCCCAGAGCTGTTTAAACACTACTTAGAGCAGGCTGGGCCAGCACAAATATAAACTGTGATTAGCAATCAAGTACCTGGTCTGAGCACAACAACAGAAAAACTGACCTGCTCAGTATTTCATCACTCCTGACATTCGGAAAATTTGCTTCCAGAACTGCAGTTTCTTTTACGTTCTCACTCCCACTCCTGTTCTCACCTTCATCCAGCAAGGAAGAGGGTAACAGCTTTAAAAGAGGAAGAGAATGGAGGGAATTTGAAGAGTGTTTTGTTCTCGGGATGATTGACAGACACTGCTCCATTCAGAACCACCTCCGTGATTGCCGTCAATGAAAGGGATCCATTAGGCAGCTCTCCCTGCCCTATTTGCTTGCTAAGTTGGTTTCATGATTATCCTGAGAAGGAAATAGTCCAGTGCAGACATGAACTCATTTGGATTGGTGCCCTCAAGCAAACGCAACTCGAGTGGAAATCTTACGCATATGAGGTGCAGTAAGGCGGAAGGGAAAGGAGGCCAAATTTCAGGGGGTGAACGCTGACTGCGAGCTGGATCAGAACAGCGGCACCAGATAAGAGCTGCATTGCTCACTGCTGCATCACAAAGCCCCCAGTTCAGCATTACCTGCATGAGCATCCTTGCTGACTTGCATACCCAATGCAAACCTTCTAGTGAATTCTAATGCGCCTCCTTCTTGTACTTTCCAGCCAAAACCCTTTTCGAAGTTTGGCTTTCTGTGCTCCCAACACTGAAAAGCAGAAAAGGATTGCCAGGAATTCTCTTATCGCCAGCCCTGTCAAGTGCTGCATTTCACTCAAGCCTACATAACAAAATAAAACCGGGTAGGGGAGGAAGGGATCCAAGTGTAAAATGCGGTCAGGCCAAGGAACCAACTGGCAGAAAACAGGGACTCCATCCTCTGGAAGATAAACATTATAATTTGTGCATTAATTACAGCTCATTTACCTTCCTTATCCTGTATTTCCTCCTCCCAACTGGATTTTGAACCAAAGGCCTGAGCCTTTATACAAACAAGCTAATGGGTTCTAATGGCTCACCCTGATGCAGTGTTATTTAATCACAGCAGCACTTAATTTTCCCTGTTGTATTCAGGGAGGGGAAAAAAAAAAAAAAAAAAGACGGAACCCTCATTCAACTGTCTTATCCAAACACATCTTATTTCAGTTTTCAAATCCCATTATTTTCATTGTAGTCAAATTTTATCATGCCTTCATCTCAGACTCCTTCCCTTTAAGAAAAAATACAACAGAAACTAAAGTGTTTAACAGCATTTAAGAAAGATACAGCAGTATACAGCAGATACAGGTTGTTGCACATACTTTTAAAAGACTTTTCACCCCTTGTGTCCCAACTGTCCCCAAATCCCATTCCCATTGCGCTTTTGAATACATTCTGTTCCTTTATCTCTGTTATTTATTTCCCTCACACTTTGCTCCACACAGTCTCAATTATTTGCCAAGACAATTCTTTCTCCATGGGAGTGGACCAGGCACAGCCACCAGTGCCTCTTCAGGCTTGGAGCAAACAAAATTGGTTTGTTTCATTTCTTCCTCAGCACCTTTTGCGTATTTGGCCCTCCAGCATCACCGGATCAGTCTTGTCCTCTGCCCTTTTCTCCTGTCACTTCACAAGGTGGGGAAATGCTTTCTCACAGCATTTCTCCTTCTCAAGTGCCACTCAGCATGTTTTTCCTTATTGTCAGGCATGTCCCACGCAAGAGGCCTGGTTTTGATCTCATGGTTACAGGGAAGGGTATAAATTAAATAATTAATGCTGGCACTCCACCAATCCCACCCATTCCACTTAACATCACAGGTGCACTCACTCCACCTTGTCTTACTCACACGATTTAATTCTTGGGCTCTTTTCCTGTCCCTCTTTTTGTTGCAACCCTCTTGTTTGTGTTTGATCCTTCCATGGACCTCAGCAGCTTGTTTAGTGCTCACTTGTCTCTGCCTCTCTTTCTCCTCCATGTCTCCACTCACCTCCAGCATCCTCCTTTTCATGTCTCTCTTTTCTCTCTCCCCTCCACCAAGACTCTTCAACACTATGTCTCTCCTTGCATCTCTCACCATCAGCAACACTTCTTTTCTTTCACTTGGCCCAAACTCTTGACAAAACCCCCAAGAGTATTTAAAGAAACAGAGTGCTTAGCATGGCTAGGAAGAACAGAGTGGGAAGTAACTCGTGTAAAACCCGCAGCTCTTTCAGAAAGGTGTCACTTCCCATGAGGAATGACAAAGAACAAGGGTCAAACCTCACAGCACAACACCAGAGCACAGCCTGTCTTTTATCCACGATGGGTCATCTACAAAACAAAGAGGTGGAGGAGCCAGAACACCTCGAGTCTCCCTGAACAAATAAAGTACAATCAAAGATAATCAAAGGAAAAAGAAAGCAGGTGAAAAAGCAAAAAAAGAGGTGTTTCTGCCAAGTTGTTTCAATCAAAAATTCAAAGTGCCAGCCATTCAATCCCCTCCTTGACTCGTTTCAATTGCACCAGCAGTGGCATTGTAAAGGCAATTATTTCTGTACATACTGTTTGTCCCAAGGCACAATGCCTCCCTTGCTTTCGCCAGAGTTGTCCACCTATTACAGCATCTAACAAATACAGGTACAACTGTGACATTTTCTTGATGGTCTGCTACACAAGCTTAGAGAAATCTGTCAAATAAAACCTTTTGTATCTGAACTTCTGAAATGTAGAGTGCAACTGCTCTGCAAGTCAACAGGAAGCATTACCAGAAATATTTAAATCACATTTTATTTTTCAAATTCAAAAATAACAATTAGCTTTATTTAACATGTTACACGTCTCAGGTTTAAAATATCATGCTCTATTTAAATATCCGAGTGACAACACTATACAAATAAAATGTTACACAAAATATATTTAAGAAAATGTTTTGGTCTTCCATCTGAACAATAAATAGACAGGCACTTCTACATATACAAAGAAAGCAACCACTATTTAGAGTAATTCTTATAAGCAAGATGTGGAAATAGAGAAGATCTGAGTTTCGAGAACATGTGTAACTCTACATGAGGCTTCATGCAAACTTCAAAGTTTGGTTCGAAATTCGAAACTCTTGGGATCTGCACAATTCTAGATTCGCCACCACTTTACAGGAGATCCAAATCGTGCTTTTAAGAAGCAATGTGCAATTTCAGACATTTCCATCAAATCAAGCTACCTGATCTCATTTAGTGCCCAAACAGAAAACAAGGATTGACCAGAGTAGCTTTCCACATAAACAACATGAGCAAAAAGTCAGCTTCAGTACGTAGGCTCGAGGTGGGGGCAGCCCTACCTGCCCAGCCCCCAAAAAACCCTCGTCTTTTTCCTTATACATTGAGCTCTTAGGGGGCATTTCAAGCAGAATTGGGCGCTTTTTTTGTAAAAAAAAAAGGCTTCATCTAATAAAAGGGTAAATGCTTCAGACACAGGTACACTTTGCACAAAGGATCATAAGTAAAGGAAAAAATACCGTTCTGGGGTGCAAAAGGACTGAAAACTAAAAATTAAAAAAAAAATCTAAATTTAAAGTCTCATAAGTGTATCATGTCTAAAAGTAAAACTACATTCCTCCAATTTGTGTATTTTCAATTTACAGTGGTTTCCACACACAAACACTACTCAAGGGAAAATTAACTTCCACCATCACAATTAATGAAAGATGCATTGTGGTAGGCAATCCCTGTTTCCAGCACAGCTAATCAGTCACTGACAGCTAGTTATATCCTCAAAGTCTTTTTTAAAATTAAGACCAATATTGAAATATAACGACCACCAGGACAGTGGAAAAGCCAGGACCAAGTCTTCAAGCCATCCCTTCAAATTTTAGTATTACTCTCATTTTCAGAAGTACAGGAAAAGGTTTACAGCAAAAATTCATTATTAAACAGAGCTTCAGTGATCCAAACTTGGAAAGTTTTTTGGACTTAAGACACTTATGCACATTACTTTAACAATTTAAGTGTGGATCTTGCAAGCGTGTCCAAATCTTAATCATTTCTTGAGGCTTTCTACTATGCACTAACATTAAGTTTGTGTAGGAACAGATGTTATTTCTGTATTTCTCTTCGATATCAAACGTTTTGAAGCCTTTGTGTTTTTCCGGAGCAAGCCCAAGCTTCTGAAGGCACATTCCAGTATAAACATCATCAATAGGGTAGAGGAGTACCTGGTCAGATGCATTATTCAGTCTTAGTGCCAGATCACCAGAGTACAGGAACCCACCGCCTCCTGCGTACGGGGGATATGAACCTTCATAAACACTTTCTGGGATGTAGTACTTCAATTTTTTCTCTCTGTGAGGTCCAGCATCTTTGATCACGTCGCCTATAAATAAGTCTTTGGCTTTTTCCTTTGATAAGCTCTTCAAGTAATCCAGGATCTGATTGGTATTCACAAAAACATCATCATCACCCTTAAAAATAAACCGGACGTTTGCGCAGCTGCTGCTGACCCACTTCAGAAACAGCACCTCTTTCAGAGTCAGATTGAAGAAAGTGTCTCTGTAGTTCCAGAGGAGGATGTCTCGGTGGGTGTCACTCTCAAATTTAATCATGTGTGAAAGATCAGGAAAATTATCCTCTGGTGGGGTCTGTCCAAGTAAGAAGACCCTTCTGACTGTCACATCCCCTGATTGTATTTCCTTGCCCCAGGATTCCCTAATTGCTTGTCTTCTATCAAAATGGGGTATAAGTGATTTAATAGCCAGCAGCAGGAAAGGTTTCTGTTCACACTTGCTTGGCTGATCTATTAGCAATGAGTAATTTCTACACCTCAAATAGAGGAGGAAGTCTTTGAATCTGTCTGGCAAGTTTGCAAAGTCACTAACCTCTGAATGCACCGAGGGGTCAGGGTCACAGGAACTGAGAGCACTCAGGTTAGAAACTAAGTTCTCCTCCACAGTCATATTGGAAAGCAAGGACAGGATAGGGTTGTACAGCAGCTCAAGCTTCTGTTGCTGTTTGTTCCAATAAGCTTTGTGAGGAGTGTATTTCCTCCAAAATTTGCTACGTGGTATAACAACACGGCCTTTTGCATTCTTGTCTTGGCTGTCACTCTTTGAGACTTCCACAATCACATAAATAAAAATGTTTACCATCATCAGAATTCCCAGCAGCTTTAATCTTCTGCGTCCAACACTCATTTCTCATATCTAGAAATAAATAAAAAAAAGATTTTTAGCTTTCTTCACAGCAAGTTCTTGATCTCATTATAAAGGCAAGCTCCTTTCAAATGAAGACTATGCAAGTTAGTAGCCTAAAAACCAAGGTTACCTACACCCCCAAAAGAAGAACCAAAAGCTAATCTGTCTCTGATACATACACATATGGCTTGGGGTTTCATCAGCAAGCTGGTACAAATGTGAAGTTTCCATTTGCAGCTTAGGAAAGTTACACAGCTTTCCATGGCGAGTCTAAATTAGCCAGCAGTTTTTGCTTCTTATTTAGATCCCCTTTAAACACTTGACTGTATAATAATTAGAATCTGAGCCCTCAGCTTGGCAAACCTTTTTTTCTGCTAGTAAGGTGAGCTGAAGGGTATAGAATAAATTGCTATATGATAAGGTCAGTTATTTTTAAATTAGGTTTCAAGCTTTTTTACTTGCACTCTCACACCTTCCAACTACGTAAAAGGCAGAGCCAATTTTTAAAGCACACAATCAGTTTCTGACAATTTCACTTGGCTGCTCCTTGGAAGAAGGGCTGACAAAACTCGCCAGCTGCATTGCTGGTATTCAGATCTCAGCAGACAGAAGAGAACATGAACTTGGTTTTCTTTTTTCCCCTCCAGCTGGAAAAAGGAATTCAAATGGTAAGTGAAAGTAGAAGCGTAATTATTACTAGGGAGGAAAAAAAAACCTGAAAAGACATTTTAAAAGGAGAGGTCTCCCATATATGCAAGACTTGGAACAGTATGTGTACATCTTTGCCGTATCAAAAGTTCTGTGACCCATCTTCGGTTTTTACCGAGGGAGAAAATGGATCAATCCCTCTTTCTTCCACAGCTGTCAGAATGCAGGGTGCACAGTACAAGGAGAGACACGAAACAGTGTGTTCCTCCAGAGCAGTGCTTACCAAACTGTTTACTAGCTCTGGGGTACATCAATGTACAAGATCCACAAATAATTCAGAATGAATAAGAAGGTTACAAAGACTACGTTGAACTCACATACAGAACTCACTGCCGGAGACACTTTCATGTGCCAGGAGGATAAATTATTATTGGAAGATCAGAAAAACCTAATTAAATAAAAAATTGGTACTGACTGTTGAAAGCCCAGCTGTAAGCACTGCCTCAGGCCCTGAGGTCACAGAGCAACAGCAGACAGGAAGGCAAGCTGAGAAGTACACCTTGTACTTGATGCTCTGTTCTTTTTTGCAGCCATCCCCAGACACCTGAGCTAGACTGACCCTTGGTCTCTTAGAGTTTGATCAGTCTTTGTTTTACCCTTCAATAAGTTAAACACTAAACTACTAAAAATTTAGGAAGAAAGCAGCAAGTAAATAATCCGTAATCCTTTTTTCTCTTATTTGACCCATAATCGTTATTAAATCCAAAAGGGGATGTGTGGGGATTTTTTTCCTGAACTGAAATCCAAAGCCACTTCTAGAAAAAGCAGCTTCTCTGAAAAATCCCTGTTCTTCCTCATGTACCATCTGCATATTTTTCTTTGTATGTGCTCAGGCCAGATCTACTTTACTTCATATTCTATTCTCAGTCAGGCATGAAGCTTCTGTTCTAATTTTAAAGTAGTTTTCTCCTATACCTCAAAGAAAAAACCACAATTGTGGTCAGTGCCATCATTTAAGCTAAACAGCTGAACTGTTAAGAAAGCACTGGTTGGTCACACAGACTTCAAAGAAACTTCATCTTCCTCTTTCAACTGCCACTAAAATCAGGTACGTTTACTGTTTTGCTACATTTCCCTTTCACACAAATATACTGGAGAAGGAGCAGTCCCCTGTTTTGTGCTGTTCCAGAGAGCTCAGCTTGCACATCAGGGCTTATCTGCCCTGTCCTTCTCACTAAGCAACAAATGATGTGGTATCTGACCTATGATCCCGGGACTCCAGAGACAACAGAGTGATTGCTCCCTCCTAGGAACAGCCAACAAACGTGGGACTGTCAAGAGCTTAGCCAAAGCTTGATTTTTCAGGATATGCACACAGCTCATCTGCCACTGCCCCCAGCTTACTAAGCTGTGAGTATTCAACACCTCTAAGTCATCTGGATACTTGACCTGAGACTCTTCTGACACAATGAGACACCATTTGCAAAGACTTTATTGCAAACACTCAACAAAATCCCTCAATCCACTATGACTGCAATCCCCTGCAGCAAATGAGACAGGGATCCTGAGCAGAAAAACCCCCATTTACTGTTAGAATTGGTAGGACTTTTCAGCAGAGAAAGTGCAAGTCTGGCGAGATGACGGTGGCTCCATCACACACAGCACAGCAAATGGTATCACCACCACAAGGAAATACTCCCAGCATCAACCCTGTTCCAGGCTCTGGATCCACGAGCAGCTGAACCAATCAAATCATCATTTGTGCAGGCCCAAGGTAGAACCCAAATCTGCCACCTCCTTAAAGTCTGACAGAAGCCATGGCCTTTCACTGCAAATACTTCACTGAGGGCAGGAATTAGGCTGTATTTTCTAAGTGGGCTGAGTACCACATCTGCATTATCTGACTGCCAAACCCAAGCATTACAAGTCCATTTACTTACTGGGGCTGACAAAAGATAAGATAATCCCTATTACCTGCGGGTATCACACCCACCACCCTAGGGGTTCAGGACTAAACTATCAGGAATCCCGCAAAGCCAAGCTGTAGTTCAGGTACCCAACAGCCTTAACGACCTCTCTCTCTTTGCAGAGGCTGTAACTGGTGCCAGGGCAGGCTTGGATCTTCCCACTTAACTTCAGTTTAGGGCCTGACATCCCTTACAGCAGCTGGACACGCAGCACCACTTCTGGCAGCTCCAGCAACAGCACGCGCAGCAGTGACACTACGCTTCTGCAAATAACTGTTTTAGCTGCTTAACACACCACAAGCCATATGGAGTCCTTCTAACCTCCTGTGAGATGCATCAGTTGTCTTAATAGCTCAGCTCTGTTCAGTGAGTCAAGAGATTTCGGGATTGAGCAACAGCACAGTTTTGGAACGAGATGATGTTGAGAGCCTCAGGCTGTTGTAACGAGTCTGTGCTATTTCCAGCTTTAAAGAACTTGAATGCTGTTTATTTTCCAACTACACGCAGTCAAATCTCTTTTCCCCCCTCAGAATTTTACACAAATCCACTTTTATACAACAGTGATTAGGAAAACCTTAAGAACAGGAAAATATTGAACAGATACCCGTGTTGTCCTCCTGCGGAAGCCTGTCTCACACAGTGGTTACCGCTGGAAACAGCCAATGTTTTCTGTGCTCTCCAAGCCAGACGGCCTGAAACAATGTTCCAGTTGCAGGAAAGTAACCACGATAACAACACGCTACTCAAAGCATCAAAAAGTGCACTGAAATTCAGAGCTGCTGATGTTTATTTCAACATTAATTATTTGCATATACCTGCTTGGAGACATGTTTCAGCATATTATTTAGCTTTGGGAGAAAGTCTAATCTTCCAGTGTTTTAATACCAAAGGACACCAGTGAAACTCGGGCATGGAATTTCAAGATCCGAGTAAATATAGCAAGACTAGGGAAGGATGTGCATATATTTTCCTAAAACACAACCCAAGGCATAAAGAATTGTAAAGACTTTGAATAAATGCCAAAGTAACTTCACATTCTATCTCCCACTAGTTATCTTCAGCACATTTTCACTCAAAAAAAAAAACAAACCAAAAAACAAAAAACAAAACAAAAACAAACAAACAAACAAGAAAAAAACAACCAAACCCAAAAGCACTACCAAAAACCTCACGAACTCCACTAAAAAAAACCCCCACATCTGACAGAACCAATGGTAGTGATGCATTTCTCCAGTAATGCTCCCCTGGTTTTCTGTAGTAAGGTTTTAGAGGGCCAGACTTGCCTTTGAGCAATGTTTACTTATGTAATTGAACCTAGTGTCACTTTGTCCAACCATTTTTTGAATCCCTCGATATTTTCAACTTCCACGAATTATGCTGGTTCCTCAGTTTTTTCCGCACACCAAGAACTTGGAATGACTTGCTGTTCTATTACCACACAAGAGAGGAACCCTCGGAAAATACAAATTAATACTAAAAAATATTTGACATTATTTGCTCTATATACATTTGCCATACGAGCTGTATGATGAGCTTTCATCTGTCAGCCCTTCCCCTTCTATCTGGTCATTTTTTGATATGACAGTAACAACAACAAAAAGAAATAATTTAGTATTTTAATTCAGTACTTTAAAAATTTAGTGGAGATTTTTTTTTTTAGAGTTACATATCAGTGGGGCTTGGTATGCCGTGCAAGCCTCAGAGTACACTCAGTTCTGCACAAAGACTATGAAGTCATCATGCACCCCACACAAGGGATGGCTCTGAAGTGCAAGAGCAAAGCAAGACTCCACTTGCAGGCTCTCTGACCTCATCCAAGTCACAGCCACAACCTAGCAGAGGAAACGTGTCCCAGCAGGGTTCTTCTCCAGCATCACAAGTGACCACATTCCTGCACCGGGTCGAGTCAACCTTCATTAGTTGAGAACACCATCCTACAAACCTGCCAGCAGACAAGCAGACCATCGCTGAGGCCAGCTCCTGTGGGTGCAGCACAGACAGCCCCTGCAGCTATCTGTGGGATCTGTGAGCACTACCTTTAAATTTCTCAGACTGCTACCACCTGCATGGCAGCAGGTTTTTGTTATGCAGAGCCTTGCTTATGGAAGCAATCAGGTAACTCCCTGCGTATCAAGGCATCCATCAGAGCAGTCATATTCTGGTGAAACTCCAGAAGTTAACTCGTCAAAAAGCTGCTACAAATCGGTGGGGAAATCCCTACTGCATTCAAGTTTGTAAAAGCTTCATAAGAACTCAAAACTCCCTCTCTAATGGTTTACTTGAGTGCTGTCCCACACTACTGACGTCAGCTTTCAACAGTGCTATTAAAGACCAAACAGTTCTTTCATTTACTGCTGAATGCTAAGTTCTGAGGAGCAGAATTCCAGAATTTTCACAGTAAGTTATACTAAGTTTCCTGTCACCATTTGGACTCATTTCAGGTGTTCCCCTCCCTCTAGCTCTTCGAGTGGAAAAGAGAAGCTACCAGGACGCTGCCTTTTAAGGTGTGCTATTTAAAATAACATCTATGAAGCAGAAGTTTTTGTTGACTTTATATTGGTGCTTAGAAATACTGCAGCAACCCCCACAGAGTCTGCATCGAGTTATCTTTGCATCAAGTTATCTTTACGAAGTCATTCAACAGTAAAAACTTACTCTTAACTTCTTTAAAACCACCCTATGTGAAGTTCCTGCTTGACGGAACACTCAGACGGAAGAGATACCATCGGCTCACCACTGTCTCAAACTGAATATTTCCCACCCCAAAACAAACTGCTGAAATCCCCAAACCCCTAACCAGAGAGTAATCTATTTTTTCATCCATTTTTAAATAAGTCAGCTACCAGTCAATCATCAGACCATCCCAACCCTGTCTGTATCTTAAGTTATTTGCAGGTGTTTCTCACAAAAGCTCTGGGGTTGATTGAGAAAATATTTAAATACAGTGCACCTACTGAATTCACCTAAAGTTAGACCTAAATATTTTTTCTTGACCTGTTAAAATTAAATCCTTGAATTGGCTGAAAGAATGTTCAGTTTCGTATTTGAATTGTTTTAAGTGTTTCTATAGAAGATCCAGGCTTATGCAAGAAAAGCCCTAGAGCCATTATGAAAAATATTCTGTAAACTCAATCCCAGGTTTAATCAATATTCCAGTTTTTGTACTGGTATAGAGTACTTGAGTTTGGTCATGATTTTCCACAGGGATGAGCAAGCAGTGGAGCTGCACATGTACACCACACCTACAATAAGCCAATTTAAACAATGGCAGTGTCTCAATAAATCAGCGCATCGTGCTAATATTACCATTCTGTACTGGCATACCTGCAGCCACACTAGACAGCTATGAAGGTGTTCCTAACTGCTCAGGAAAAAAACCCAAACCCAAAACAAACACAAAACTTGTGATGAAAAAGGTTTGGTTTCTCACTTTCGCAGTAAAAATGTTTTGGGTTGTTGGGTTTGGGGTTTTTTTCAGTAATTGAGGTTTCACACTGACAACTGAGGGTAAGACCTCAGCTAGCTATAAAAATTAATATTAAAGTTTAATATGCCAGTATTTGAGGGCCCATGGTAGCAGATGTGACCTATTTTTCCCAACTTGTTAATACAAAAAATTCCCATGTCATTCTAAGGTCAGTTCAAGCTTTAAAATGACGACGTTGTAAATTTGTTAGGAATAACCCGGAGCTGCCAGGCTTCTGATTTAAGAACTTCAGTTTTCACGCGACAGGCTTCAGCTTGAACGAACAGCAGATTATAAAGAATCAAGAGAAGGGGTTTAACCAAGTGTCAGCAGAGAAATATTTCTTGGAACAAAATTAATTGTCATTCATCATGTCAATTAGAAGTTGGGGAGCACAGTTCCATGGCAGCTTAAAACAGCTTCAGTCATAGCTGACTCATTCCTGTAACTTATTCCTTCCCCTGCATAAACTGCACGGTCCCATCTACCTTTGCACTGATTTGATTGTGGTGAATCAGTTCAGGGAGCTGGAGAAGAGCCTACAATAAAGCAGCAATTAGCTTTCAGCCAGCTCACACCACTCGAGGATGTGCTGCACAAACACCAGGAGTGGTGCAGGAGAAGAGGGAAGGCTCACACAGCCCAGGCCACAGCAGAGCCCATCTGTCATCAGCTAAAGCTTTCATGTACCAGCACACTGCTGCTGCTGCCCAGCACTGCTGGGCTGCTTCCCACCTCCACCAGGGCTCCTCAGGCAGGGCCAGACACAAACAGCACTGCTCCACCAGAGGCACAAAGGGTCTGGGCAACCTCATCCACTACAAGGTACTCCCCGGGGCCCAAATTCCTCTGACACTTTCTGTATCCAAGTCAGCGCGGCAGCTGCTGACCCAGCGTGGCCCACCCTGTCTGCTGTTTGCTCTGGGGTTCCTTTCAGCTGCACTTTATCTGCCCATAATTACTAGAAAGCCAAGGAAGTGGATAAGGAACCACCTTCCTCCCAGACACCTCGTGCTTGGATCAGTGCTAGTCCTGGTAAGAAAGAACAAAGAATGGATATGACACACTGCAAATCTGACCGATGCTTTCAGTGGGCATTTAAAGAGAGAAAGTCTGCAGGACAGACACTCTCTTACTCCTTACTTGCGTGCTGTATTTGAAATAAAACTCATGATTTAGAAAACCTATGCAAAATACAGACATCCTTAATTTCCACAAACAAGACAACTCATCCGCTCTTGATATCTCTTCCAGTTTTATCTTACAACCGGTTATTAAGCCTTCCTTAGCTGTATTCCAACCACCTTTATGCCTGCACTGAGAACACTCATTATTTAGTCGACTAACAAAACCATCCTTTAAGTACCATACCTCAGGTCATCAAAATTTTACCTCTGATTTGTCTTCTTGCCGCCCATGTTAGACACAAAACACACTGCTAAAAACTATGTTTCAAACGCAAGAACAATGTAACATTGCCTGGCTGATTAAGCCACTACCTACCCCTGGCGACCACTGTCCTTTTGGGTTAAAAATAAACAGTGGTTTTCAATCTGACTTCCCCAAGCTGCTGCCTTTGTGTGATGGGATACACAACTGGGATGGAAAACTTCCCAGCCATCTCAAGCCATATTCCCCTGTCAGTGCTATGTGGTTACTCACAAGTCAATTCAAACTAAATTCATACTGTGAATATTTATGTCAGAATTCTGGGATCTGCCTCTGAACTTACAGTACTGAGCTAAACACGTGTTGAAGAATGCAAAACCTACACTTTAAAATGCAAATACATGAAAAATACTTCTGCCTTCAACTGGTTTTGGTTACAGGTATAATTAACACTTACAGGAAAAGTTCTTCATATTTTTGAATAATTCATTTAAAGTTCAGAAAAATCAGTGGAGTTGTAAGTAGAGAAGTTCATTGTCCTTCAAAGCTGTGAAAGCTAAGATACAGATCTCATTCTAGCCTATCAAGTTTATGGAAAAGGGAACCATTTCTCCAGCAGCTTTAGGCAGCTAAAGATGCATATAAGTACCAGGAGGATTTTGTAAAGGATCTTTAAGCCGGTTAGGCAGCTAACTCCCATTTTTGTTAACAGCAGATATGCACCTAACCCGATTACAGACTTCTAAATCCAAGTAGCACCTTCTGTACCTGCTACCTGCACACCAAAGTGTGTGTCCACAAAGGTTTGAGTAATCAACTTAAGGCTGTTTTGCATGGGTTTAATTGTTTTTATTCAAAACCAAATCAACAATAACTTTGCAACAACAATTTCCATCCCAAAGACAGCTTTCCATTAGCATTTTCTAACTTTCAAACACCCGACTCAAAAATAAAATTGCTCTAGTAAGATAAACCAGCACTAAATTCAGGGTACACTCGGGCATTCAGCAGCAGGTCTCCTTAAACTCAGTTAAAAGAATTCCACCCTTTCCCACGCCATGAATACCCATATTTGCGTGGCTCACTGTGTTACATTATGCATAACCCTGAAGACAAGAGAACAGAAGAGGTTATTTCTCAACCCACTTAGTTCCTAAATTCAGTTCACGACCCAGCTGCACAAACAGCTACACCAGCACAAGGCCGGGGGCACAGACACCGCTTCAACCATCGTGCTTCCAAACCGCCCCGGGATACAGCAGGATGCTCCCGGCAGGAATCTGGGCCAGGAGCCCGCAGCAGGAGGCTGAGCATCCCACAGCACGCACACCTCGGTGGGGCGCAGAAACCCTCACCACCACCGTGCTTCTCCTGGAAATTCCATTCAAATACGCAGGTCGTCAGCCGGTTCATAAACCACTGAGCCTCTGAGAATTACCCTGTTAGAGGAAAATTAGTCATTCTCACCCACAAGTCAAGATTTCTTGCTCATTTGATCTAGATAGCTGGGTTACAATTGAAGTGATTTGGTCAATTCACTTTCAAGACTAACTCTTCTGAGGGTGCTTAAGATGAAGCAGCTGTTAAATTTCAGAAGTTATTTACAAAGACGAACAAAACTATCTCCAAATTAAACGCTTTTCAACTCTTACTGTTGTACTTCTCCCAAACAACAAAGCTTTCTTAACCAACTGCTGATGGAAACTGTTTCATCAATTCTCCCTTTAAAAATCTCAGCACCACACCCATCACACACTGGGATTCTTTTCCTTACTTAAACGCTAATTGCCTCTCATGAGGCACGAATTCAATCATTCTTCTGCACAGTTCATCACAAGACAGGTTAATGATCCAGTCTTCTCACTGTTTTTCACCCGATCTGGAGACTCGGGGAGGTTTGTACTTCGTCACCTTTGAAATACTAAAAAAGCCCAAGGAAATCTGCGAGAAACATACAGGCAAAGTGCAGAATCGAGTCCAAGGTACCTGTCAGTGCTTCCTATGTAACAGCAAAATGTGACTGGACAGGTCTGACATTTATTCCCCAGCTTTTGCTCGGCGACTTCTTCACTCTCTATTAAAACGACAGGAAGAGCCTGTATTTCATTCTACCATCATCATCTGTTCTTTCCTTTTTGCTGTTTTTTAAGCACGCAAAGGGTGCTTGCTTACATAAAGAGACACAACAGTGAGCTGATAAAAACATCTAAATATATCTCAGTGAGGTCAGAAAGTGGCTCAAGCAGGGATAACACATTAGGAAGTTTTGCAAACGCACTCACAGGCACAAATTCTTCTCTAAACCACAGGAAGCACTGTCCTGTGCAGGGCCAGGAGTTGGACTCCAGTGATCCCTGTGGGGATCCCTGATCCAACTATGATTCCATGATAAAGCACTCATATGAACACAGCCTATGACACACTAGAAACATCAAATAATAACCCCGTGATTGCACATGCACCCAACCACCAAACCGTCTTCATAAATTAACTGTTAACATTCTGGTTTAAAATGTATTAGGGACTAAAATTGCATATACCGGGGAAAAAAATTTAAAAGTTTAAATTTAAGAAGTAAATGGGAGCTTACTTGCTTCAAAATTACTTATGCATTTCTACCATAGAGTAATAGAAAATGTAATAAAGAGACATACTAAGAAAAAAATCCCAAACCAAGAACCTGTGAGAGGGACAAAGATGGTTTCAAGGTTTTGGAAGGCAATCAATCCTAATGGCCTTCAAGAAACATTAGCATGAAAGCTATCCATGTTAAAATGCTCATTATTTTAATGAAATACATACTTTTTCTATATGCTGTGCTTTTTACAGAAAACTTGTTGCCGTAATAAGTTCACTTATTACGACAGTAATCTTCCCCCCATCCTGCCAACGGCCTACCCTTGTCAAGTTTGAGAATTACACACTTTAAGCTTTACCGACAAGAAACCTACCAGCCTCTGCTACGCAGACAGCAAACTCTTCAAAAAGAAGCAATTAATGGGTTTTTTACAGCAGGACACGTCGCGAAATCCAGTAAGAGACAAAGATCTGGAATGTCAGCCCTCGGTGCGTTTCCGACAGAGCTGCTTTAGTCACTTGGCAGCAAAAGGCACAGGTCTGACAGCACACAGGAAAAGTCCATCAAGTAACCAACTCTGAGAAGTTTCACAACCTCACAACCCGCCTGAAGTAAAGATTTTGCAAGAACATCTGACACATTTGTCAAAAACTCAGTGATCTGTCGAGAAAGAACAAGTTACCAAAGAGGTTGGCTGAGGATTTTAATTGCTACTGCTCAATCTTTTTTCTGTCCTTTGGGTAATTTGGAGCAATATGGCCATACAGGTTTTGGTCAAGTGCACAGATCAATGACAAGCCAGCCCTGCTTCCAGACTGCTGTGACAATGACAATATTGGCTGTGGTAGGAGACATGACCACATCCTATGTTTCAAACATGATCAGCACTGACACGGCCTTTTGTCACCACCATTTTTCCCTCCTTTGAACGAATTTACACAGCCAGCAGGAAAAATTACAGTCAGAGCTGGATCCACTGCAAAAATAGCTGCACCAGGTGGCAGTAAAATAACAATTCCTCAGGGTCTCAGCACTGACAAGTCACCATGGAGCAGCACTCCTCCGAAAGACTTGGTTCTCCAAGGAATCTTTGCCAGGGTAGGAAAGAAGACGAAGACTCAAATTCTGCTTTTTTCTCCCTCTATATACACTGTGATTTATTCATACAGACAGTTGCCCAGATTTGCCAGCACAGAACACGACACCACTTTATCCACTCTCATTTCTCATCAAACACTGCTTTTTCTCTGAGCAAACACCACTTCTCCACTGATCTCCTCAGCAGCGTCTTCATTACCCAGAAGTACTTAAAAATTTCAGGACCAGCTTCCAGGCAATAATAATAAATTTTTTTACTACCAGTGACACTGTGTTCATTAGGAACAGTCTCTGGGGAGATTAGTGAGTTTTACCTACTATGAATCAGGGCATCAGACAGCCAGCTAGCACTCCCAGCCATCGAAAGCATGACCTTCAAAACAAGTCCCTTCAGCAGTGCTACCTTGCTGCATTTTCCTCATCTTGGGGAAAATAAACGAGCACAAATCCAATCAAAACCACTTTACAGGTGACAGAATTACTTCAAATATATTCTATTTTTGATCACTTTATGCTCTATCTGTAGCCCTTTCACAGCCATACGTCTCAGTACTGCACACCACCTCCTGTAGAAAGTCACACGTTCAAAGCAAGCAGCAAAACCAGGATTTCCTTTAAGCCAAAATATTTTGATTCTAACTGACAGTATTACATTTTTAGGTACAAGACAAACATTCTGTATTCTAATCCATCTCCACGGCAGCACTGGTTTTTTAAAAGATACCTATCTTCTCCAGTTGTTTACGACCTCGGGAAGAAAAAAAACCCAAACAAACAAAAAACAAAAAACCCAAACCATTACAAATTACATCTGCCGAATGAGAAAAGCTGATTCTCCGTTTCGTTTCCTCCACGCATTTCGTAAATATTCAGCGCTCATTGAACTCCTCCGGTGGTTTATCAGGCATCAGGCTGGGTCACCGGGTGGCAAGGCAGCCTCTGCCAGCAGCCTGGGCTCTCCATCCGAACCAAACCCCGAGCGTGCCACTCACCGGAGTGTCATCTGCCGCCCCCGCCCCACCCTCCGCACACGCCCTCGGTGACAGCACCGGAGCCTGACGCCAGAGCGGAACTTGCAAGAAGAACACGAAACCGCTTGAAGCAGCTTGGAAAGAGAACTGGATTCCGCGCTGTCTCTCTTTAAGACGGTGAGCAATAATTTACCAGAAAATTCCTCAAAGGACAACGCTATAATCATGTTTCCTCAATAACTTGCAGATGACATGTCTAGCATGTAATTTTAAGCGCGCATCTTTCCACGGCCAGACTAAACTCCTCTGTGCCCAAACCAAGCCTTTCTGTCCAAAATATATTAAAAAAAAAAAAAAAAAAAAAGGAGGGGGGGGGGGGGGAAAAAAAAAAACCCCCCCGGGAAAAAAAAACCCCAACAACCGAACTACGCAAGCTCTTAATTTGCATAGTTAAAACTAACCATGAGCATTTAATAATCAACCCCAACAGCACTGAGCATTTTGGGAAGTCGGATTAAAGCGTTACTCAAGTAACTTTCACCACAAATTTTTGCAGGATGACTAATGAGTCGCGAGCTGCAGTTTAGCCACAATCCCTGCGAGTAACCTGAAGTCCCCTCCTGACGGGGTACAGGATGTGTCAGGAAGTTTGAAGGACTAAAAACCATCATCTCGTGAAGGAGCACACATATTCAGGCGAACTCCAGCAAAAATACCATTTTCCTCCCGTTCAGGTCCACCAAAGCCCATGCTTTAGTGCCACTACCTCAGCACTAGATGATCTAGAATCCTGACGCGGGTGTTAATAATTAAGCCGCTGGGTCGCAGCGGGCTAATGAGGTGACCCCAGGAGCGGTGCGAGTGTCCCCGCTCCGCCGCCGCCCTCTGTCCCTCCCCTCCAGCCAAGGAGCGGATTGCAGCAGCTCCCGGCACTGCAGCAGCCCCACGGCTCGGGCTTTCTCTGGAAAACCCTCACGGCTTCGGCACCAACGCCGTCTCCCCACGGTTAATCAAATAAATAAATAAATAAATTTTTAAAAAGCGACGACAAACATACGGTGGGGCTGAGCTGGCCTAAGTTTCATCCATGCCCAGCGGACCGCGCCTCTTCCCCGCCTCGCTCTCGCCGCTCTGGCTGCAACATGTGCCGGCTGCCCGTGCTGCCGAGCGCCGGGGCAGGGACTCCGCGCCCGCGTGCTTTAACCCCACCCTGCCGCCGCCTGTCACCTCCCAGTCGGGGAACAGAAAAAACCCAGCCCTAAAAAAACCCAAATTTATGTCTCCGGCCGTCCGCCCCCCCGCCGCCAGCTCACAGCGGTCACTACGCAAATAAGCGAGAGGCGGCGGGGAAGGAAAACCCCACGACCTGGAAAACCACGGGGGGTAAATACCAAGTTTAAAAATGGGGCTTTTTCTGCCCCCCGTCCCTCCTCAGCCGCTCCGGCAGCGCCGATCTCCGCCGCCCCGCGGAGGCAGCGCTGGCGGGGGCGGCAGCCGAGCTCCCCCCGCACGTACCTTGCCAGGCTGCCGCGGGTCTCCGCCGGGGTTCTTCCTGCCGCCGCCTCCGCATCCACCATGCTTTGTCCTGCCGCGGGCTGCCCTCGCCGCGGGGTCCCACCCCGCCCGGCCCCGGCCTGCCGCCCCACCACGGCCCTGGCGGCCGCCGCGGCTCCGCGCTCCCGCCCCGCTCCG
>VYXC01005878.1:563495-609193 GCA_013397175.1 Platysteira castanea
ACAGTAGTTTAGAAAGATCCACCAGGAAGAAAATGAGGATTGTTGGGTATTCAGGGAAGGGAGGATTAGGAAGAGAGAGAAGCATCCACCTGTAAAAATGCACCCCTTCACACCTCAACTAGGAGAGTATCCAATTATTTCTTAAATGTGCCCCAGACTTTTTGCCTCAGCCTCCTTGCCTTGTTAGCCATTCCACATATTTATTATTCTTTGCATGAAATAATACTTCCTGACATCTGTTCCCAGTTTGTTTCTCTTTAATTTCCATTTATAGCACATTTTCCTATCCTCTGACCATGTTAAAATAAAACAATAAGTATGTTTGACACAGTGCAAGTTACTTAGGATCATGATCCTTCCCTGACCTTGATTTTTTCTTTTATAAAATATGTCCTAAAACACAGAAAGCACTTGAATGAACTTAGTTGAAAAAGGCAATGGAAAGCTCAGAGAGTCACAAAGCACTCGTTTCACAGCGGTACTGCCGCCTGTGACTCAGGAGCAGCACGAGGAGCAGTTTGTGGTTACAGCCCAGTTCCTCTCTGACAGGGATCAGCTGAAGGCATTTGGGGAAACAGAGGTGCTGGGGGCTGTGCGGTTCCTCTGTGTCACAAGAGAGCAGAACCGGGAGGCTGTAAAAGACAAGGCAGCAGTGGGACAGGCACGGCAAAGGAAATGTTAATTCCCTGTGCAGTGACACAAATTGGCTTGAGGGATGCTTCCCCTTCTGACCAGGCAGATGGGAAAAGGTGCCCTTCCCTCGCTCCAAAGAGATTTTGCGTCCAAGTGCAATCTGGCAACTCCACAAGCAATAAATTCTCAAGGAGAAGCGATGAGGAGCGCTTTAGTTATGGCACGAGAACCTTTTATGTTGTCATCTCTATATTGGTACAAGCCCTCAATGTAATTTTAGCTCAGGAGGAGGTTGCTTATGAAGCGAATATAAAATGGCAAGAAGCAATGTAGCCTCCAGCCAAATGTGTGTGCACACCTTCCAGTCAAGGGACAGAGCAAGCCAGGAGCCTGGATTGTCACCTTTTTATGGACCACCAGGCAGCTCTCCCGGGAGGACCACCCTGCTCTGTACAAGTGCTGGCCTGCTCAGAGGGCCCCTCCAGCTCCTGCTGAGCCAGCTCAGTGTGCTGGGACATCCTGCTGGGACCAGGCCGACGGGGTTGCAGCCCTGAACGGAAACACACGGGGCTGAAAACCCTTCTGGGAGCCTCTGTGAGCGCAGGGGCAGCAGCTGCTCTGCAGTTGGGTGCTCCAGCAGAGATGTGGGCACTGCAACAGCCAGGAGCCATCCGGGCAGGCCAGATCCTGTGCCCCTGACCTGCCTCTGGCTGCTCTCTTCACTCAAGTGTTTTTCTGATAAGGCTTCAGCCTGCCAGGCTGCCAAGGGCATTTTTTTAACCCATGTTCTGAACGTGCACCTTGGGTTTCTTCTGAGGCTTTCTGAGGTCAAACCAAACCATGACAAACAGGACTGAGAGCAGCCACGTTCAGCTGTGCTCTGACAAAGCACTGTCCCCTCAAGCACACCGTGCAGCTCCGTGCCAGGGCTGCACCACTACAGCCCGAGAGCCAGAAGGCGATGAGGGTGGATGGTCTTTGGGGAAGCAGATCAGAAGTGGCTTTGAGGGCTCGCCAGCAAATAGCTGCACTAGGTGCTCTGCACATGCAGGACTGCTCCTTTTGGAAAACCAGCACCTCCCACTGCCCAGGAGCTGCTCCCCTGATTGTCCCCTGGCTCCCAGGAAGGTGCAGCCAGGTTGGCCAGCCCTTGGGAACCACTGAATCCTCAGCGGCACGGGGCTCACAGGCACAGAAATGTGTGTTTGTGCTTCTGCTCCCTGAGCTTCCTGCACTTCACCCGCTCTCCTGGGCTTTAACTCTAAGCAGACAGGGCTCACACAGGTGGATTTGTTCTATAAAGTCCATGGTTTGGAAGGATAAGCATGAGCTCCCCCTAAACTGCCTGTTTCTTCTGCTCATTTCTCCTCTGCCACAACTGGCCAATTTATCTTTGCTGTTCATCCAGCCCAGCATTTACAGCATCTGGGAGACTCCAGGACTGAGTGAGGGGAAAAACAGAAAAGCTGTGCTACACTCCAAGGCCTGATTATGCAAAGGTTTGTGCAAACAGTGTTGCTGCTGCCTTGGAAAACAGGTTGGGAGGAGGGGATGAGAAAGCTTCACAGCGTGACTTACCCCTTTCTTGGGGCTACAATCTGGGTTTAACCATCACCACCTATTTTATGTGCAGAAACAGGAATTATGAAAAAACAATGGTCTTTTTTTTCTAAGTTGCAATCTCTTTATTTGATTAAGTGGTCTGAGTCAACAAAGTCATACTCTCCTCTATTTCTGACAGTTTCTTCAGCATCTGGCTCACCTTGGCCTCATCAAACTCCAGGCAGAGAAACTCTGATTCCTACAAAAGAAGAGAGAACAATATTTGAGAAAAATAATTATGTTTGATCCCTGTGCAGAAAGAAACATTTGGCGAGGAATTTGACAGCTTAACTCCATTTGGCCATGGGATTTCTTGCATTTTCCTGTCTGATCAGGAGTGCTAATTTTTATCAGTGATAAAAATCCAGGTGGGATCTGCCTGAGCAAGATGTGTTTGCAGGAGACCACGTAAGAAAGCCTGAACAAAACCCTGGAGTATCTCTCACAACATTCCTTGATAAGGAAGCACTGGAAAAGGCAGATCTCAAGCAATCCATGAGTTAACCCCTGAGGCCTTGTGGAGCACCGTGCAGAAGACAGACCACAGACCCTTGCTGAATTAACCATTCTCCACGGACACGAGCAGCCCCGGACAGCATCAGCCTACCCCGAGCAACTGCTGCAAACTGGGACTGCAAAGCCAATGCCTCTTCAGCTCCCACTGAATCTCCCCAGTTTTAGCATCTGTGTTTCCCTAGACCCGACTAGAAAAGTCCAGAGCAGGCTTTCACAGAACAGCTACTGCAGGAGGAGCAGCTTTTCTCACCACCCCAAAATAATCCCAGTATCTGTAACACATTACCAATCTCGTTTCACAGACAAGATCTGACAAGGGCTCTCCTCTCTGTAACCTGACCTCTCACTGCTCCACGTGTGTTCCAGCCACGGGCTGGTTTCTATCCCGACCTTTGGGGAAGGAGTGGCAGTGCTATGCTATGCAGAGACCTGGTCCTCCCTGGGATGACCTCCAAGGCCAAGCTCCTGTTGACATCTCAGGCTTTCCAGCCACAACTCTGCACCCCGAGTCATGTGAGCCCATCCACAGATTTAATCAGGCCAGCGTTGCCCATGCAACCTTTGAGATCTGCTAAAGCTGATTTCATAGCTTAATCACACAGGGAATGCGAGTGGACAGGAGGAGATGGAAGCGCCTGTTTCTGGAGGAGATGTTTGTGCCTGAGCCTAAGGCGTAAGGAGGACTTTTTTTTTTTGTTCCCCTCTTCAGGTTTTGTCAGTCAAAAGGAATGTAAGTTGATCAAAACAAAACTCTTTGATTACACAAAGACACTGCCACTTCATGCAAGTGTAAGTGCACTCATTAAACATTCTTTTAGCTATAAAACAGCTAAAACTCTCCCATTGGGCTGGACGGTGTCTGGTTATCCACTCTCAGGTGGATGAACCTAAAACTTGACCCAAGAGGGCTGTAAATCAGGCTGCTCAGAACTGAGCTTCAGTTTTATTTAATGCTTTGCTAGTTTATCTCCCCCATGAAAAATGGAACAAAAAATAAGATGGAACCGTGGAATACAGAAAGCCTTTCTCCTTCCCTAAGGCGTCCTCCAGGAGAAAGACAAATGTGGTATCTGTGCTCATCCTCAGCAGGAAACAAGGCATCCCTTCTGATCCTTCCTATTGCTAAAAAATAATTCAGCCCCCTTGGACTTAAGCAGAACCAAAATGGAACAAATCAGCCACTGACTCGAAGTCCTGAAGCCCAGCACTGCGGCTGCCCAGGCTGGAATCTGGGGTTCAGCTTCAGGCTGGGAAGCCAAGCTGGATGCCCTCAGGAAGGTGTGGGAATGGACACCCATTTTCTGCAGCCGCCTCGGTTTTGTCCCCACGCACTTTCCCACCCCTCCTCCCCTTTCACTCCAGAGCCCGGGCTATAAAAAGGAGCTGCAAAACAAAACATCCAAGAAACACAAACTGCCCCCAGCCTTGAATCGGGTTTTCTAGGAGCTGCAACAACAGAGTGCTGCAAAAATATTTATATGAGACTAAGAGAAGCACGACTTTTTCTGTCTCAGTAACTATACTTAAAACCCCCATGTATTTTTAGAAAACCAATCCTCACGAATTGAAAACTTTAAAAAGCACAATTGTTCTCTATTGCATCAGTTTGGCCAGCTACTTAAAATGCTTTCTAGCAACTCTGATACACATAGTATTTTTAAGTTTTAGCCACTACATTGGAACAACAGAAAAAAAACTCCTCTCGATTTGCGTATCATTTTATCCATATTCATTTCCACTTGATTCAGAGGCCCCCTACAACAACATTCGGCATTTCAGAGCCACCAGCCAAGGCGCCAGGCCCACTCTTAGAAGTCTCCACTCGATGTGGTGCTTGTAAGATCATTAGTGGTTCTTTGTAAAGGAATTATCCTGGCTTGAATTACCAGGAAAGCGCTCTTCAGACAGTACAAAAGCATCAGCTTCGGATGCCTGTGTGCAAACACAGCCAGCCCAGCCGAGTGCTTCTGGACTTGCGCACCCCCGCAGCTGCTTCCTGGAGCAGTGGGAGTATTGTAGGGGTCTAGGTCCGATCCTTTCCGAGCAGGCGATGCAGCCATTTGTTCTGCAAGATGGGAGTCAATGCAACTGCACTGCTCTGGAAGATACTTTATTCTCCCGTGTTAGGTTTTGTAGGATCCTTAGAGCAGGATGTTTTAAAGATTTAGCTGCCCCTTGCATAAGTAAAAACCCAATCTGTAATGTCACCAAAACTTGCCTTCAAACAGCCTGGTACCTTTCACTGTGATTAGGAACCCACATTACTTTTCAGCCTCCCTAATTTTTTTTTGGTCAACAGAGACAAAAAAGAACTCAGAATTCCAACAGAAGTTATTAACAAAAGCAGGAGAGTTCAGAAGTGCTGCCTTTTTGGACAGAAGTGGTGGGCTTGGCTTGTACCAAAGCAGTTCTGGTTAAACCAGAGATGTGTTAACACAGACGAAAATCTGACTGTTCCCATTTCCAGCAAATCAGGCTGCAAAGAGAAAAGCTGGTAGGGGATAAATAAAACAAGGAGCTGGTCCCCAAGACATCACCGAGCCGGGACTCAAGCCAACACACAGCAAACGTGCCCGGGAATTCACAGCACATCAGCTCCCCCAGCAACACCCACAGGCACAAACAAACGTCAGTTTGGTTCCAAGGCATTAATTAAACACAAAAGACAAAATACTCATTTCAGAATAAATCCACTGCTGATATTTTTTTTGCAGTTTCGCAAACAAGTGTTAAGAGATTGCTTCTGGAGTAAAAGCAAACACATGCACGGGCTTAGGTACAGGCTTAGGTACAATCTGCTGTTGCCAAAAAGTCCCACTACCTCCAAATTTGCTAATTCCATGTAAATACTATTCTAATGAAACACCTGCACGGGCTATCTAGTAAATATTATCCCAAGTTGCAAGTGTTATAGTATTTCAGCAGGAAAATCAATCACAGAATCACGGGATGGTTTGGGTTGGAAGGGACCTTAAAGCTCATCCCTGGGCAGGGACACCTTCCACTAGCCCAGGTTGCTCCAAGCCCCATCCAACCTGGCCGTGAACATTTCAAGGGATGGGGCAGCCACAGCTTCTCTGTGCAAACTGTGCCTCACCCTCCCCACAGTCACGAATTTCTGCCCAATATTTATTCTAAACCTACTCTCTTTTAGTTTAAAACCATTCCCCTTGTCCTGTCCCTCCAGGACTGTGTCCAAAGTCCCCCTCCAGCTCTCTCGGAGCCCCCTTCAGGTACTGGAAGGGGCTCTAAGGTCTCTCCAGAGTCTTCTCCATGCTGAACAGCCCAAACTGTCTCAGCCTGGCCGAGGTGCTCCAGCCCTGGCAACATTTTCATCACTCTCCTTTGGACTCATTCCAGCGGGTCCATGAGGATTACTGGTCAATAATGGTCAACTATGAGCCTCCTTCCTCATGGCTCAGCACCAGAGCAGGTTTTACCTGAGCCAGTGCCTGCTTAAAGGCTTGCATGGTAAAGAAATGCAAATCTTGACTTAAAAACCAAAAAGGAAAAAAAAAAAAAAAAAANNAAAAAAAAAAGAAAAAAAAAAAAAGAAAAAAATAAAGGTGGAGAGGGATTGAAAAAAAATCCAAATGCCATCCCCAATTTCAAAAAAGGCAAAAGAAAATAAATTACCCCCATCCCCCCAAATCTCAACATAACCAGAAATTCAGAATAGAAATTAGACACTTTTTAACAGTGCAAGGACACATTCTCCTTGGAAAAGGCACATCCAAAAGTCATTTTTGCAATGGTGCTGCCAAGCTCTATCACAGAAGCCTTCCCTCATTGCAGACTGTTCTTACTTACTCATTACTGTGGGAATTTGGTGTCGTGCTGCCTGATGGCAGAAAACAAACGCTGATAAACTCACCCCTGCACTATAAACTTCCTTCCAAACCTTCCTCTGGGTGGCCTCTCCCTGACACCTGGTGCACCCCAGTCCCAGGTGACTCCCCAGGGCTGCCTGGGGCAGAGGGACCCGTCCTGCCACAGTGCAGAGCTCTCTCACATCCCCTCTTCCACGCAAACAGCTGCTGCAGGGATGTCACAACACACAACATCCATCTCGCATGAATGACCCCAAAAGAAGAAAAACATTGGATTTTAGCTTATATTTCCTTCTTCAAAAATCACGGCAATATGACAATAAACTGCATAGTTCCACTGGGTGGAAATATTTCATGTCAGATGTTTATGAGAGCAATTTATTTTTCCCATTTAGATTCTCATATTAGGAACATCTGATAAATGGTAAAAAGAAAATAAAAGCACAGAAAATTGCCACAAACCAATGCAGAATGACAAAAGTGTGAGATGCTGCATCGATTCCTCTATCACATTGCATCAATTGTGATTCCACTGCAAAGTTCTGGAGTTATTTTTATATTCATTAATATTCTGCAAGATATACTGGGGGATATGATAATGACAGCAAAATCTAGATAATTCCTCAAAAAATGCAACGGATTGCAATCCATTGATTTCATACTCCCACATTTCTGACAATACTAAATTCATTATTTTTAATTCAATCCAGAGCTATTTTTTGCTACATATCTACAATCATGCCCTTCAAAAACTCTAATGTAAAGTGCAATTAATTTCCATAATACTGTATGAAATAAAGCACAAATATTTGTAACTGCGAATGCCTTTTAATTCTCCGTTATTTTGGTATTACATGAATCAGGAACCTCTTAAGCAAATTATTATTACATCCCCCTAAAAAAAAAAAAGTTAACTCAATTGCAGATTTTTAATACTTTTAATGCAACATCAAGCCTGTAATATCACAGATTAAGCAGATTAAGGATTGCAGAAAATGGAACAATTCCAGAGGATAAAAGTAGATACCTGATACCACCCAGCAAATGTAATCTCATTCCTTTTACACTTTCAGCCTCCTGAAAATAGTCTACCTCATATTTTATATCCTACATGAAAAATGAGCATTTATGGATGCAGAGATGCACATGTTTTAACCTGCTGCTCTCTGGGCCTTTTGGCAGTGGCAGCTTTCTTTTCAGGAAGTGTTAAAGAAAAACAAACCCAAACCATAATTTAATCAGTATAACTAATTAGAAGGTAGTGTACTCTATAGCTTTTATGTATTTCACATCAAAGAGCTACCAAGAACAACATTATTCTGAATAATTAACAAGAAAAAAAAGACAACACTAATGAAAGTCTTATATGCTTCCTTTATGGCTCTGCTCTTTTCAGATTGGTGATATTAACTTGCATTGGTTTCTGTAAACCTTCCAATTTCTCTCTTTTCCATTTTTTTAAAAAAATCACATTGATTTGTACCCGTTTCTCTTTTTTGATCTTATGCATTCCCCATGTCCCACCTAGAGTGCCCTGCCCTGTGTGCTGCCCCTGCTCAGCACTCCAGGGGTTATTTATCCACTGTTCCACTCAAACACGTTCTACCACAGTGAGCAAACGCAGAGGCTGGCAATGAATGGTGGATGTCCAGCACACATCTGGGATTAGCAATCCCTGATTTCTGTTCACCAGGGAAAGAGCACTCAGTCCTAACTGGAGTTCCTAGATGCTGTGAGGACACTGCTTATCCACAGTGGATGTCCCTCAGCCCAAACTCTTGGCTGCTTCAGGGGAGGCAAACGTTCTAATGCTGAGGGCAGCTCGCTGTGGTCAGAAAGGAAAGGTTATGAAAGCCACAGTTCTGCTGGTACCAATACAATGCAGAAAAAAAGGACCTGTTTATGCTGACAAAATGCAGATTTCATCCTCATTTCTGGATGACTCTTTGCAAGGTTATACCTGGGACTTTTTATGTGGCCTTACCTGATTGATTGCTGTTTGCTAAGCCTGCTCACCTGGCTCCTCCAATACCCTTTCACAACATCTTCAGCTTCCCAAGACTCAGGCTACCCCATAAAATCTGCTGCAGTCACAGGAGCTTCACAGAACAGAAAACTCTTCATGGCTCTCCCTCACTGAAGAGTGGTGGATGTTTACATAATGCTGCATTTCCACCCTGGAACATGCTCAGTTTAGGCTAAATCATCTTGGAATTGAGCTGTTGGACAAAATCTCAACCTAAGATGTACAAATGAGGTCTTCAGAGGATCCTAAGTTTTAAGACAATTCTTTTTCACAAGGGCACCACAAGGCACCTTTCTGACCTTGCAGTTAACCTCGAGCTTACTATTTCCATGTTTCGGTTTTTTTCTCAAAAAGCCCCCCAACATTACAGCACTTCCTATATGAAAAATGGGAATTTAAGGAGAAACCTCCAGGATATTTTTTTCCCTCATTGTCTTGATCTCGGATATGGGCAGAGCAGTCTGGGGAAGGATCCAGCCTGGCATGGGAAATACGGACCATGTAACTTGGTCACAGCTGAAGGCCACTAAATACAGGGCTGGGTAATCCCAACCAAAGGCACTGCCAGAACTGTTGTCTTCTTGAGATAAGAACGGAACTGAGACAAGGGAACAGAAAGTGCTGTGATCTAACTCCTGGTGCAGGAATGAAAAGTGAAACATCTCTGTATCTAAACTGTTTCTAAAAAATAATGCAGAAACAGACACTCCCCCGACCCCCCTCTGCCCCTACAGACACTGTTTTGTCAAAGGAAGCACATCAAGACTGCTTCCATTTGAATTCCATCACCTTTGAAGGCACAGCTGAGCTTGAACTGTTTCAAACCCTAAAACAGTGAGTGTGGAATGTTTAATCTTTAACAGGAGCATTTTTCCTCTGCTGCTTGACTGGCTGGAGGTAAACAGGTGTAATGGCATGCCAAATAAATCAATTAACCTGCTTAGGCTAATGACACTGTCTTGGGGACCCTGGTATGCAACTCTGGTTGGGTCTTGAGCCAGCTGCTATTTAAACAAGGGTGTAAGGAGAGCTAAAATCATTAACTAAGAAATGCATTTGCTCTCCAACTCTTTGCACAACCTTTGCTTCCACTCGACATGGTTCACAGATAGTCCATGTGGATGGGTTGCAGAGGTTTATCTCACTTCGTGTGACTACGAGGAGGAAAGTCCTGCTCTTCTCCTGTCCTGCAGGCATGGCACGTCCTTACCAGGAGATGAACTCCAGAGAACTGCGACTCTAGGTCGAGGCTTATTAAGTGAGAATTTATGAAGACTTTACTTAGGGGGTTGTGGTCAGTTTTTAGAATCACAGAACAGTTTGGGTCGGAAGAGGCATTTTAAGGTCACCTAGTCCAGCTAGAGTCATCTGGTCCATCCAGAGCAGGGACATCTTCAGTGAGACCCATCCAGGCTGACCTGGAATGTTCCCAGGGATGGGGCATCCACCACCACTCTGGGCACTCCGTGCCAGTGTTTCACCACCCTCACTGTAAACAATTTTTTCCTTCTATCTAATCTGAGTTTATCCTCATAGACTGATCATCACTGGTCTAGACTCCATGTGGGAGATGGCTCATAAAAGTTTCATGGGGAATCACCTTAAATCTGTAACAAACACAGCTGCCAGTTCCCAATCACCCTAAAAAAAGAAATGAGACTGAAAGTTACACAGTATTTTTCCTCTTTTACAAGAAAATTTGGGAGGATCCTATGTAATTCCAGTGTCTGTCACAGGATGCAATCTTAAAGAAAGAGCAATATATTATGTTTTAAATTTGTATGTATGTTTCTCCCTGTGGATGCCCCAGTGCACAACTATGGATAGTTGGCAGCACTGAAGAGGTTTTAAAAGGAAAAAAAAAAGACAGTGATACTTGCAAGCTTCACCAAACTGTACAGAGAAGCACACTAAAAAAAAAATTAAATTACCTTAGTATGACTGTGAGATTTGAATCAATGCATGTATTACAAAATTAAATTTAAAATANAGAAGAATATATATATGTAGTTTATATAGTTAAATATACTACACGGAAAACTATATAATAACTATTTAAAACCCACATTTCTGGCAGGGCATCAGGCTCTCTCACAAGGGTACCAGCGATGAGAAAGCTCCATCATCACTTATTCAAGCCCTGCCTGCTGTGTCAGCTCTTCACTAACAGAGTCTCTCAGTGGAACCACTGCAAGGTGAGGTGCTCTTCTCTCAAAGTCCTCTGCAGGGGACCTTAGAGGGTAAATGCCCTTCCTCACTTATGATCTGCATTTTTCTACTTTGTTTGACAGCTGTCCTTGTTTTCTTGTGCTGTATTTTGTTTGGTTGGTGTTTTTAAGGCTGCTCACAGAGCTGAAGTATCAGTCTACAGCCTTCCCTAGACATGTTTCATCTCCAAATACCCAGGCTAGCCTCTGTTTTTCCAATCTTGTAGCACTTACTTGCAGTGTGAAATTAGTCTAAGAAAAAGACAGTCCTTACTCGTGCATCTTCTGCTTTTACACTAAAACCAGCTTTTCTAGTGAGAACGTTCTTTAGATTTGGAATTCATTTTCACTACATATCAATCTACCTATGACCTAACATGGGAATCATTCAGCTTGGCAAAAAAATTAAAATCAAACATCACTCATGATCATAACCCCAGCACACTTTCTCAGAATTAAGTTTCAACTACTTTATGTTATTATTTATCTTTTTCTTAAAAGTTTCAGGAAGTACCTTATCATAGCATCAAACCCTCCCTGCCACTGGGGCACGTTTTTGTTACAGGGTATCACCAAGACTGTGCACTTGGTTAACTCCTAAGGACACCAGTAAATTTCTGTGCTTTTAATGCGACTTTTTACTTAATCCAATCAAGTGCCAACCACATTCCTCTCTGTTACTGCAATAAATACTGGCAGGAAAACAGCAATGAACTCTGGGGGTAAGAATTACCTTTATACCAAACCAATCAACACAGTTAAAGCAATCTGCATTTAAAAATAACCCCACAGTAAAGAACGCAGTAAGAACCTGAGCAGAGAATTCCTGACCTTTAGGAGGCTGTGTGACTTGGGATTGTGGCATATTCTGGCTGAGAGTACTACTGGCTTGCAGGCTGAATAATTTGGTTAGCAGCCCCAAAACAAATCTCTTTTGCTCCCCTGCAGCTCTTCAATGTCTTAGTTTATCTGTTACATAAATGACTCAGGAATTCATTAATGTCCTGCCTAAAAGTATTACACCAAACATAAAAGCTGAGTAGAAATTAATATCCTCTATGGATATCCTCTTCCAACCCAAACCGTTCTATGGTTCTATAACCCTAAACCAGTTTATTTTCCATGACAGCAGACAGTGATGGCTCCTGCTGATGGCAAAGGCCAGAGGATCTTGGCTTTTCCACTCCAACCAGTCTTCAGTCAAGACCATACCTGGCTCTCTCTGAGAAGAGACTGAAGATTAGAATTACTCTGAATCAGCATTTTGGAATAAGAATTGCTTAAAACCCTCTTTTCTGCTCCTTTCTGAGCACTGCACACTTGCCCTGTGGTCTGAAAGGATTGTTTGAAACAAGAGCAC
Organism: Platysteira castanea; assembly: GCA_013397175.1. Lineage (NCBI taxonomy): Eukaryota > Metazoa > Chordata > Aves > Passeriformes > Platysteira > Platysteira castanea. Next base: position 575,670 of record VYXC01005878.1, read on the forward strand.
GTGAGGGGTGTGCAGGGCCTGCTGCTGAAATGCTTCAACCCCCAGAGCAGGACTAAAAGTACAGAGGTGTTTATTTTGCTTGCTGCAAGTTTTTCAAGTGGTGAGTAAAGGCCACGCAAATCCTCTGCTGATTTATGTCTCTTAATGGCAACAGGCAATGCCCTCAAAAAGCCTCATTTCAAAAAGTTCCTATATTCTTGCACCTAAGCTCTCAGATCAGCATGACCCAGCTACAGCAAATACGTGTCGTGCCCAGAGAATCGCATTTTTCAGAAATAAATTTTGAAGGGCAGCTGTTTGAGCCCTTCTCTCCCGGCCTTGTTCTCAGCAAGCAGCAATGCCAGGCATCCATTTGCTCCAGGGCATTTTACCACCAGGGAAGGCAGAGCACAAGCGTGGCACAACAGACCCTCCTCACCACCTGCAGCATCCCCATCTCCCCACAGAAACATCACCCTCTGTCCCTGGCACACTGATCCCACAGATCTGGAATTACAAGCAAATACACCTTTAAATGGACGGTGAAAAGCCACTGGCATTTGGGCAGAACTGCTCATCTAAAAATACATAAACAGGGTACCAAAGGCTTGAAAATATGCCTGCAGTCCAGCATGCATTCAGCTGGGCTTTTCTTCTTAAAATATTTAACAAGACAAAGCAGTCAGACTGAACAGGCTTTTTNGCTGCTTTTATGGCATTTATCTGTAACCTTTCTGATGATCTGAAAATAGAACTTTTATCAGGACAAAAGGGTCTACTCAGAGTTATGTTGCCACTGCAAACACGTCTCCTCAGTGGGACCAAAATAACTATATCTGTTTCTTTTCTGCAATTTGAGTGTGTGAACTTACAAGGAGGGAAAAAAAGCCAAATTGGAAAAAAAAATTGGTCTAAATAATTTTCGGTATTTTTCCTCACTAATTTTAGAATGCAAACTGCAGTCTTTCAATTCAACATGAGAAAACTCCAGAACAGGAAAGGGGGCAGCCACGTGTTCACAGTTTAGCCTGGTTTGCAGCCCCTCCAACACTGCTGCTCTTGCTGTTCCAAAGCCTCAGGACAGGCATCACACTTGGATTTATCAGCAAAACAGCAGCTCCTGCTCAGTGTGGTGCAAAGTCTGCTAAAGATACTGAGAATCTCTGCACTGACCTCAGTGACCTTTGGATCAAATGCACAGAAATATCAGCATTATGTGCCAGCAGGGAGACACCAGAGGAATACAGCTCTCTTCTGAAAATAAAGGAAAAGCTACAGATTTGCATTTTTCTTTGTCTTTTTTTTTTTTTTTAAACCACAGAATATGTCCTTGATAATATTTGCTGCATAACACATAACTCCTTTTTCTTTTTTTCAGCCTCTTTTCTTGTGTAAGGTGAAAAGCAAAGGCTCACAGTGAAAGCTGAAGCTGGAGGTGCAGCCCTGAAGAGATGAGTGTGGGAGGACATTTCTGCCTGAGCAGAATCCCACTGAAGCCAAGGGACTGCCTGCTCTGCCCACACAGCTCTCCTTGCCTCAGTTAAAATTACAACTTTGTTTTATTCAAGCTGTGATTTCACAATTCATTCTGGAAATGAATGTAGGCAATAGAATACCAGCTCTGCACTACAGTCAACACCACACCTGGATTAATCTGTTTAAAGTTCTCATCAGGACAGATCAGGACAAGAGTTCTCAATATGATCCCCAAACCAGCCTGGCCACAAGGATTGTTTTAAGGTTGGAACTTCATAGTCCTCCTGACAGGCATCATGTTGAACCATATTTTTTTTCAGAAAGATAAAAGGTTCCTAGAGAAGTTATCTAATTTTGGTTGACCTCCCGTTCTTAATTCAAGGGCAAGTGGTACTAAAGTAGAAATAATTTCCATAACTGAATTGCAGAGCAGTCATTTAACAATTAATAAGCGATCCACTCAGCATATGAAAACTGAATAGGAAAATAAACACGTGAGAATCAGAGATACCTCTGCACAAAGAAAGGCTTCAGCTCTTCCACGTCAGATATTTAATTGGTTGTCTCTTTCTTTTTCTCACTGTGAACAAGGGGAGAAGAAGGCAACGAAATATAAAAGACCTTAACTGCTTCTCCCAAAGAGAATGGAGATGATGTCAATGGCTCATTTAGCTTTCTGTTCCTTTGAAGCAGAGGAGAAGTCTCTTTTTTCTTATTCTCCACAACAGCAACCTGTCTATTTCGGCCTGCACCCACAGTTTGGACACCAGCCTTTAGCAGAGTGGGCACGTGTCTCATCAGTAGTGAATCTGCAACGCCGCAGCCTATTTCTCCTGCATCAGGAAAATGTCGGATTTGTGACTGGCTCCCCTCAGCAGATGTAAGGTCACTGCTCTTGCTGTAGGACTGTGAGAAATAGAATATTTCACCTCCTCCCCATTCCTGAGATTGGGCTAAAGATGTCCTCCTGGGAGACCAACCTAAGCACCAAGGACTTTGCCTCGTGGACCATATTCTGGCCTGGCACACCGTGGCCACGAAGACACAGGGACACCACCCCCTCCCTTCTCACTGCAGCTCTTGAGTGGAAGAAGTCACATAGCAGCTCTCAGATAAAAGAAAACTGAATGCTGCTGTGATTCCAGGCAGGGAGGTGAGATGGAGAACAGCATCACACAACTCAAAGCCACCCCTCCTAAAGAAGCAGAGAATGGGAGGACAGTGTGCAATGCCAAATGCTGTTGCCTGGTTTAAGACAGTTGTCACGAAGTGGAAGTATAGTAAAATCTGGGAGTGGACCTGTGTCCCTAAAATGCAAGTGCTTCTGCTCTTTTCAAGCATCAAAACACTGCACAGTATTCTTAATCCTGGCAATCCTAGGGGTTTGTACTGATGGCTGTTCTTTCTGCTGCCCTCTTGACCAAATGGAGCTAACAAAGCTGGGACTAACTGTGCACCATCGTGATAAAAATACCTGGTTTTGGTTTAAATACCTTGCTTTTCAAACACCCTGCTTCCTGGGAAGCTAAGCCCTCACCTGTGAAAGGGCTGGGAGATAGTGGAGACTGTATGGAAAGATTTGGATTATTTTGAGGGCCAGTAGGGAAAAAGGGGCCTGCATATAAAGGCAAGAATGCCAAAGAGAACAGGGAATGTCTGTCTGCGTTCCCTGACTGCCTGCAGGACTTTCATGTCTCTCCTCATCCTGCTAATGTCTATTACATCTTTCTTTAAGGTTAGGAGACAAGAGTTAGCATAGATTTTGCAGCAGCAATAAATAATTAAATTTTCAGGTTTATCTCCTCCCACTCTTTAAGCTTGCCTTTAACTGACCCCCTGCTGAACGCCGAACAGGGATTTTCACTGACCAGCCAACACTTGCACCCCTAGTTTTCCCTCCTTCTCAAGCCTTTACAACACACACGGAGCTCAGCAGGGTTTACAAAACCCAAATGACTTCATCTCCAAAGCATCATTTCGTCCCCCTTCTGGAGATTTTTTTAAAAATCATACATTAATCAGCAAAGCTGGGTTCAAGTCATGTTAGCTGTTGTCTGTATCCACCACAGAACTGTTGGGATTAACTTCTCAGAGCCTGCTGAGGTGTCTGCAGGGAGAGCAGAGCATGGGATGCTGTGCAGGCACAACACCCACGGGACCTGCCTGCTCCATGCCTGAGGCAAAGCCAGAAGTGGAGTTTCATTTTCAGAAGGGCTCAGATTCATTTTCAGAATCTGCTCAGAAACTGAAAACCAAGTTTGATAAACAGCTATAAGGTTCTAGGAAAAATGGTGGCATCCTGGGTTCCTTGCATTCACTCTGCTCCGCTGTAGGCTCAGTAATATAGTACTGCATGTTAGAAAATGTGCCTTAATTTCCTTGGGAAAAAGGATTATCCTGAGATGGGATAAGTATGCTGGGAAGCAGCTTTACATTTGGAACGGCCTTTCATCCCAGAAGCCCAACTAGTATTTTTGGAAACAAGCTGTAGACATGTGAAGATATTTCTAAAATATTAGCCTAAGTTATGAAAAAGGTATTGATACTATGGAGCTCCTAAAATAACCAGGGAGAGAATTTGGCATTTCTGACCTCCTTTGATTGGATTCCCAATAAACAAGTTCTTGATGAGAACTCAGCATTACCATTTAATGGGTTTGTGCTACTTCTGTACGCACCCACTTAACAAAGGACTGTAAATAAGTGCTGATAAAATACCTTAAACTGACATTACAGACCTCAGCTTCTCATTTCAAACCAGCACAGTGGCAGTGTTCGGTTGTGGTTTGGGTCTTTTGTGGTTGTGTGGCACCAGAGCAGGGGAGGCACCACGAGCACCCCGTGCACCAAAAAAGCAACAAAAAAAGAGTAACTTTCAAAAAAGTAACTTCCACTGTACCTTTTAAGAAAGCCAGGCAGTCACACAAAGAAATCAAAATCATCTCTGGTGTGCTCTAAAACCAGAACAACACACCCTTGCTGAAAAACATCCCAGAGGTGCTTTCCAGAGGGAACACTGAATCCACTCTTGGAATCCTGTGCTACTGCAAAGGGATTGATACAATTTTCAGGCCATTGCTGAATTTCAAACATTAAAATAGGTAACAGACAACATCAGATTTGGGTTTTTGTTTTTTAACCTCACTGCGTTTTTCCTATCACATGATCTTCCCAAGAGCTGATCCAAGGGGAGTGCATAGACCTTGGGCTGGAAAGACTCCATGGTCAATCCTCAGCAGTAACTTCAGAGATGCATTTGGAGTTCAGACAGTGAGGGGCCCTACACTGTGGGAGTTGTTACTCCTCACATCTGCTTAGGGTGGTTTTTAGCTGTTTTAAAGTCCTGTCCCAGAGCCAGAAAAGACGAGAGAGGCCTGCAGGTTCCATTTCAAGGTTGTTTATTATTTCTTATCTCTCAGCTAGCCCTCAGCTTCTGCAGCAGTCTGAGCACCAGCCAAAACCTCACAGGAACTGCCCTGATCAGGCGGTTCTGTCCCTTTTGTACCTGTCTTACAATCCAACCACTGCCCGAAACGTCTTTTTATTTACTGTAATATACCAATGAATTCTTACTAATTCTAACATGTCATTTTCTACCTTTACCAATCCAAATGTGCCACCGTCACCAAGAAACATGAAGGAGAGAGGAGAAGAAGGAGAAAGAGTGACCACACCCAAAATTCTCCATTCTGGCCCCTCAGTCCTCATTTAAAAATCTAAATTCTACATTTTCACCCTGTGATAAATTAAAATACTAATATGTTTCAAACTGCGGTTTTTTGTAGTTCTTCTTGTAATGTTGGTAGTTTCTCCCATGGGCTATAATCAAAAACGGTATTATTTTGGGCATTCTGCCAGGGTTTGAGACCCCCATGCTGAGGTCTTTGACCCCCAGGGCAGCCAGAGGCATGTCCTGGACTCCGACACTACATCAACGTCCCCTCATCAGAAAAGACCAGTAGGTGTGAGAATGGACCTGCCTGTGAACCACTTGAGAGGAGTCCTGAGGGATTTCCCTTGCTGGAAACCTCTCCCAGAGGTTATCCTGAGTGGATAATGCACTCCCCTCCCTCCACTGTCCTCCAGTGCTGCTCTTCAAGAATGTCTCTGATGAAATTTCCATCATGAAATCTCCAAGAAAGCCAAAGTCTTCCTGAATGGGGGAATAATTTTAATGCTCCCACTGCAGAAGAGCCTCAAAAACATGGAGTGGTCCTTGCACTGCATCTCTGTAGAGGAGTTAAGGAGGAAGCAAGAGGGTCATTGTCCATGTCAGAAAAACCCACCCCAGACAATATTTTTCATCTGGACCAGACCTCTAATGCAACTCCCATTTTCTTGCTAGTTTTTGGTTGCCTTGGATTCTGTGCCTCAGAATGGTCATGAATAGAAAATGATAAGGAAATACATCTCCACTCACTCCCACCACACATTACACATCCTTTGTGAGCAAAACCACCAGGACTTTCTCCAAGTGTGGAAAAGCATATTTTTAACTGCTACTAAAGATACGGTGAGTCATTAATGATCTGGGTGCCAGGAGACCGTGCTTTGTGAAGTCACTACAGCTCATTATTTCAAGAAAACAATTAGTCAAAACCAAAAATGAAGCCCTAGAGCTTCCAGGAATTGGATACTGTTCTTTGGATCATTCATGAACAGGACAAAGACAGTAACAGGTGTCTGGACCATCCCCTCACCCCTTTAAAATGGGTATAATAACTTGAGAAAACCTCATCCATAAGGGACAATAAAAATAGAGATCCCCTTTAGGGGCTGCGGATGGGGAGGATGGAGGGATGGAAATGCTGAAAAATTATTCTTATTTACTGACCTGGCTGCATTAAACTCCAAGCTACCTACCTTTTGTTTTTAAACAAGAGTCTTAACCATCTAAAAATAATAGCCTGAGAGGAATATTCATACTGGAAGTAAGTTCAAATAACAAAAACCCACAGCGGTTAGAATTGGGATTAGACTTTCAAAAGACAACACATTGAATAGAGAGTGTATTACCAGAAACAGAACAGCTGAAGCCATTTCTTTTCATTAAAAAATGAATCACCATACTTTCCCCCAGCTAATAACCCATTTATCTAACTATAATGAGGGGTTGGCATTTGATGTTTTATTTGATGTCTGCAGATTCACCCACCAGAACATAACTACTGCAGGAGCAAAAAGAGCCTAGCACCGAGGTCTGAAGCACCAGTAGCACTGTGTAAAGTTCTTTAGTCTCAGAATAGCCACATCCATATGGACAGATGCACTCGGCTCAATGAGATTTATTGCTATTAGATAAAATGGCCAGAAAAGCAGCTTTCCTAATTTTTTGTCTTAGGTAAAAGCCCTAATCTCTGTCCTCTTAGTTTTCAGATATGAAGGGCAAAACAGAGTTGTTGGGTTGTTTGTTTCCCTTAAAAAAACCCCAAACAAACCTTTCAAACCCCAAACTCAATAGTTTTGTTTTGGAACTACCCACGTGTGACACAGCCAAAGTGTCCAGCACTTGCAGCAAAATATTTCGGGCTTCACAACTCCAAAAAGAGAATCCCATGCTACAGGCACTATCCCAAGGCTATATTAAATATAAGGGGGCTTAATACCAGCATGTGCTACACTCATTTTGAAGTTATGTTCCTTCTTTCCCTAATTCTGCTGTTCATTTTTCAGGCCCATTATCCCTGGGTTGAGCATCCCAAAGCATGTAGCAGCACACCACTACCCCTCAAATGCAAACCTGGGGCACTTAATAGCAGCAGTATTCAACACGTGGTGTCCCACAGCTGCTGGTGGATGTGCTGCTTAATATTTACAGCTCAGCTAAAAGCAGCTTTGAAAAGGCCCACGTACAAATGTTAATGATTAATGTGCTTTTGCATGAAGTGGGAAAGAGGAACAGATGTAGCAAAAAGAAAACAATCGTAGGAAAAAGGTTGTTAGGGAAAAATACGGTGTGAAAGTTGAAGAATGGAGGAATGGTCCATCCTTGGAGTTACCAAGTGCAGTAGCTCACAGCAAACAAAGGAGGTACAGTTTCATTTTGGGGAGAAGACAATTTGCCGTCAGTACAAATGCTGTCATAGGTGACACAACAGGGCAGCACTCTTTAAAGTAAATACAGAAATGTTTCTTGCTGAAGAAAACCCCTTCAAAACATTTACAACAGACATAATTGCCTAAAACACACCAAAGACTTCTGGCTGAAGAAATCGAAATTAGCACGTATTTTCTTCTCCTTCCTTTTAGGAAACAATCAGATGTGACAAAGCACCTAACTGAGCAATCTGAGATTTCCTTCCTGTGAAGGACAACACAATTTAGGATGGGAAAGTAAAATTTGAAGCAGCCTTTAAACTAAATCTCCTGTCTCAGAAATACGCTTCCACACCTTAGCATGACTTGGAAGGTCTGTTATCAGAAAAAGCCTGAAACACGATCAGACCTTTCAGGAGTTTGTGGTACAACACCATGTGTGGCTGGGGAGCAGAGGGCTCCTTCTGGATGGCCCTTCCTGAGAAAGGGCTGTCAGAAAGCTGCCACTTCCATCTGCAGGCAAGGAGAGCCATGGCACTGAATTACTCTGCTCAAGATCCTTCTCACCTGCTTCTTGGAAATTTCCTCTTCCTCAACCCAACAAGTTCTTTAAATTGCCCTGCCATGTGCCTGAAGCCCTTGGGAGAAGCACAGTCAGGAAGGCTGTACAGAGCACCCCACTCATATGAGAACAGTAAGGCAACCATGTATTTTAACTATCTAATCACAGACCGAGTTTATTACCAGAATTTTATGTTCTGCAGTATCTGTGTGGTCTGCACAAGAAAGCAAACATCCCCAGTTCAATAATGTGAATCCTACTGCAGCAAGGAAGTTCACACAAAACTTTTCTTTTAATGCCTGAGCCAGGCTGGCTATCTGAAAGAGATGCCAGTTCAAAGGGCAAGCGACCACGCTGAGAGCTTCATAACCTGAAATTCAGTAATCCATCAGTAGTCATTAGTCTCTCATTTAGTCTCTAATGCCCTTACTGTTCTGTTCGTGGATTACCCAGTTCTGGTTTAAAAATTGCAGGGATGACATAAGACTCCTGTTATACAAAACCGTATCACATTCAGCATGGGAACAGTTTGTATAAGGCTGCAAACCTGTTGCATAAGATTTACAGGGAGCCAGGTTGTACATGGATTTTATCTTCTTCAATGCATCTAGTCTATAATCTAGTTTCCAAAAATATCATTAGAGTTTCCTCTTGAAAGAAAAAAGACCCTGAAAAGAGATGAGATAATGCTACCTATGAATGTTTATATTGGTGATGCTTTAATGTTTGCATAAATGCTTGTGTGACACTTGCTTTTTATCCTTCAAAGTGAGCTTTGCATGAATTCTAGATGTATTTACCTTCCATTAATGACAGTACCCATAAATCCAGACTGTTTTCCTTTGAGGAAAAAAAGGATTTTAAAGAAGCAGTGAAGAACCTCACAAATCAATTGCCTCTGTCACACAAATCAATTGCCTCTGACAGATGACAAGAACTGGACTTGTTTTTAAGTAAATGGACTCGTTTCCAAGTCATCGGTGAGCAAGGGATCAATACAAGCAGGCAGCTCACAGCCAAACTCAAGCTTGGATGAATTTTCAAAGCTGCAAGATAGGCTTTGAGTCCTAAAACTCAGAGGAAGGTGAGGGGATGTGAAAGACCCAAAATTACTATCAAGGAATCTTTCAGATTCTCAAATTCACAGAAAAAACCCTGCATTTGAGACTTGTCACCTTAGAAACTGAAGTCATGGCAGCAAGCAGTCCTATCCCTCCTCCCACCCAAAATAAGGAAAAAGCCAGTGGCTTTTGAAGATCTTTGAAGCTCCTTGTGCTGGGAAAGGGCTGATCATTAATGACCAGGAGAAACACTAGGCAGAACTAAAAACAACGGGACTGGCTCCTGTCTGCAACTCCAGACATTGTTCCAGGAGCATGAAGGAATTTTTCATCTATATTTCAATTTTTTGTTTTTTGAAGGGATGCCTACATGTGCATCCAGGCATCCATCAAGGACTGAGGAAAGCATCTCACCTGACAAAGGCTTTTCTCCCGGTTTTCAGTGTTTTACAGTGTGTGCTTTTGAAATTACAGCTCTAATCAGAGCTCCTTCCATGTCCATCAAAGGCCAAAGTACAGTCCAAACCTGAGATTGCAAACTTCTGCTATTACACCCAGCAATCTTGATTAATTCAAGGCTTGAATATTCTCAGTGGAGCAAGAGTGAGGGTAATGCCCTATGCTGATACCAAAGTGCCTTGCTCAGGTGAACATTACTTCCATTTGAAGGTTTCACTAGCGAAAATTACTTGTTTTTCTTAAGCCTTTACTTGCACATCTTCAAAAATCTAATGGGTTAAAGACTGACAGAGCAAAGCACTCAATATCCTAATCAATAGAGCACTCAGTGTGCTAACTTTCAAAAGGTCGGTAGTAAATTTATCCATAAAGTATTATCTGGGAATCTCAGGGCATGGGTTAAGAACTGCACAGTGAAAGAGAAGAGAAACTCCTGGTTTTATTTGAGGAGAGCACTTGGGCTCAGCCCACTGGCCCCTCCTGGTCCCAGCCAAGGACTTCTCCCTCTGCACATAAGAAATTAGCTTAGCATCAACAGAAAGCTTCAGCATTTGCCTTTTATAACTTTGTTTATTGATACCTGTTACGAAGTTTGTCCAAAAAATGTAGGAAATGGAGGTCTACAGAATCTGCTAATGAAAGATTTAATTGAGGCTGATGCTGCATATGGGTTGAGTTTATTCGTTTATGCTGTTGAACACTGATGAGCTCATCAGTGAATTATGTAAAACAATCCATATTCTGTAACATTCTGAAAAGCAAAATTATTTTGGGCAATCCATGTGAAAAAAAAGCAAAACGCATCTCCACAGTCCTTTCAGTTTTGCTCCCTGGGTGCATTTGTTTCAGCAGCCTTGCTCACTATCTATGTCCTGAATCTTCTCACAACTGTGATCCACCTAAAAACGGGGACACAGTAACTAAACACTGTTTTCAAGTTACAAAACAAAGTTGTTCACATTTGCTGGTAAAACAATCCCTGTTCCTGTTGGACTGAACTTCAAAACACCTCAGTAAACTCACACCACAGATAAAGCTCTAAAAATAGCTTGCCCTTAAGACCAAAACAAATGATCCAGTTTAAAAGGCATTGGTCCCTCCACATCCTCTGAACGTTATGCCTGCCAAGGAATTAGAAACAAAATTAGTGGTTTTATCCTCTATTTTCCTCAGAACTACCAAACCTACAGGGTCCTGACAGAGCTCTAGTGCAGAGGAGTGCAGCAGCCTCAGCTGTACAGTATTGGGAAAGAAAGCCAGAAAATGGTTATTCAGCTCTTCAAGTATGCGAAAGTGCAGGGTGTCTTACAGTCAGCAGCTCCCCAAGTTCAACCTGAACTCCTGGTCTCGGATTATCGGTTGTTGACACTCTCCTCAAGGCACAGGATTACAAATATTCCCTCTGAAGCTTGTCATTAGGCATTCCAAATAAACTCCAGAACAACCCGAACCTGAGGATATTTTAAGTAACAGATGACTATGAAAAATACAACGTGAACGCAGGAAAAGACCATGACCTTCAATGAGGCCCTTCCTTAAACCATCCTTTCTTGAACAATCTGTTTTTCTCCCAAGTGTTTTTAAAAGTTTATTAAAAAGGTTTAAAAAGTTAGCAAAACCTGATGGTTTATTCATGCCAAACATGTCACAGAAACTTGTGTTATAGGTGTTTTTCTAAGAGAAATTACAGAGGAAGCAGAGATGGCTTTAATTAAAACAATGTAAAATGGAGTGTAAGTGGTTATGTAGATATGGTTTAAGTACTCATGGGAAGAGTGGGAAGACAGCTGGATAAATATTGAACACAATCAGTTTCTCCCTCCTTTAGGACAAAGAGTACCCATTCTTAGCTAATTCTAAGAATAAGTGTTACTTGAAGAATTACCAATTATTTCTGAAGCAAAGCTTAGTCATCAACTAAGCATGAAACATCAGAGTATTTTTGTTAATATGCAGTGAATTCCAGATTTCCTGAATATCAGTAATAATTAAATATTTTTGTATTTTATAAGATTTAGCACTTAGGTAACAAACAGTATTCTTAGAAATAGGCACTTTCATTTAGAATTAAACTCAAATTCATTAAAATCTCCTCTTAGAAAATTCAGCTTAGCAGCTCAGGGATGGGTGATGGACATCTCACAGGGGTAACCTGAGGAGATAGCAATATGTGTCTCCACAATAAACAGGCTCTTAAATTAAAGGACTGTCAGTGCATAAGTAACTTTATGAGGGAAAAGCAAACACATAATTGCCAATAAAAGCCTCGCCCCACAATTGATGTGTATTGTCTAAAAAACAAAGTCCAAACTAATTATGTTTATTTGAACAGCAGCTGATGTAAACCTTCCACCCTCAGCGGTGAATGCAGTGAACGTGCCTGGGGCCCTGATGGGATGAGGGGCTGGGTTCATCCTCCAAGCATGGCCTCAGGTCACAAAGTGTCCCTAAATCTTTTCAGGTGACCTGGGTTTACTGTGGTTGAGGAACCACAGGGCGTTCTGGCATAGGGATGTGTCATGGGCGGCTACCACGACAGCTGCCAGAGCTCTGGTGCAACAGGATGGCGGGCAACGCCTTGGGAAAACAAGCCCTCTCCCTGGGAAAACACACCCTGCCCCAAAACCTCTTCCAAGGACCCATTTATAAACAGTCAGGCATCAGCATCTTGATAGTTAATGTCCTCCATCAGATCCCATCACAGCCCAGCAGCAAAGCTGTGGCAAGCCAAGTGCGGCCCAGCTGGGCAGAGAGCGCTGCTCGCCAGGACTTGGCCACCAGCACTTCACCAGACAAAAACGCCTTTCTTGGGAGATGTGACTTTACAAGCAGGCACTGCAACAAGGACTGCAATTCAGTGCCTAGAAAACAACAGAAGACTTGATTCTTCCCCCATGAACACGCCAAACAGCCATCTGAAGAAATAAAAGCGTAAGGCAAGCTAAGCTTAAGCCATGTTTTTCATGGAGAAAAGCCTAAAGGTGCTACATCTAAACACTGATCATAAAGGAGATGCTGTGTTGCTTCTCTGTGAGATGTCTCCCCCACTACTCATTTCACCAGGCACTGAGCAAACCAACATGGAAGAAGCTGAATTTTGTAGGGAAAAATCTCCTTCCCGGCTAGAATGAGGAGAGACTCCTCTGACCCCCAGCTGCCACAACACAAGGTGCAAGGGCTTCTCCTCCTGTGCACAAGCACCACACCACACACCTCTGCAGAGCATCACTTTGCCGAGGTCATTCATAAATGGTTTAAGCCTGGTGTGGAACTCACCTCATGCAGGCGCAAATGCTATGATAAATTACAGTGTGTACACAGGGGACAGAAGGCAGTCTATCATGACAGAAATAGCCCTGTCTCCATCATTGTTTACTGTTTTTCTTTCATTTTCATTTCAAATACACTTTAGAGATAAGCACAAAAGACTTTTTTTTTTTCTTTCCAGGTCAGATACAATGAACTTGTCCCGAAAGAATTTAACCTTGTTCTCCAGAAACACAACAGAAACAAAGTTTTCCACATGCTGGGAAGAAGAGAAACAAACCCGTAACTTTAACATCCGGCTGCTGTGGGCTGAGCTCTCCTGTCCCAAAGCCAAACACTTTGCTCATCCTCACCAGGCTGCACCCAACAGCTACAGCCCAGCCCCTCAAGACCTTCTGCTCTTTCAATTTTTTTTGTCCATGTCAATACATGCAACATTATGATAATGCAGGCAGCTGATAACATCAAAATGTGAGGATTTGGGAAGTCTTTTTAAGTTGGTATCAGCTGCACTATAGGATTTGGCCAGACAGCTCCTTCCACAGAAAGCCACACAACGAAATACAGAGGTTTTCCCTTAGCCATGAATTATCTGATACCTAATTTTTACAAGAAATATTTACAAATTTCCTAAGAAGCAAAGGCACACAACTCTTTTTCTGGTTTACATGTACAAAATACATCTCTGTAAAGTGATAACATTAAAAAAATTACCAATAAAACCTTGACTAAAATTTCCCTCTTTTTGACCTATGTATTTCCTCGTAATTCTTTTTCAGGAGGTTTCTGAATTCTGAGTATCAGCAGGGCTGCTCCCTGGCATGAAATTCCCTCACCCAAGGAGTGCACAGGATAAACAGGGAAAGCAGGCTAAGTTAAGCTACAAGTTCAAGACAGAGAGGTCAGCAGTCATTCCTGTGGATTTATCCCTGGTGAAAAAGCTCCATAGATAGTGCTGGCTGCTTCTTGCTCAGACTGAAAGGAATTCATGTTGCCATTGTAGGTGATGCTTCAATGTCGAATAAATGGTTGGTTTTTAGAACACACTGACATCTTCCAATGAAAGGATAAAGCAACCTGGATTCAATTCTGTCTTCACAGCCATTCTGTCAAATCGAGTCCTTCCTGCTCCAAAAACCACACAGTCGGCAACTGCATACACCACAGTTTCCTACAGTTTTGTAATATAGAATGTCTAAGTAATTTTATTACCATAAATGATAAATCTTTCATACTGTAACTGGTATTCACTGCAAAAATATTGATATCATAATAAATTTAAATTATTCCGTATTTTTAAGATGTAAAGATACACTTGCTAAGGACTAAAAGGCAAAGCAGTCTCAGGCAAAAGAAAGAAAGAGAAAGGAAAGCAGAATTAAAGAGGTTTAATTGTTTTTGCAGAAGTGTTCACATCTTTGGTTGCAAATTTAGAAACCTACTCAGAACCACACAGAAATATTTCTGTAGGCAACAGATGATCAGTTGGTGGATGAAGACTTTGTTTCATTTAGAGCATTAGAGGAACAAATTCCCTTTTTTAATCGACATAAAAGTATTTTTCTATTATCTGTATTACAACTTTTATAAATGTGCAACACTCACCAAAAAATTGCTTTCACCTTGAATTTCCTTCTTGTTTTAAAAACTGAGAAGTCAAAGTGTAAAAGACACAGGAAGGAACAGGACACTGCTCCACCTCTGGAGGGGAACAATCAGCAAACTCTCAGCTTTTACTCAAGGATAATGTTACAGGCACAGCTATTACAATGTCACTGAGTTAACGGGAGACAAATACCTCACTAAAAATCCCTTTCACAGCACACCCTCTCTTTTCACGGGCAAGAAAAAGATTAAAGAGTGTGACCTCCCAAACGAGGCAGGAAAATGCAGCCACTCAAAGCATCGGTGTGTGTGGTTCTGGAGGGATCTAGGGGCAGGGAAAAGATGATGAGCAGCCGTCTGCACCGAGGATGGACAGCAAACATGTACTGCTGTCACAAACAACCTCCTCTTTGCTGCATCAGTTGAACTTGGAAGGTGGCTTTTCGAGGTGTTGGCTGAGCAACCAAGAGGCTTTTCCAAATATTTGTGCAATAAACCACACTAAGGAGCATTCACCCCAAATCTCGTTAGCTGCAGTGCTTAAGGTAGTCTTTGTCAGACTAAATCTGCCCTCTGAATCGACCCCGAGCCACTCCCTGGAGAAGCCTCTCCCTCCACTGACCACACAAGGAACCTACAGAGACCAGACTCAACACACACCATTCAGCAGCAATTCTGACTGCCAAATTCTAGGCAGGGAATAAACCTTCCCAGATGCCACTTGTACTTCTTGGAGGCAGCTGTTTGAATTCTGTGTTTTGTTGTTGTTTTCTTCGCTGTTTTCATTCCGACTGCCCATCAGATCACATTAATTTTGTCTCCCCCTAGGGAAAAGATCTTTTCCAAGGCTACCTCTGGCACCTTGGATACAAGCTCCATGAACCTGTTCCAGCTACCAACAAACTTGAAGGAATAACCTAAAGGTATGTATCAGGATCCATAGTACAGAGGGGAAAAAACACCTCGCTTGCAGACCAAGACTCTCTGGGTGCAGCCAAGCTGAAAAGAATGAAGTACTGCTGTGTCTCAGGAGAACAGCATCTGTCTGAAATCTCACTGATGTTCTGCCACTGTACTTGGAAAACAAATCCTCTCCTTCAGCTGCCGGCAGGAGGGGGAACAAACTAAACCCTGAATAATTCCACTCCTTTCACCGTAATTCACATTTTCTGACATCATCCCAAGCCCCTGCGTAGCAGGAGAACGGGCAGCCCAGTGTATGGAGGCTACGCTAGGGAAGATGAGCACCACGCAGAAAAGCTGGAATTCAAGTCCTTATGGAAGTAAATAAACCCCTGCAATATTTTCAGAATTCCTGCTGTGACAACAGCTCTTTGAGGCAGCGATATTGCCCCATTTCAGCTACATCCTCAGTGAAACATAAGCCATTAGCACAACAGTAATTCATCACCTCGAGCCTTATCTTGCTCTCTGGACTCTTACAAAAAACAAGGCCAGCCTTAGAGACAGAGCTTTAGCTGAATGAACACAAACCCCCAGGGATTTGCCCAGGAAGCTTGACCTCAGGTAGGTGTTGCAGGGTAGAGTCTGCAGCCTTCTTTTTGAAGTAGGAGGAAAGAAATAAACTATTTTGAATCTCAGATCCTGAGATTAATAACAAATCAAAAATTCCCCCTTTTAGATGCTGAAAATCAGCCTTTGTCAAGCCAACACAACAAGTTATTAAGATACAACAGAATCAGATTTTCTGTGTTTCAATGTTTATATTTGTAAAAGTTCTCCCAGAAGAAAGCTCTCCCACTCAAAGATTTATTTCCAGCCCCTGCCCCAGTTTCCCAGTAAGTTAGTTTCCAGCGCTTCTGGCCACTTGGTCCTTATGTGACCCATGAATTAGGAGAAAAAAAAGAAAGAATTATGATATGCTTATAATTTAAGTTGTCATTAACTTGTTTGTTGGTTTTCTTACACTTCACAGCCTCTCAAAAGAAAGCTTTTTTGATTGTTGAAAACAAAGTATGCTTCAGGTTAGGAAGAACTAGGAATTCCAGCCTCACTGGGTTGAAGCCAGGACAAACCCTTGCCAGCACTATCCCTCACAGGATAATATCAGCTAGATCATGGTATTAACCACTCTCATACCCCTAAAGATGAGGATAATGTGCCTGGGACTCCAGGATGGTTCTGGAATCACAGGAGGCTTTGCCATGTTCTGGAATCACAGGGAAGGGAAATTACACAGCCCTGGTGCCACAAGGGATGGCTTAACACAGTTCTGAGTTGGTTCTGCTCTTCCGTCTGTGGCCACGGCCTTGAAGTCTGTGTGCAGTGCATTTTCCGTTTAGAAAATTGTTTCAAGCCCAGAACAAGACTGTTAAGAATTGCTTCCTGAACAAGTTAAAGGCCAGGGAAGTTAGGAGAATATTGTTATCTATTTCTACTTTAGAGAGTTCCCTACCAGTGTTCATTTGAAACTCATGTCCCAAAGCAGAGCTCCATTTGTCTTTCAGTGATCAGCACTTTTACACGGGCAGATTCCCATGTCAGAAGCTGTTCTCGTGCAGCTACAGCAGTACAAAGGAATAAGGTGCTGATAAGCACTAAGCAAATCATTAAAAATTAGTTTCTTCTCAGGTAAATAGCATTGACATTGCAGTGGGGATTAGATATGCCTCTTGTTTCAGCATCTTGGAATCAAAGCAATAAAAAAACCCTTACAAAAATGATTTGACAAGTACATGCAGGCAGTGTGACAGTGTTTAAGATCACCATGGTACCTGACTGCAATGCTTTTCAATGATGACAGTGACAGCAAGCCAGAAATCTTGAGGTTTTTCAAACAAGACAAGCTCCAAGGCTCCCTTTTAGATTCTGATTTCCTTGGGGGGAAAAAGAAAGGGGAGGCAAGTGCACAAAGAAAAGATGTGATGATGATGATTGTGTAGAGTCCCTGGAGGATGAAACAACTCCAGGGTGATGCATCTTATACTAACAAGCAATTCAGAACTTTAAAAGCAGCATGTACTCCCTCTCTTCCCCTTAAAACACTTCCTTAATATAGGAATTATTAGAAGTTAAATGCGAGAGGAGAAGCAAAATCTTTGAAGATACACAAATACAGTACAGAAAAAGTGTCTTTGTAAGGTTAGGCTTGGGCTCATCCTTCCTAAGCATGGCAAATGGGGTTAACCTATAGAATCACAGAAAGGATTAGGTTGGGTAAGACCTCTGGGATCATCAAGTCCAACCCATGACCGAACACCATCATGGTCAGTCAGACCATGGCACTGAGTGCCACGTCCAGTCTTTCCTGAAACACCTCCAGGGATGGCGACTCCACCACCTCCCTGGGCTGTACGCTCAAATGCTTAATCACCTTTTCTGTGAAGAAATTCCTCCTAAAAATTCCAGAAAGTACCTCAGAAAGAAGTCATCAGCTCCTCCCAACTTAGTTCCATCAACAAACTTCCTTAGTATCCCTTCAAGACAAGGTGTTTATAGAGATGCTGAGGAGCACCAGGACTAAGTGAAACCCCACTGCTGGCAGGTTGCCAGCCTGATGTCACCCCATGCACCGCAACCCATTGAAATAACCAGATTTCTATCCTTGCAGGAACCTCAGAAGAAACAGTCTCTGGGTATCACCAGGGCCTCCTCCACCCTGGATATTTCTCTCCTCGTCAGTAATTGATAATTTGCTCCTGGCACACCCACACACAGCCTGTTGGCAGGGGTGCAGCCTTGTGAGTTTGAACACAGGTTTCCAAAAACAGTCCACAGGTGTATGTTTGTGAGGGGGTGAGCTACACGAGTACCTAACACACTGCAGTGACTCAAACGGGGAAACTTCTGAGATAAGAAGGAAGAGGAGACAAAGTGAAGAGCAGAAAAAGCCAGAATAGCTTGTTTCATCCAGCTGTTTGTGCAAATGGAAGGCTGCACATGAAACCAAATACACTGAGAATTTATCAGGGGCATGAAGATGTGCCACTAGCTTTGTAAAGTGTGAGTTTTTCAGCCCATGAGCACAGCACAGAACTTACAGTGCCATGAAGGCAACTTCTTCAGTGATGTAGCACAGCCATGATCATAAAACAGCTTTTTTCTCTTTAGGTTCTTATGCTATTACTTTAATACTCAAAAATACCCTGCCAGGATGTGAAAATCTCTTCCTACTTAACCCGAAATACAGACTGTACATGTAGAGCACTTTGCTTCAACAGAAAAACCCCCACATCTTTTCCTCAACATCTGACTCATTGTTTTTCACCTGATTTGTCTCTAATTAGTACCAGCCGAGTCTAAAGACAAAACACAAGCCTGAGAGATAAAGGTTTGCTTGTACAGAGGAGTGTGAAACCGTGGACAAAACACATCTACATAATTTCAAGAGTAAGAGATCTCCATGTTCTCATTTTCAGCACAAAAAGTCATGTTCCATTCACTTTGGTGACCCAACCCTTGCCTTCATCAAAAATACCATTAAGTGTCAAAAGGATGCTGGCATCTGCCATAACAATGCTCATACTGTGAAGCATGTTTACCACTGAGGAGAGGAAAAGAAAAAAAACCTTATTTCCGTGTGCAATGGACCCATTTGTTCATATTCGGTTCTCAAAATCTAGTTTCGAGTAAGGCCAACTCACAATAAAGGTCTAAAGAGGGAGCTTAGTGCAGGGTACAAACAGATGACAGATGAGGTGACGGGAGGAGAGGGGAAGAGATAATGACCCTTTGGTTTGCTGATATCCAATGAGGCATCTGAAGACTTCATCCAGTGCGTGCACAATCGATTCTCTCTGTAAATCCATTAAACCCCTTGACAGCATCCTGTTTAAAGCTGGGATTGCCACACGATTCACTGCTCCAAAGGGGAAAAACCTCAGAAGGAAGGAGCAGTGTCCTCATGCACCCCGCAGCCACGTGTCCTGCCAGCAGCATGCGGTTCCACTGCTCCAGACTGACGTACAATCCTGACAGTGGTTTGCACGTCTTCATTGCAACTCCAGCTCACTCAACACGTAAATATGCTGCTTACTTTCAAGCTGCCCTCTGCCCACTCCTAATCAAGTCTCCAGGGTAATTAGCCTTGTTTGTGTTCACGTGTACCTCAGCTAGCAAAGCTGATTCTCAGCGTAATCATCACTATGAATAAAATTTTACAGCTTAGCTACACAAATGTACCACATAAAGCTCATTACTTCAAATACACGAGAAGATGCAGGTGCCAAGGAATTCTTCTATATTCCATCCTTGTTTTTAAAGCTCTGTTCACTAAATCCACAGAAGTTTAGACAAGAAGTTTCACGCAAAATTTCAAGTGAAGACTTCATACACTTCTTTAAAAAAAAGAAGCAAACCAAACACCAAACCACACACAACCCTAAGAACACAATCTATTCACAGCTTCCCAGAAAAATCAGCTCTTGCCACAGAGCGAGAACCACACACTGTTTCCATAACACAGCTCTGGGTCTCAGCAGGATAACGTAAAGCAACAGCACAGGAAGACACCCTGCAAACCTGAACCTTCCCCAGGACAGCCTCTGTACCTTCACGTGCTCATGGGCAGCTTTAACCTGGGGCACTTTGTGGTCCTTTGCTGTGCTGCACAACTCCAATAAAAGAAAAAAACCCAGTAGCTCTGCTGATACAGAACAAGGAACCAAGTTTGGGAGTGAGGAGGAAGCCAAGGGAAGAAACTGATGGAGGAAAGAGGCAGAACAGCAGCCTGAGAAGCATAAGGGAAAAAAGGAGAGGCAGAAGAAATTAAGAGAAAAGAGAAGAGGCAGAAGAAATGAAAGTAGAGTCAGCAGAGAAAGATAGGAGAGAAAAGAGGAGAGGCAGAAGAAATGAAAGCAGAACCAGTAGAAAAAGATAAGAGAGAAATGGGGTCTGACACACAGCAAGGCAGGCAGTGCTGCTGCCGAGAGGTGACTGACCTGCAGCTCAGGACCTGCTGGACTCCGAGCCTACTGCATGATTGCTTTACTCCTTTAGCAAAGCCCAAGAGTCACCTCACAGATTAGAGTGCATGCAATATAACCAAATTACTACATTTCACTAGGTACAAAACGCTATTGCTTCACACTCGAAAATCTGGAAAAAGCAAGATGTTCAGAGAAGGACAGAGGCTGGATAATACCTGGAACTAGTATGGAGCATGAGTCTCTGGGGAAACCACTTCAGATAAAAGGCAACATTTGATGTAGGTTCTAACAACGGGGAAGGGAAAGAGAAGTAATAAAAGCCATTTCTCAGATTTTGGATGGGGTGGTATTAATAATCTGCTCCAATATACCTCCATCTCAGATTTTCTTTGGCTGAAAAAGAATCCCACTAATATTTTCTCCAGTGGCTTATGGACGTCATGAGTGTTCTGCCATTAAAATGCATGGAGCTATTAAATAAACTTCGTTGCCCACAGGAAAATGTTCTTGTGAGCATACAGGAGGCCCAAGCCAACATTTGTCCAGGTGATAACTCACTGTGTGTTCCCTGTTTTTTCCAGGCTTAGTCTGAGGCACCTGGGGTCTGGTTTGCAGGACTGATGTCCATCGCTGCTGTGGCTGCACTGTCAGAGATGTACCCTGGCAATACCACGAAGGCTCTGCACTCTGGGAACTTGGGTTGAGGGTTTTTCACACTGGTCATCAGAGTTAATGGAAATCCATGTGTTTATGTTCTCTGCCTCCCGACTGTATCCTTGAAATGGGAATTAAAATACCATCACAACTGATTCTAAGTATTCATTTATGAGATTTTTGCGGCAGTAAGAGGGGTTGTGTAGGAGCCTCCACAATAATAAATACTATCGAAATAAACTACGATGAAATTAGTAATTCTGTATTCAAAGTTAAACAAAGAGAGCATGAATGAAGAAGACAAATTACTTAGCAGCACCCTTTCAACAAACATCTTATTATTCTGGGCAGTGAATGAAACAGAGTCAGTGTGGGAGAGAAAACAAACACACAACCAGAGCCAAGCAAAGGGCGCAGAAGAAAGGAGGGTGCGGAGGAGCCGCGCTCGGGCGGGGAATGGTGCCAAATGGGGAAGGCGGTGAGACAGCAAAGGGAGAAGAGGCCTGGTGACAACTCCCTGTCTGCAGGAGAAAGCCCTGCCCTCTGACAGCACACAGGGTTGTTGGACACTGCTGTCACTTCCTAGGATGGGACATCATGAGCCACGTTGACCCGGAGCACATGTATTTGAAGTCATGTGTAAATTCCTGGCTGGTGGCAAATCTCATATCCCCTGTCTGCACATAAAAGCACTTGCCATCCTCAGCCCTCTGGCCAGGAGCTCTGCGTGCTGCCCTGAGGGAAAGGCAGGAGCTGAAATCTCTACTTGGAGACAGAAGAGTTTGTTAAGAGCTCTACACGTTGTCATGCAAACACACTAAAAGGGGCTGAAGGAACAAGCAGGCTTGGAGCACAGCATCCCACTTCTGACAGCCCCTTCCAAAAATCTTTTTTCTTCCAAAAAGTAATGCCAGAGAAGAGCAACGTCCAATGCTCTTTGAAAGAAAGTACTGCCTGCTCAGAGCAAAAGTCGATGGTTTAGGATAAAATACAAAGATTTGCTGAACACAGGTTTCTTACCAGGTAGCTTCTCCATGAGGATCATGGCAAGCCAACATCCCCCAGACAACCCAAAGGCCGATGGGATGTGACAGCACCAGGTAACACCCAACTCCCTCAAACTAAGCTCTCCTCCAGCAGCTCTGGAGAACAGTCCCCTTCAGAGGTGAGTGAGTCCTTTTGATCACCAAGCTCTGTGCCTGGAAAAACAACCCTCTTCTTTTCTTCACTGCCTCTTTCCCCAGAGAGCAGCTCCAAGCCCTTGAAACCGATCCATTTGTCCATCATCCTTCAAATCCTCACTCTCAGCTGCAGGTATTGTCTTTCTTTCCCCTTAGCAGCCACCCAGCTTGACTTGGTGTGCTTGCAGAGGAAAGTGTTGGGAAACAAAGCGGCTCAGTCACACCTCATACCCAGACCAGGATGGTATCTCAGAGCTCCTGGACCACAGCTTATCCCTGCTGTTAATTGTCATGCAAAGCATTCGGTGTGCTTAAACCTCTAAGTACTTCTGCTCTGTAAACTTAGTGCTTGTTTAATATGACTTTAAAAAAGAAACTCACAGTTAAAGTTTTCTTTATAATTTCATTTATAACTTGCATTAATTTTTACCCCAAGAGTTTTGATTTAATGCAAATACAGGTCTCTCACCCAGCAGCCTGCACTTCTTTGGCTGGCAGTTTAAAGACATTCACTCAACTACACTTCCCACAGTGTAAGGCGGGGGGGGGGGGGGTTGGCANNNTTTTACTTCCTAAAAAATGAAGGCTGAAGCAGTTTGCCTCCACTGCCCTGAGCTGATCAAAGTGATGAAGTTTTATCCATACCCTGCATTTGAGAGGAGGAGTTGTTAAGCTACATCAATCATTAGGCAGTTCAGACAGAGGGTGGAATCTATCTCACCAAACCTGAGGCTCCTAGAGTTGACCTAGTAATGCTTGCTTTCTTTTGGAGTCCATACAAACAGATCCTTTGAGGGAATAGTCCAAGGCAGACAGATTTATCTTTCCCTCAAGCAGCCTGGGTTTCTCCATGTCCTCTCTGGGTGACCAGCTGGATGGAGACACGGCTCATTGTTCAGCTCAATCTTCAGTGAGAAGGAGCATGTGAATCAACACCTCTTTTTCACGTTCTCACAGCAGTAGCTATCACAAAAGCCAATTCTGTCAAGTGGTGTGTTTGTTCCCTTTGTATAATCAAGATATTTGTAGGCAGGAACAGGTTCCAGTCTAATTAAATTTGATCAGACTTGAGCTTTCTCCCAGACAGTTGCACTTCGTAGCTGTCTCGGAGCATCGTGGTGATATTTACTGGGAAACACGAGCGTTCTACTTCCAAAAAAGCAGGCAGTTTACAATTAGCTGCAGATAACTCAAAAGGACTGCTTACAGCAGAAGTGTGATTTTCTGACAGGGGTTATTGGTTCTGACCATGATGCACCGCACTCATGATCTGTCACACCTCATTACTTCCGACCAAGGAAGTCAGGCCAGTGTAACTGGCTCTAACTGGATATGTTAGAGACTCCTCAACGCTGAGCCCTTTTAAGGTGCTGCCTTCCAGGCTGAAGACTTCAGGAAAAAAAAAAGCAATTATCAAACTCATTTTCTCAAGTCCTGTGGCATATTTACAGGTTAAATGGAACGAAATTTTTTAATAGTCCTTTAAGCACAGCTTCACTTTTGAGGGTGATTCAACAGAAATGGAATCAATTGACTGAAAAGTTTATTGCCTGTAAGCATTCAAATATCACTTCAAGGGTTTAAAAAAAATCTGGATATTACAGCAGCTTTGCATGTTCAACCAAGATTCAGAAGCTGTCTAATTCTAATTCCAGTAGTAATTTGTATCTCATTTAGTTAGCCCACTGCAAATTAAATACAGGGAGAGCACATTCCGGATTTGCATTGGTGGAGCTTGGCCATATTTGAACATGAGGAAACTTTGCTCTTTTCATCTTCTATCTGCCTATCTAACCCCACCTAATGCAGTCTGGGAACTCAAATTACAATACCACAATCTTCACTAGGTCTCCACTGACGCAATTTGTTACAATTCGATCATTAGGAATGTGATAATGAGTACAAGGAGCACTGATTCCCAGCATAGAAGTCCTTTGGTTGTGCAGGGTCAAGGTAAAAAGCACCACAAGGTTATTTCTATACATAAAACAGGAGGTTTTATACTCTCCTTGTGATTTAAAAGGGAAAAAAACTCTGAAATACTGGCATCAAGTATGGCTACTTCTAAAACTGGGACTGTATTTTAAGCATTTATTAACCAAATTAAGCATATGCAATTTAAATTATGCTTTCCTTGTCATATTAACATATTAATGAATATACAACAGTGAGTTGAACTAAAAATATATTGAAGATTTGCATGTCTGATTATCTCTGTGGTGTTTTGCAACTGATAATTTGAAAGGAGGACAGGAAAAAAACCCCTTGTATCAAGGTCTATGCAAAATTACAGCTGCAAGAGGTTTCTTAATCAAAGGATTGTCTTGTACCTTTTGAAAGTTAGAATCTCTTTCTAAATGAAGAGGATTTGCTCCTGGAATTATGTTCAAAGTAGTCATTTCCTCAAGTGGTATATAGGACAATGACGTCTTAACCAAAAACACTTGCCACTGATCTCCTCCCAACCATCTCCTTTCAGAGGAAAGCAGGGAAACTTATGCTTCACCACACGGCCTCAGTAAGTATTTTCAAAACAAGCAAAACAGAAAAAAAATGCAACAGATGCATGCAAGGAAACAGAGAAAGCTATTTTGAGGATGAAACTGTCAACAGCAACCAACTTCTTATAACCACTGAATGAAAAAAAAAACCTGAACAATAAATGAGTTAATTTGTTAAAGTTTTGAGTTAGTCAGGACTCTGTTGCTGTTCCCAGACTTACAGGATCACTTCAGGCAACTCAGCCAGGCTGTGGCTCAGCTCATCATATTTCCCACTAGCACTAGACAAAATAGCCAGACAAGGAATAGGACCAGTATTTCAATCATGTTTCTCATTAATGCTGTCACAAATCCATGTAGCTGAGAAACTTTCTAGAAACAAAGAATAACAACGCTGCTAAACTACCAAGATTCCCCCGTTCTTGCAATCTGTGCAGATTCCCACCTCCAGATACCCTTTTAGATCATTTCCATATCAGATACCTTTTCCGCCCTTCTCCAGATGAACTCTACAATACAAAACTCATCCAACAGCCGTGTCTCTCATTTTCTATTCCTCCTCCATTCTTGGAAGAAAACCTGGCACTTCAGAGAAGTTATCCTCAGCATTCAAGGAGAGCTGCTTCATTTCTGTTCAAGAGATCCCTAGCCAGGATTTAAAATGGTGGCTCTTTTTTTTCAAGGCAAGGCAGAGTTCTCAATTTCTTTTGCTCAATTTCGCCCTCAACCTGTCCCTCCAACAAATTGATCCACACTAAAAATAATGTGGGTGAAAAAAATAAAAGGGTGGGGAGGGAACAAAAAAATTTCATTTGGACTCACTCAGCCACTTTCAGCTCCATGAACACATCACCACTGGGGCAGCACAAGGCTGAGGACAAGCAGCAAAGGTCAGGAACTTTTCAAGTCCACCTTGCTGCAAGGAAAAGACCTGACACCAAAACTACCCTCTCAGACCCACGTGTGATTTTTCTGTGGCAGTTCTATTTACCACCTTTCTTTCGCTCAACGTTCTGACAAGATGAAGCCAGCATACTCTGGAGGAGACAAGCCCATTTAATATAGAGGTAAGAGAACCTGCAAAAAAAAAAAAAAAAAAGGCTTGTTTCCTACAGTCTTATTTCACTTACTTCTTCATTCCAGGGAAGGGGCACGAGCCTCTCCCAAAACTTTCCTGCTGGCCTCTAGAAGTCCCTAGGTAGCACTGCTAGTGGTATGTAACAGCAAGAGCAACTGCAGCAGGAGTGAGAGCCTGCTTTTATCCAAACAGGGCACTAGTATTCCAAGCATTTCACATGGTGATTAACTGCAGTTCCGTGCAGGGAGCTCACAGCACCTCAGCATTATTGCTCAGTTACCAACTCCCAAGGACAGCTTTGTACACCAGCAGATTCCAGCCAGCTACCTGGGGAATCCCTCAGACAGAGGCTGTGTAAACAGAATGATAAGAAGAAAAGGAAAAAAATTTATATTTATCTTTTTTCATTTTTAACTAGGATGAGTAGAAGCTCTAGAAGGATGGAAAGCCATTGTTTGCCAGAAACTGGAATGGAAATATCTGCTCAATGAAAAGATTACACTGAGAACTAGCCATGAACTGAAGGGATTTTATTTTGCCACCATGGACTGTGTTGCATCAATTCTTGCACAGCAAAAACTGGGGTCCATCTTTTATGAAAAGTATAGATAGATATATATTTATATATACACACATATATTTAAAATAGAATAAAGAGAATCCAAAGGATTAAGCAGCAAAAAGAGTGTAATGCTCTACAAGTGTTTCTCCCTAGTTATGTGCCAGCTTTCTCCTTTTGTATCTTCTGATACCTTCTCCTGCAGTAGCTCTTCCTAATTAAAATAAATTAAGAACCTATTCTTACTTACAGCCCTGAATGCTAATACTCAGAGATCTCAAAAGAGACCATGACAAACCTGAAAGGATCTCCAAAGCACTTCTCAGCAGCAAGGTGGCATAGTGTCGAGACGGACAAGGCTGGCCAACTGGCAAAACAACCATTTTAAATGTATTTGGCCAGGCTAGGCCTGTAAAAACAAGATGCTTTGTCAGCCAGTGCAGGGGGCACTTATGTTTGTAACAACTCCCTTTTTTCCTGGGTTTCCTAAGAACAAATTGCTTGCAAATGCTGATATCCAAGTCCTCTGAAGAACACAGACGGACAACGCCAGAGCTAAGATGCAAAGAGGTTTTGATTTGCTATATATAGGTTCTCCAGCAAAGAAATTTCCCCTTTTTAAAACGTTTCTTTGAGAATCATGCAAAACTTTTGACTTCTGTTAAAAAGATGCTAGTGGAGATGACAATTTTCAGTCCTTCAACTACATCTTGCCTCAATTATAGATGAGTTTTGCTGCAAGGTCACGCAGCCAAACAGTGTCAGTCTGCATGTGGCATTCTGTGCAAATGCAATGCTTTAATCTGTAGGTTTGCAGGCACTCTCCACACAGCCCAAGTCCGTGGTGGTGGGAAATTGCACAGACACTGGGACTGCCTGTGATTATTTATGCAACAGTAGTGCAAGTGTCACATAGAAACTGCTCTGCCCATCTGCCTCAGACAGAACAATTCCTTTGGTGGTGGGGGAGATGCAAGTTAAGGTCTCTGACCCTGTAGAGCCAACTCCAAGAAAAGCCATGTGGTGAAACCTTTTTGCTGGAACAATTTTCAACAGCCAGCTCTGCTGACCACAGGTGCCCCCGTCCCAGCCTTGTTGCAATCTGTTTCTCAAGGCTGCAAGAGATGCTATGGAGGACATTTGATGAGAGCTATCCCACATTTTATTGCTGCATGTGAATGCCAGATTGATGTTAGGTTGCAAAATATTTTTTGATATCACTGATATCATATATAACAGATGGCAAGTCCCGTGTCATAATGTGCAAAACCTGAGAAGGTAAAAATTTTCAAGGGTCCAGGACTGAGTCTGAATTTAGGCAGATGAAAGGCAGTAAATAGGCATCACTGCTGCCTTCATACAGCTCACCTTCAATTAATGCAGAATTTTCCCTGAGCTCAGCTACAACCAGAAATACTTATATCTCAGTTAAATTATTCTATTTAACTATTTCAGCAAATCCAGTTCCAGAGTAAAGACAGGGAATATATGAATGTGTGTGCACTTGCACATCTGTATATACAGGGCACAAATAAACCAGCATGGAAACTGTTAGCACTACTTATTCTAGAATATCCTTGCTTTGTACAGGATGAACAGATGAAATAAAAAATACTGTCAAATATATCCAGTGGAAAAGTGACAGTTGGAGTCGGAGTTATTTAATACCTCCATTTAATGCTCTTATCTCCTTAACATACGTATTACACTTCCACGTCCCAAGAGCCACAAATAACAAAATTCTCTTCTTGTTCCCCAGATTTCTCTTCACTCCGAGAGGAAGGTGACAAAAACTGACCTGTCAAAGCAAAGGACTACAGAGAGTACCATGCAGAGGATTAAGTAAATAACTGAGTTAAGTCAGTCAACTGTGTTCCAGTTTCCTCTGTGCCGAGTGACCTGGTGCCCTCTCCATTTTTTATTTGCTTTTGCACTGTACTGCCCTTATGTAACTGTTCCCTCCAGCTCATAAATTTCCAAGGTGAACAAAAGCTCAAACGATTACATTCGGCTTGGCCACAAAGGTGATTTTTTTCCAACTGACTTCTACTTACCAGATTCTATCATTTTAATCACATAAAAATATTAAGCCCATTAGGGTTAAGTTGATTAATTTGGCTTCTAAATGCCCATGCTTTCCCATTTTTGACTGGAACATCATTTCTGATGATGTTAATAGCTACAAAGATTAAGACAGATTATGGCTGGAAAGGAACAATGGTTTGATGGTTGTTTTTCCTTCCTCTTTGCAGGCCAGGCTGGCCTTATTTTGGTTTGGGTACCTGGAGCTGCTTTTCATCTCGCCATGCATCGCTTTGCCCACACCGATATCCTACAGAAAGCAATCTGCCTTTTCAAACAGATCCTACATAAAAAAGACTGGAGATCCATTATCTGGGGCTATTTTCAGTGATATCTCCGAAGCAGCCTGACCTGGAGTCACACAGAGGCAAAAGCAGGCGCAGCCATAATCCCTGCTCCCTATGGCATGAGTTTACTCCTGATGTTCTCTTGCTCTGACCTCTCTGCAGCAGCGACAGCTATTGCTGGGGATAACTGGAGCTGACAAAAGCCAAGAGACCCTGTCTTAGAAAAATGAACAAAACTCTGCCACATCCTCAGCAGCATTCCGTCCATACTCCCAGCAAGGGAATGAAATTTACAGAAGATAAATTCTAAGGTTTTTTTTATTACATCATAAAAGCATGTTCATATGTGAATGCTATAAATAAATATGATTTCTTTATAGCACAGATGATAGAAATTTCAGCCTAAATTTGTGTAGCATAGACATAATTAACAAGTCAGAAAAAAATTTAATCTCCCAGAAGTTTACTTTGAGACCTACTTCACTCCTTCCCAAAACATTAATTAAATCGTTATAATCATTGCAACCAAAACTTGATGAAATACATCAAGCTCTAGATCTTCAAAATACTGGTAGCATTTTATCTCCTACATACAGCACATGACAATTGCCTATACTGTGAACTCTTTCCACACATTATTATTATTATTAGTAGTAGCATTAGTATTTTTCTCAGAATTACCAGGGTCTGGACCCAGCCATTAGCAGAGAGCAGGTAAACTGCCAGCTGACAGTTCCTACTTTTTCAGCATCCAATATGTTGTTGCACTGGCAAAGGTGCACTTCACCTAGCAAGTCCTTTCATCAGAAAGTATTTTAGCTCACTGGGGAGAGTTTAAAGCAACAATCAAAATACAATCATAAGTCTCAAATATTACACTTTCACTCAAAAGTCTATTCCTAATGCTTGCCTGTTCTTTAAAGAAAAATATTTGGTTTTTCTCCCTGGTGATTTCAGACCAGAAAAGGTATATGGAATGAAAGGCTGCTGCTTGCCCTTAACTTTGAAAGAAATGATCCAAATTTCTTACCTGTCTGTAGCTTTTGGTATTTGCTACATTGTGGCATTTACCTACTGTATATCATTAACTGTTATGACACCTCTGTCAGGTAGATGCTTTTAGAAAAGGAAAGAGAAGAGAGGTACAATATTTCGGGAAAAATCCCTCTAAATCCATAATCCTGATGTGATTACCTCGGGTCTTTCTGGGAAGATTCCTGCAGTAGAATCCCAGCTTCATGTTATACTAGGGCAGAAAATACTCTTTGATCATAAAACATGCTTTAAGATTCAGCAAAGCCCCAACAGAAGTGATATTACATGGATTACTGGTATCTTAAACACTGAAAAGAAATGCATGTGAAAATACCCATTCCGTAAATACATTAAAGCAAAAAAGCCGAGAACAAATTCTCAGCTAATCTGTAATATCTGATCAGTCTCAGATACTAAACTGCAAAATATATAATGCTGCAAGAAAGCAAAACTTATTGGCAAACCAGCCCACAGGAAGAACACAGCCCCAGGGGAGACGCACATCTCATGAGGAAAACAACATGACAAAGTCCAGAAAACAAGTTTAAATATAATCTTAGTGCCAAGCTCCAGTGCAAAACCAGTGCATGAATTTTCTGTCACTGGCAAGGCCAGGCACAAATCTGTGACTGAAATGTGCAGGTAAGCCAACACTGCACGGCAGTGGCTGCCCACCATGTGGAGCAGTGCTGGCGCAGAGGGACAGGAAGGGCATGAGAAGGAGGATGCTCCAGCTAGCTCCGCTGTCCCCCTGGGCAGATTCATGTCTGGCTGAAATTTCATGCCAAAAGAACTTTACAGACATGCTCAGAGAGGAAGAACACAATAGAAAAGGATATAAAGAAGGGGGCAGGTAGCTATAGACGTTTCAAGAGAAAGCCAGCAAGGTAGATAAAAAACCCAAGAGGATAAAACCATTGTGCCAAAGAAAAGATGGGCTGTTCAAAAGGAAAAAATGAACCAGCAGTGATGAGCACTAAATATCACAAGAAGAAGGCAAATGCAGGCTAAAGTGCAACTGCTTAATCATTTTATTTTTAGTCATATTGTTAAAGAAAATGGGTTTTCAAAGCTGAGTACTTCATGGCCAGCATGTTCATCTGCCTTTAACCAGGATCTATAAAGACTACAACACCAGCATAAAGGAAACTTTTAATGTTGATGTAAAGTCTTTACTGAAGAAGAGTTCAAACTCTAAGTTACAGATACTGAATCAAGTTTTTCAAAGTTTGGGCATGGTATTTTCAAATGCTTCTCATTCAAAGTGTATTTAAGAGCACTTGGGGAAAAGGGTTCATTTTTTTCTATTATCTGTAACAGCAAGGCTAGCAAGAATTAATGCATGCAAGCTGTGATGGATTCTCAAACCCAGAAATATCTCTCTCCAGTCAGAAAACATTTACAAAATTTGCAAAAATTCATGTAAACTCAGGCTAGTGGCATTTATGAACCAGTCACTTCCAATTCCCCATTCCCAGCCACATCAGGTCTTGCACACAGAGTCTTCCCATCATGAAAGAGCTGACTGACTAAAATTCAGAGAAGGCAGGCAGAAAGCAAAGTTATTTATTGAAGTAGAAGGAGCACATACTCCACCAAGCAGCCTGGCCTTCTGCTGGGCACAGATCTAAATCCAACCCAGAGACTCTGAGAAGAATCAGAGTGACTTTTGGAAAGGTACATTTTCTACAGAACATTTCTTTGCTTCTGTAAAACCATGAAATATTCATGTCAATTCATTACGTATCAATGCATTTGTATACTCCCGTTATCATGTGTCCAAATGAAAACAGTCTGTTGTGAATAATTTACTTCTGAATCATCAGCCAGCTTTCTTCTTCAAAGCCAGATCTTCATTATTCATCAAATCCCATCTATGGCTGACAACTTTTTAGAAAATATGTGCTCTGCTAAATTTAAGGAAGGTACCAGTATATGTGTATTTGATGTGCTACAAAACTTGATATTTAGAACAGATGTGCTAACAACAAAGTAAAAATACTTGTAAAGACTATAAAACATGACAGTTTCAAGTTAGTGGGCTGGATCCAGTGTGCAACAACAACTCGCTCAACCTCCAGTAGGAGTTTCTCTGACCAGACTTTCCAGGAGGTCCCCAAACACCTGTGGGGTTCCCAAAACTCACCCCATTGCAGGAGCATGCAGCCTGATACAGAGTGCCTCAACCCAAAGATTTACAGCAGAGAATGTATCTAATCCAAAGCTAAAGGCTATGTGAAATCAGAGCTCCTTAGAATAAACATAAATTGACTTAAGTGGTGACAATGCTAATTACTCCATGGTTGTTTCAGTAAGTACCAGTTTAACTCACAGCAAGTGTCAGGCTTGCCACAGCTCAATGCTATCCTCAGGGAAGGAGGCAGAAGTTGTGTTTGATGGCAGCTCCAAAAATGCATTCACACAACCACTTCCCTTTGCAGCATGAAGGGGCATTGCTAAAATAAAAAATAATTCGTTTTGATTTTGTTGTGGGGCTCTTTGGTAAGAGACATTACCGTGTCTCAGAAATGTGTATTCTTCCTCCATGTTCACACCCTCTGGCTCTCTCTGCAGAGGGTGAAAGAAATATAAATGTACTTGCTGATTGATGTTACTGTAAAAATCCATTACTGGGGGGAAAAAAAGTTTCAAAACAGGAGTCACTAACTACATAATCCCCTTATGAAACACAACAGCAATTCTGAGTTAAGGATGCAGTTTTTAATGAATGTAGGTATTTCTCCCATTTGCTCACTAATGTACTCAATGTACTCATTATAACGTGCTCCCTGTAACCTTTTTATTCAAAACAACATTTTTCCATTTGCTACTAATAGAATAAAATCATTTCCAATCTCACGATCGTGAGCAGAAAACTCCACTTCTTTGAGGTTAGGAAAAAACCTAAAGCCATGCACCATTATTGTATTGGTCACTGCAGAGATCCACGAGGGGAAGGCTCAGGAAGGATCAGCTTTCACTGACTGCAAAGGAAAGTGAACTTAACAGAATGACTCCAACAATACCTACTGTCTCTGTAGGATCCCAGTTTACATGGGTGTTCATGCTGGTCTTGGCTTAGCCACACAGCTGGAATTCAATCATTCCTATGCACAGGTATATTCCAGGTGTGCACATGCATGGATGGATTGAGGTATTCCTAATTCAGGTACTCTCCCTATTAAAATATTATGAAATACAAGGAAACTTGCTAGATGTTAACTATTAAAATCAAAATGCCCAAATTAGCTCATGGCATGATTTGCAGGAGCTACTGCTAAGAAATGAGGTTTAAAAATTTACTAAAACATTGCAGAGAGAAAAGATACCAAATTGAAACACATTTCCTGTTAGAAAAGGATAGTAAAAATAAGGATGGGAAGCTGTGCCTTTAGCTGTACATTCCTATGGACTACAAAGATGAAACAAGGAAGGCAGTGTTCAGCACTGATAGCTATATATATAGATATCTTTCAGGCAGATAAGGCCAGATTGCATAATGTGACAGGTAATAAGGATGTACTTCTAACATAAGAATGGGTGTTACGTAAAATAAAAAGGAGTCTTTCCCCTCATTTGTTCTAAAGTGTAAGGAATGCTTGATCATCATAATTTGTGAACTTTACTCTTTTTCAGCTCCTACCTTGCATATTTTAACTAATTTTAGTCTTGGATTAAAAAAAAAAAAAGACTAATCGACTTTGCAGTGCATGGAATACAAACAGAATTATAAGATAATGTTCGATTTCTATATCCTCTGATTTTTCAAGCTTAAGGAAAAGACAGCTGACAGGAGATGTATGCAGATACAAAA